>JAHUXG010012733.1:0-484019 GCA_020740815.1 Sciurus niger
ACCATCGACTGGAGATGATGGATCGCGATGGTGATCTTAATAGACCGTCACCCCAGTGAGCTGAACTGGACAGCCAATGATGGGTAAGATTCGTGAGAGCTCATACCAAGCTAAGACAGGAAATGAGGGCTAGAGCCTCATTATCCAATGACAGGTAAGGATGTTGCTCTATCACGGACAACCTAAGACAGGCGCAGTTCCCTAGGGATTTTCACTCCAGCTCTGTACCTGTTCGGGCAAGCCACGCCCCTGGCTCACCACATAGCCTCTATCACCCCCTTAAAATATGGCTATGAAAATATGGTCAATAATTTTATATAAGAAAGGGGGAAATGTCAGGGACCAAGAAGAAGTTCTCATTCTGAGAACTTTCTGACTTTACGATAAGCAGCAGCACCCCTCCCCCCTCCTGGCTGATAGTTCTGACAATATGGCGCCTATGGTGCCGTTCCTGCTTCTCTTTCAGGATTTCACCTTCCCGCTGGCGCAAACTTCACCTTCCTGCCGCTGCGAACTTGCACCCTATCAGGAGCCCAGTAGAAGAACACAGCCAACCAACCTGCACCTTGTCATACCCCTCATTCCCTCAGCATAAATACCCGTGAGAACAATAAAAATTTGCAGCTTGATCAGAATTCCTGTCTTGCTGTCACTCCCTGCGTCTCTTGTCCCTTTAATTCCTTCTCTCTTAGGTTCGCCATCCTGCATTGATGTCCTGCGGGTCATGACAGAACACAAGTTCAGAATTGTCATTAATGAAAAATTTGATAATGATAAACAATATACTTAGATATAGGTTGCTCGGTTATACAGCACTGGGGCTGGGATCCAGCAACAGTCATGTGAAGGCTTTCTGAAGTCTTCTCCATCCTGAACACCTCCACCCACCTCAGTTCTGATTTTAGGTGTCAGATGTGGACTCCACTGGCTCAGCTTCTGCCTGAACAAGTTCATGTTTTCCCTTATCTTTGTCTTCATGAAAGGAAATCAAGCTTACGATCCTTGACTCCTCATACAGAAACTAGCTACATTCCCCTTCTCCATGGAGCTTCTGAGTGAACTAAGTTGTAGGTTAAAGCTCACTGGACCATGGACCTGCCCAGAGCAGATGCTCCACAGACAGCAACCATGTGTCCACCACTTTGCTCCTCATTGGCTCAGGTCACTGTGACATCACAAGGGTTTCCTGGCACAGGAAGTGAGTCCAGCATTGACCTGCTCTTGGGAGATGGGGAGTGGTGTGGAGGGTACATTGTTCCAGGAACCAGGCAGGCAGCTCTGAGCCTGAGGCCACCACCCTACGCTGTGTTGGACTTATGGGCACCATCTCTGACCCCCTCATGAGGGATGCAAGTAGGCACAGTAAGGGTTTTGGACTCTATTTTACTATGGTCAACTCTTGAGAATGTCTCTAAAGAGGATGTTTCTTGGTTCATCAAAATTTTCATTATTTACTCCTCTGAGGGTGTGGATGCCTGGGAGCTGGGGTGCTGTTTCCTGCTCAATTTTATAAGATATGTTACTAGCCCAGGAAAAGATAAGCATCCAGAATGCAAAGTAGGACTCCTACTGAAAATCTATTACCCTCACATCATCTTAATGTCAAAAACTGGTGAGGGGGACTGTTTGGAGTAATTGCTTTTGAACTCTAAGAGATTTCATCGTCCTAATTGTGACCTACAGATAGGAAAGGTAATTTTTAACAAGATCAAATTGGACTTCATTAAAATTGTGTAAGATTGCTGTTGTGGTAGTGCCCAGCTGTAATCCTAGCAGCTGAAGAGGCTGAGGCAGGAGGTTCTCAGGTTCAAAGCCAGCCTCTGCAACCTGATGAGGCCCAAAGCAACTGAGCTGTTGGAAGCCATGTATAAACTATGGGTTTGTTTGAGCAAACATAAGGCAGGGAGGCTACTTTTCTGGGAACTCCTTGGTGAAATTCCACAGTTTGGGAAAGCCCAGACCATGCTGTGGCCCTGCCTTAGCTCAGTCACAGGTTCAAACACAACCGCCCAGTGCTGGGCATAAACTGGCAAGTTCACAGGCTGTTTTCCCCACTCTTACACTGTTTTCCTAAAGAAGCTGCTTACTGCTTCCCTTTGGTGTGTTTCATTATAAATACAGCATGTGTGGGCTTTTCTTTGCGAGGATCAGACCCATTGGGTCTCTCCCTCCCTGTCTATGTCCTCTGCTTTTGAATATATGATTCTTGTCTTTGTCTTTACTTTTTAATATTACTTTTCTGGCTTTTATTTCCAGTCAAACCACACCTCCAATTGTCACCCCCTCCCTCCACACCCAGGACACAGGCATAATCCTGTTTGAAAATAAAAAATAAAAAGTACTCAGGGATGTGTTTCAGGGATTAAGTCACCCTAGGTTTTATCTCTGGTACCAAAAGCATTTTATAAAAATTGCTTATCAAATGATAGAAAAAATAAGTGTAAAGGGAAGATACTGATTAGAAACAAACACGTGAACATCCAACAAAGAATTTAATTTGTCCTACAATTTAAAGAAAAAGATTCAAAATGCTCTTGATTGAAGACAGCCTTTGTTACAGAATATTTATAAATTGTCAATAAGCACAATAAGCAAAGCAGCTGTATTTGAGTCCAGCCAGGGAGACTCAGTGTCCATCACCCTTGGTGATGCTTGTCCAGGCACAGGGTCAGTAGTACTGTCACCATGAGGTCAGCAGCCTGCACAGACGTGTTCTCAGGACCCTCATGACCCTGTTCCTCAGGTTCTAGATGAAGGGGTTTACCATGGCAGTGACCAGGGCATACAGGATTGGGCAAACACACCTGGCCAGGAGTCATGTGTCCATGTGGAACTGAGCTAGACCCCCAGGCTGGTTCTATAGAACAGGGGTAAACAAGAGGTGGAACCATGGGTGGAAAAGACTTTATACTTCCCTCCTGCTATTGAGACTGCCATGCACAAAGGACACAATTTAGAATAAGAGAGGGAAAAGCCCACAAGGCCTGTAACCATGTCCACCATGACCCTACTGATGAAGGTATTAGAGCAGCAAAGCTTGAGTACCTCAGGGCTTCACAGACATAGTGTGGGATTTCCACCTCTGTGCATGAAGAGATCCTCTCTCCACTTCAGCTCTCAGGAAGGGCTCTCAGCATGCTCATGACCAGTTCAGGAGGAGTAACTGGGCACACAGCCAGGGGCTTTGAGGATGGTGTAGTAGGGTCAGCAGATGGTCACAAAGCACTCACAGGTCATCACAGAAATAAGTTGTCCAAGAGTCCAAAAACTGTGAAAATGCTGATCTGGGTGCTGCAGCCTGCATAGGTAATGGCCTTGCTAATAGAATGTATGAATTAATGTCCTATGCATTTTAGTTTGAGGTCAGTGCCTTCTATCCTTTGTTTCTCTGCTGTTTTGAACATGATTGAATGCTGGGTATTATCAAAGGCCTTTCCTGCATCTATTGAGATGATCATAAGATTTCTGTTCTTAATTCTGTCAAATGTCTATTGAGCACAGTTGTACAGGAATATAGTCCGTGCACTCATGGTGTTTCTACCCTTTTATGGGCTGAATATTTCTGTCCTCTAGATTTTTATGTTGAGATCCTAGCTCCCTGTGGACCCAGTTGAGCAAATCATTTAGCCATTCTGAGTCTCACTTGTATGAATGTAGAATGAGGTTCCTAAGAGTAGAGAAGACAAAGAAGGGACTTTTATCATCTTAGTACAGTGACACATGCATACCCATGTCTACAGCAGCACGATTCACGGTAGCGAAACTATGGAACCAGCCTAGGTGTCCATTAATGGATGATTGGATAATGAAAATGTGCTATACATGCACAATGTAATTTTATTCAGCCATACAAAAGAAAACAAAATTATACCATTTGCAGGAAAATAGATGAAACTAGAGTTCATAATGCTAAGTGAAATAAGTCAAACTCAGAAGATCAAAGTATGTTTTCTCTCATATACATCAGTTGGGAAAAAGGAAAGGAATGTGGATCTCGTAAAAACAAAAGGGAGAACAGGAGAAAGTGTGGACAGTGAGGGGGGTTGGGGGAACTGTCAGGAATGATGTTGGTCAAATCATATTGTTATATTGTGTATGAGCGCAAATATGTATCCTATCATCATGTACAACTATAATGCACCAATGAAATGTGAGAACAAGAATGGACTTTTATAACAAGAGAATTCTTAAAAGTCACTAATCTCAAGGAAATGTGCACAAAAAGATCTAAATGTATTTCTGAATTGTTGACTGGTGAGTGGTTTATAAATGCAAGACTCAGTGGCGATTCTTAACTTCTGTTGAAAACATGATTTTTAAAATTTATTTTGTAAAAGCAGTATGAACCTAAGTGTTGTAGGGATCATGATTATGTATCAAGGGACCATAGCTCCCTCATTAAGGAGAGGAATAGTAAATTTTCTAGAGATGCCAGGGGTTTGTCCCCAGCAAAAGTCAAAGCTTTTGGGACCCAGGGGAACTGCTCCAGGCAGGATCATGCATTTTAGACCTTGGTCAAAACCTTCAGTCAGCATTCAGATTTGTGTTAAGATTTGATCTTTGTGTTAAGGTTAGAAGGGTTCATGGAGGAGAAATAAGACTCATTCCTTGGTCCCTAGGGAACAGAGGATCTTCAAGATCAAATCCCCTTTGGTGCAGAGAAAGGTCTCACTGGGAACCATGTCTCAGGCTTAGAATAAGAAGAGGGGAAGTGTCCAGTGAGCAGACACACAGGTCTGAAGCTACTCCCTGCTGGTGTCCTCTGTGAGCTCTGCATTGATTTAGATGGGCCTTGGCTGCACCCAAACATAGCTTCAGTCTACATCATCAAAGAGAGGAATTTGGACGTCACATTGAGACCTTCCATTCAGAAGACCCATCCGGGTAAGTATGAGGGACAGGTGGGTGCAGCAGGAAAACTTTTCAGAGTCAAGAACATTTATATAAGGACACCATAGTGTCAACCCAGTATCACCCAGAGTTGAGAGATTGCGGTGGTTATTTGTTGGTCTGCTTGATTAATTATTTGATGTCTTTATTTAACATGCAAAAAAAAATAGGAAGGAAAAAGCAAGGAACACTGGACTCAGCAGTATGGGTCATGCTGACCATGGAGTGACCTGGAATCTCGGTTGGAGTGGAAGTGAGAAGTTTGAAGCCTTTTCCAAGTAAGAACTTGTCCAAGGACGTTTACAATTAATTTGTTGGGAATCAGAACTACAGCATTGTCTGTGGAGGGATGGATGTAGAGAGGGGGAGGGCAGTTTTGTTTCTGAGATGCAGCACCATTTTGGTTGGCTTATTATTTTTATATACCCATTTGTCTGTTGCTCTGAATATTTCAATGGTTTTTTTTCCACTTCGTTATTTCTCTACTGACTTTTGGATTGAAAATGTAGCCATTAAATATCTCAAATTGGATCCAAGTATGGTGACTCATGTTCATAATCCCAGCCACTCAGGAGGCTGAGGCAGGAGGATGCCAAGATCAATGCCAGTGTCAGGAACTCCATAAAACCCTGTCTCAAAATAAAAAAATAAAAATGACTGGGAATGTAGATCAGTAATAAAGTGCCCCTGAGTTCAATCTTAAGTATTCCCCACAAAAGGTATTTAATTTTATTCAGTGGAATATGTCTATGTTGTTACTTCTAGGGTTCTTGCTTAATTTAACATTTTTTTCACCTGTGAACATTATATGTAATTTTCCTTATTTCCTCTAAAGTGTATTTATTACTTGATACTGTGGTCTTCACTTCCTCTGAATTTTTGTAAGGTATGTGAAGTAGGACACCAACTCAACTTTCCTAAAGATAGCCAGTGAATTACATCCTTGTCAAGGTTTCTGTGTTCACGTGCACCGAGGCAGAATTTCTGATCCATCCACCAAATGAGCTTCTCTCTGTGCCACACATTCAAGAAGAATTCTGTGTTATGCCCCTTTATGCCCAGGTTGGTGCCAACTTAGTAATTAGTTCATCAACACGGCATAGAAGTGTTGATATTATGCATTTTCTTTTATTTAGTGCTTGATGCTGTGTTCAGTTTTGCTAGTGCATTTGTTTTGAGGTCACTCAGCTCAACCTGCTTCTGCTTCCCCACTAATCATTCTTGGGTCACTTCTCTCTGGTTTTATCCCATGGAATGGGCACACATCCACACACTGCTGTGAGACAGAAAGGTGAATGAAGCAGGTGAAGTCTGCCCTCGTGGATCCTGTTCCATGATGACAAAGACAGTCGGTTCCTGGTAATAGCTGTGTATGTGCTGTGCTGTGTAGGGATGAGTCACCGGCAGGATTGTATTCAGTGTAAAGGGATGAGCGTCATGGTGTGTGCAGGATTTTATAGAAAATTGCCTTGGCATCTTGGCAGAAGACCATAATCAGGACTAGAGTGTGCCCACTGGATTTGTTCAAAGAGTTCACAAAAGAAAGCCCAGGAATAACCCAGAAAGTGAACCTCACCAGAAAATTTTGGGTGGGGTCCTGCCTCTGCTGCTGTCCATAGAGTGACCAGTCAGTATTAATCTTTCTGTGTCCTGCTTATTTCACAGAATGAGGAATATCAAGTGTTTTTTACTGTGGAAGCTAAAAAGTTGATTCAGAGAAGCAGGAAGTAGATGGTGGATACTAAGAAGTAATAGAGGGGAAATTCCAATTAACAGGTACAACATTATAGTCACACCACAGGAAGAAAGTTTGGTATCTACTGCACAGGTGGTGCCTACAGTTGGCAGTGATGTGCATTTCAGAATAACTGGAAGGGAGGATTTTAATTATTCTCAATATGACAAAATAATAAATGTTTGAGGTGATTGATATTCAATTACCCCAATTTGATTATTATGGAATATATATATGTAGAGAAACTTCATGTCATACCCTATAAGGTTGTGCAATCATTATGTGTCAGTCAACAATGCAATAAAATATTAAAAAATCATTGAAATCAATATTGAATGTCACAGAAACACGTTCTCTTCTAATATTTAAAATGCAATTACTCATATTTTGTTGTTCTATTTGTATTTAGTGTTTTGAATTTCTGCTGCATTATTCCCCTCACATTGTTTTCCTTGCATGAATATTCTGCCTGTAAATGTCTTGTACCAAAAAATTATTATTATTTCCTTTGACATTGAGGAAGTGGCCTTGCTGTTTTGTGCATCCTTCCTAGTCCACCAGAGGTGTAATTGTAGTTGGAGTTTTCCAGAAACAGGGAGTGTTTTCTTCCATACAGACTCTTGAGTACTGAACTCATTGGAGTTTTAACCCTCACGTATTTTAATTTCTCTCTATTGGAGCAGATTTCTCATATTCCTTTAGCCACAGGGTATAAAATGGCTATGCCAAAAGGATCGTGTAGGTTACGTGTATGTGGGAGATGTTCAAACTGGAATCTTTGGGTACCACAGTTTTCTTGTCACTGTTTCCTTTCCTAAGGTTTTTATTGGTGCATTGTAGTTATGCATAGCTTCGGGGTCATTTGGGTCATTTTGACACAGTCACACAAGCATGGGATATAATTTGCTACATTCCAGTCCCCAGCACTTCCTCTTTCCCGTCACCACTCCCCTGTCTCTATCCTACTGGTCTTCCTACTGTCAACTTATTGTTCTTTCTTAGTTATTTATTTTGATTCATTGAACACAAATGGGGTACAACTGTTGTTTCTCTGGTTGTACACTAAGCAGTTGGTGCTTTATGGATATACATAAAGGTGGAGCTGGGTACCATCTTGTACCCACTTTGCAGAATGATGCATTGATGCAGACAGCTTGCCTGGCGTCCATTCCTTTGAATAGTGAGACTGGGTATGAGAGGCACAGGCCCAGGAGAGCAGGACTTCTGGTGTGTTTTGGGGATTGTGTGTTTGTGTGCACCTGCCTATAAAGGTGAGAGCAGGTTTCAGAAAAGGGGACCCTGGATTCAACATATTCCAAAAGGTAACTTGTACTACAGAGGTCAGGACTTCAGGCAGCAGATGGTAATAAATTGGGATTACATTTCAGTCCACACAGGCACCTTGTCAGCCAGCTTCATGAAAGGCCCCTGCAGGGGACCTGGACAGAGTCCTTTGGGTCGTGAACTTTCAGCAAGAGCGAGGCTGCTTTGCTGTTCATTCTTGTCTGATACCAGCTTATGTCATCCTCTCTTTGCTCTTGTGGACTTTGACCATCTTAAGCAGACACCTTCCTCAGGGTCTTTGCACTGGCCACTCCTCCAGTCAGCCACAGGCTTCTGCAGACAGTGGCTCCCACCCTGTGTTCCTGGAGGTCTCTTACCAAATGTCACTTACTGGCCCGTCTGTCCTAGACGCCCAATATAAAATGAGGCCCCCTCTCTACCTTCTCCTTCATAGCTGCTTTCTTTCCTTCATAGTAATGTAGCATTGCACTTGCCACACAATCATTTATTTACCTCCTTGTGTTTGCTTGTTTTACTTCTCCATCATCAGGGGTTAGGAATATTTGCTTACTGATCCCTGATCCATGATGGCCTAGAGAGTCCAAGGAACATGGTCATCACTGAATTAAATTCCTTTAATGCATGAAATAAATTCAAATTATTGAATAGATAATCTACTGGGGAAAGGATGAGGGTGAGACTGGGATTCCAAGTCAGAGATGGTAAAGGATCCCCTAAAGGGAGCAGAGTCATACAGAAACAAAGGAACTGTGTCTCTAGTGTGAAATGGAAATGAAAGCACATGTGCAAGGTAACCTGTGAAATTATACCACCTTCTTCTCACTTTCTTTTTAGTTACAACAACCACATGGGGACAAGAGAATCAGACATGGATTTTAGAATTCCTTCTTCTGGGAATTCCAGAGGACTCCATAACGCAGCCCTTCCTCTTTGGGCTCTTCCTTCTCCGAGTACCTGTTCACTGTGCTGGGGAATCTGCTCATCATCCTGGCCACCTTCTCAGTCTCCCACCTGCACACACCTGTGTACTTCTTCCTCTCCAACCTGTCCTTTATGGACATCTGCTTCACCTCCACCACTGTCCCAAAGATGCTGGTGAACATCCAGACAAGGAGCAAGGTCATAACATATGAGGGATGCATCCTGTTGATATATTTTTTCATACTTTTTGGAGTTTTGGACAATTTCCTTCTGACTGTGATAGGTTATGATCGCTTTGTAGTTATCTGTCACTCTCTGCACTACAGAGTCATCAAGAACCACTGACTCTGTGTGTTAGTGGTGCTGGCATCCTGGATCACAGTGCCCTAAATACCATGTGGCAAAGCTTAATGGTGTTGTGGCTGCCCTTTTTCACAGACATTGAAACCCCCCACTTTTTTGTGAACTCCATCAGGTGGTCCAACTTGCCTGTTCTGACACCTTCCTTAATGACATGGTGATGTATATTGTATCTGTGTTGCTGGGAGGTGACCCCCTTGCTGGCATCCTTTACTCCTACTCCAAGATAGTGTCCTCCATCCATAAAATCTCATCAACTCAGGGCAAGTACAAAGCTTTCTCCACCTGTGCATCTCACCTCTCCATGGTCTCCTTATTTTATTGCACTGGCTTTCACGTGCACATTAGTTCTGCTGCAGCCCATGGCCCAACTCCAATGCCACATCCTCAGTGATGCACACTGTGGTCACCCCCATGCTGAACCCCTTCATCTATAGGCTGAGGATAAGGATGTAAAGAGAGCCCTGAGAAGGCTCTTTGGAGGGAAACTGTAGCAGGTTCAGAAGCCCATGCCCCTGACTGCAGGCAGCAAGCGTCAGAGCCAGAGTTGGGATTTCTGATGAGATTGGGCATGTGAAGCTTCCTCCTCCTATTGATTTCCTGCAATTTCACTCCTCTCTACCACTAACAACCCACTTCATTCATTCTCCCACTTTCCATGATCTCAACAGCTGTTCACTTTGTCTGATTTTCTAAATTCTTCCAAACATTGAACAAGAAACCTTTGGAAATTCCCATTTATTTCATGGGAGAGAAAGAATTTCTTACAAATCAAATCATTTCTTCCCTCTTGAAATACATTGTATCAATGAATGATTCTTTGGTTTAACTAAAAAAATATTCCTGAGTTTGGCTATGTGTATGTAGAAGCACAGCACTGGGCCCCTGAGGTGGATTTGGTAGTTTGTGGTAGATGGAAAGGTGTCACTGAAGTGCTTCTCCTTTGCTTTATCATTTCTCTATGTCAATGCTTTAACTTCTTCGCTTGGTAATCTGGACTTTAGTATAATGGTGTTGACTGTGACAGGTTACTGGGGTCATAAAATTAAATTTACAAATGTAAAGTCATCATATTCTAATATTTTTTGAAGTAGAATCCAGACATCCTTTGGAGATCTTTACTCTGCCTACTACAAGTTCTTTTTTGCAGTGATATTTGTTGTGTTTTGAGAGCCCTTGTATGGAATAATTGGCTGGACATGGTAGAGCACAACATTAAACCAAGAGCTTGAAGGCTTAAGCTGCAGGATGGTCAGTGTGAAGCCAACCTTGCAAGTTAGGAAAACCCAGGTAAATAAATGAATAAATAAATAAATAAATAAATAAATAAATAAATGATCAGGGTATGTAGCCCAGTGGTGGGTCACCTCCGGGGTCAATCTGCAGTATGATGAAATGATAATAACCATAGCAACAAGAGCAACAATAATACACAGAAATCATTACATTCTTTAGAGTGACTGAACACCCAACCTTTCAAAACTACACAAAAATAATGACATACAAAGACAATTTGCAGAGGAGAAGAGCTAATACGACCTACACCAGACTCTCACAGAGTTTCACAGATTTGCTCCTCAGAGAGAGATCCCCAGAAAAGGACCTGCAGTATCAGGACCACCTTTATCAAAGAAGAATGCAGAGTTTCTAAAGCCATAGTAGACCTATGGTCTCAGTATTTGCTTCTGTATTTGACTTTTGGTAATTCTTCTGCTAATAAATGTTGTCTAGAATTGGATTTGATCACCTCTTCACTATTGACATTTAGGGCTAGGGTAATTACTTGTGTTGGGAGCTGTTGTGCGGTGTGGTATATGGCTAGTACCAATGTTCAGACATTGTTAAATACATTGTTAAATATAAGGAAAATATATGTAAGTGAAAACCAAAGGTCCATATACTTGAAGTGGAAGCATCGTGCCAGAAGTCAAATGAAGGTATCATCGCTCCTTACAGTATAGCATTTGCCACCCCATTTTTTGACATGGAGATGGAAGTCACAGTAGTATCACTCTGTAAAATCAAATTCATAGAATAGAAGTCAATAAAAATTAAGTTACCCAGTTCCTATCAGGTATTAGGCTCAGGTTATGATGCATGAAGTGAACCAATCACATATCGTTCTAATAAATATTTTTAAGTTAAGGGTGAATGGGAGCTCTTAACTGGTCTTAAAAGTATAACTTAATGGCAATTTGATAAAGGACCAGGTAGAGAAGAAGTGTAATGCCCATAGTTTGGACTAAGGGAACACAGTGCTCACCCTTGTTAAAGAAGCATGACTTTTCTGGGGTACTGGTGCTTTTTGCTCAGCACAGGTTCATGCCTAGAGTGACGTGAGCTCCAGTCAAGATGAGCTCATCAGTGTCAGACTTGGTAACACTTTCAGTCAAATGGGGAAGATGTGCCAGGAGGCTGGACCTCTGGAAGACAGGTGAATCCATGGGGGAATAATAAAAACTAGGTTTACTGGAATATAAATGGTTCTCTTGGGAATAGAGATTCAGGAGGAAGATTATCCTGTCTTTCCAGGCCAGTGTCCCTCAGGGGAATAAGAGGGAAATGAGCCTAATGAGCTGATATAAGGAACTGTGACACTGCTCTGCTGTGGTCCCTCAGTGCACAGCCTTGTGATGGACAGGATGCGGTATGTCCTTTGAGGTCTTTGCTCTGCCTAGGAGCCCAGCACTTGACTCCTTCCTGCTGTGTTTTCTGGGGACAGAGCCTCAGTCACCATCAAGCCCACCCAGGCAGGAACTTGCACTTCCACAGACAGACCTTCCTCCCAGAGCTGGTCTCCAGGTGAGTCTGAGAGCTCAGAGGACACTGCAGGAGGGTGTCAGAGAGAATGGAACCCAGAACTCTTTCGTAGAGGTCAGTGGAGAGCCAGGCCAACCTAGCACAGAGCAGGGCTGCTGTGGCTGCTCGCTGTCCTGATTGAGGATTTACTCACAAGGCTGCATTGATTCATGACACTTGGCTGAGAAGTGAACATTGCACTGATTAACACAGGGTTCACTGCTGACCATGAAATGGAGCTAATGGAGGCTGAAGAGAAGAAGGGAGGGAGGCGTCCAGTGCTCCCAGAGAAAGAGCAGACGTCCGAGGATCTCTGCAATTAAGGGAATAGAGGAATAGGGATTAACTGTGGATGGTAAAAGAGTGAAATTAGGGTGTATTTTGATGTGTGTGTACTTAGGATGAAAAATATTTGATTACATTTATGTACTATCTACAAAATTCTGAGGAAGGATCTTGTAAATTCATACTATTATATATGTCCATGGGATACATATTCTTTAAAATTTTTTCAAGTGTTCTAATTAGTTTTACATGACAGTAGAATGGATTTATACATTTTGATAGATCATACATAATGGATTTTAATCTCGCCATTTTCTGATTATATATATTGTAGGATCACATTGTTCAGGCAGTCATATAAGTACATGATGTATTAATATCTGTCTCACTCTACTATCATTCCTTCCCCCACACCACTTCCCCTCCCTTCACTCCCCTTTACCTAATATAATGTAACTATTCTTCCCTATCCCCAACCCTCATTGCGAATTAGCAGCAGAATATCATAGAAAACATTGGTTTTTGTTGTTTTTGGTTTGGCTTCAGAATTACTAAACTATGGAACTAACCTAGATGCTCTTAAACAAACAGGTGAAATGATAACGAAAGTGTCATCTGTGTACACACACACACACACACACACACACACGAAGGGACGTACATTTTAACCTGTTATTATTGTCTCATTAAAAAGCAATTAAAAAGCTGTTGGATAGAGATACACCTAGGAGACTTACTTTGGAATAAATGGTTTATGTATCTGAGCCTGTGTCTGTGAGTTTGTTGAGCACTTACTTCTTATTACAGAGGGTCTATGCCAGTTTTTCTATTGTAACTGGGAGATTTTATCCCCAACCCATTTTCCAATGCATTTATTAAGAGATTGGTGAAGTTTCATATTCTTTTACACACTGCCTATATTCATATACGTAGAAATATTTTTGAGAGGAATATTGAAAAAATATGACTTTTGTAAGTCCAAGCCTATCAATTGACTGTATTTGTTTGCACATTTTTGGGAATTTATTGAGTGACTATTGTAATATTTTCTTTTTTGAACACATACTTTAAAAAAGGTAGTGAACATTCTCATGCATCCCTCATGCTACATCCCCTTAGATACACATTTCCAACTGCTTTTCACATCTCTGCTATTGCTTATGGTTGTGTTTTGTCTTTTTCTGCTCAGGTGTATTGCTCAGAAAGGCATCACCTTTAGGCATCATTGAAAGGCATTCATGCTTATTTCCCAATTGGTCCAATTATATATTCTCATAAAGAATTAGAAGAAGAAAATTAGAAGCTTCCCACAAGATAATTGATAAACATTTAAAGAGAAGGAAATATTCATTTTCCTTACTTGAGCATTGCATATTTAATACATGTGCTGAATTGTCACATTGTACCCTATTAACATGTACATGTATTATTTATCAATTTAAAAAATTGGACAGAGGTTGTAGAAAAGTTATAGGGAGCTTGCTTAACATACACAAAGTCTTGGATTTGAGACTCTACTCTGCCAAAGGAAACAAAAAAAACATATGAATAAATTATCAAGTGAAATTTTAAGACAAAAGTAAAATCCATAAACTCATTGCATTAAAGAAAAGAGCAGTATACTTATACTAATTTAATCAATGCTGTCATTCTCTATTCTGTAAGTTATCATTCTCTTTTAAAGCTTTTCTTTCTGTAGTATGTGTACATACATGCTCCTATACTTTCTATGCAAATGCATGAAAAATTCCCCTGCACTCCTCACTGTTCTCTCATTTGGTGCACTGTTCTGTCCTTAAGGTCCGTCCACATTCTCACTCTAATTCTTGTGGACTTCCTGCACATGACCAGCTCAGTGCAGTTTAGGTATTTCTAAGGATGCACAGCATTTCATAATGGAATTGTGCTACTCGTACTTTCTGTGCCTTTCATATTGGTTCTCACTAATTCACTGCTATATCAATGTTTCAAAAAATACGTTGCTATTGTGAAGTTGAAACAAGTTATTCTCAACCAGAAGGGATGCTCCTCCCCTGACACAGAGCAAATTTCACAAACAGTTTCAGCTATCACTCAGTGGAGGGGTCATGAGAGCTCAGGGGTGTTGCTGACCGTCCCACAATGCACAGACCAGCACCCGCCTCAGAGAATTAATTGTCCCAGAATGTCAATATTCAGGAGATCAAGAGATCTTGAGTTAAGGAATTTCTATCCTTTTGGTATTTGTAGCTGACTTCAGATTATCTCCCACGTATGTGGTCCAGAGTCATATCTGTTCTACCTAATTTTGAGAGCACTATTTATCCTATCTGGTTAAAAATTCTAACCACAACTGATGAAACAGCTCTCCAGGAGCTTTTCTTAAGGATGGAGGTTGTGGAGAAAATATTTCTTGCTGTTTTCTTAAACTATTACTGAGCTTGAGCAAATATTTTGGATATTCCTTTACTGTTATTTGTCTTTCTTCTACCAGGATTGGTATTTTGAGTGATTTTTATAAATTATTTTTTCTCCACTAGCTTCTCAGGTGGTACTTTTGACCATGAAAATTATTCATATATTTTTTTTACTGGTATATATCTGTCTTCGTACATCTGAGTTTTTTGCCTTACTAGGTTCTTGCAGACTGTAGAATTTCATATAATTTGTAGATATTCACCTAAAATCAGTGGTGTGTTTTTACACTTAGATCTTATCTTGTCTGGTTACTGTTAACTTGAGTGAGGTAGGGGGCCAACTTCATTTTCTTCTTATGTGAGCATTTATTCCACAATCTAATGTTCTACTTATATGAAATGAAACTTTGTCATATATAAAATGTCCACATACACTCAGGTTAAATTCTTTATTCATTCAACAAATGATAGCTGAGAATTTATTAATTTCAGGTTATAGGAACATTACATGTTATATTCTGATATGCCAAAGCTTTTGTTGATTTAATTACTAATTCATGTTGATATCTTGAACTTGCTCCTGTTAGTCTTGTTCCAGGTAGTTTTGGGCTTTGCGTTGCAGGATGGAACCAGAGCTTCGGTCATGCTGACAAGTGCTCTACCACTGAGCCACAGTGCCACCGGGTTTCTGCTAGCATTTGAGGCTCCATTCAGTTTGTTGAACACAGTTGTTTGGAAGTAGTCCCATGGAACCTGGTTGCATTCTCCTTGAAGTTTTTGAATTACATAACTTACTTCTTTCTTACATTTTTCTCTAGTAATTGCAGATAGACTTCTGCATCTTTGTGAAAATAGGAAGGTGAACAGAGCCTGTGAAGTCTTTGCTCACCTGGATTGGGTTTTACAAGGTCATAGACTCAGTACTGTGAAATGCATGTGTTATAACACAAGGCCCCAGTCATAGGAAGGAAGCAAAGGGACAGGACTCTCATGACATGTGCGGTTTAGCAAAGAATGACTGGAGAGACCTCTGCTTGTTGGATGAAAACCAGAACCAGGGCCAGAGTGCAACCGGGGGCTTTGTTACGGAAAAAAGAAATTAAAATCCAAAGTCCAAGAAGTGAGGAAGAGGACTCCTCATCCACCATAGCAAAACCTATTGGTCAAGGAGGTCTGGAAGAGGCACAGGAAAAGCAAGAGTTACTGTTTCTTAGAAACAAGACGAGATTTTCTTGTACTTTAATGATCCTTTTGTGAATTGTTAATTTATTATCCTTAATCACTTTATTTTTGTGTCCTTTCTGTATTAGGGGAAATCATAAAGACATTGCTATTGTTGACATTGGATGGGTTTATTTCTGCCCCTTTCTTATTTTTGCATGGTGACCAGGAGACGGACCCTGGGCTGGAACACACCCAGAACCAAGGGAGTGGTTTCTTCCTCCTGGTTTCTTGGGGACCATCTGGGCTTATTACCTCACTCCCCCACTCATGTGTCCATTTCATTCCACTATTTTTCTGCTTATTGACATTTTTCCAAGTATGTGTTTCTTTAAACGCAGAGTGTAATCTAGCATTTACCGTGGCAGTATTGGCTGCATGCTTAAGTGTCCATGAGAGGCTTACACAATGGGGATTCTGGCTGCCATTTATGCATTAGGGGAACGATAATTTAATCTGTCCAGCGTGCATTGTATACACTAGGAGTCTAACAGTGTGGTGTGAAGATCAGAGGCCACAGTGGTGACAGTGTGTTGTGTGTGCATGTGTATCGTCCTCAGGGCAGGGCTCTGGGAATCAGAAATCCCAAGGTGATGGTCATAGTACATAGGTCAACTCAACAATAAAGGGTAGTATGTAGCACTGCCATTTCCATTCAATGGATGCTGGGAAGGAAGATAATAATATGTGAATGTATAGTGGGGAGGAAGTCCTCCCTGTCTCAAGCAGATTCAGCTCCAGCAGGGAGACCACCTCTTTCCTCAGCATCCTCTGACACCATCTCTGATCACTCTCACTCTTTCTCATTGACCTCTTCACACTGGCTGCTTGATGCCCTTGTGTTTTCTAAACATGCTCCTGCCTCAGGGCCTTTGCACTGGGAATTCCTTTTGCCAGGTAGAAATGCCTGCTGGCCGACTGGCTCCTGCTCGACCTCCTGAGGACCCTATTCAATTGTCACTTTCTCTACTGAACTTCCAGTCACCTATAAAATAATAGGGAGCTGGGTATGTGAGCCAATATGAGAACCCTAGAGCACCTGCTTAGCATATACAAGGCCCTGGGTGAAATCCCCAGCAACACACACACACACACACACACACACACACAAACACACACACAAACACAACCTCTTATGTGTAGTCTACATTATAACTGCTTTTGATTTTATAAGTAATTCATCATCAGGCATGCTATATGATTATTTCTTTTTACAGTAGCTTTATTAAATTACAATTAATTTTCAAAGAACCACACATATTTTTTGTGTATTATTCAGTAACTCGTCACATAGGACAATATATGTGATAAATCATTTGCACAAAAATGTAACATACCTATAATTTACCCCTGTGCATATTTTCTTTGCCCATCCCTGGGATGTAGGAGCTGTGGTTGTTAAGGTCTGGATGGTGCCTGGAATGAGGTCAGCAACTCACAAGTACTCTTCAATGGTAAGAAGTATTTTCTCATTAATTCTGTACAATGCATGAACTCTTGGGGAAATGCTTAGAGTGAGACAGGAATTTCTCATCAATATTGGCACTAGGGATGCCCTAGGATGACCAGACCCATAATACCACAGTAGTTAATTTATTTACTGGAAAATAGAAATTGTGACATTTCAACCATATTGGTAGCATCCATGTGTGCAAAAAGCAGTAATGTTATTTTTCTCTTTTCAGTAGTAATATCCACATCATGGAACCAGGAAACAATACAAGAATTTCAGAATTCCTCCTTCTGGGATTCTCAGAGGACCCAGAACTGCAGCCCCTCATCTTTGGGCTTTTCCTCTCCATCTACCTGGTCACTGTGCTGGGGAACCTGCTCATCATTCTAGCCACAATCTCAGACTCCCACCTGCACACGCCCATGTACTTCTTCCTCTCCAACCTGTCCTTTGTGGACATCTGTTTGGTGTCCACCATCATCCCAAAGATGCTGGTAAACATCCAGACACAGAGCAAGGCCATTACCTACGCAGGCTGCATCACCCAGATGTGCTTTTTCTGGGTTTTTGTAGAGTTGGACAACTTCCATCTGGCTGTGATGGCCTACGACAGGTTTGTGGCCATCTGTCACCCACTGCACTACACTGTCATCATGAATCCTCAGCTCTGTGGTTTGCTGGTTCTGGTGTGCTGGATTCTGAGTGTCCTACATGCCCTGCTACAAAGCTTAATGGTGTTGCGACTGTCCTTCTGCACACATTTAGAAATCCCCCACTTTTTCTGTGAACTCAACCAGGTGGTCCAACTTGCCTGTTCTGACACCTTCCTTAATGACCTGGTAGCATATTTTGCACTTGTGCTTATGGCTGTTTGTCCATTTACTGGCATCCTTTACTCCTACTTCAAGATAGTGTCCTCTATTCGTGCAATCTCATCAGCTCGGGGCAAGTACAAAGCCTTCTCCACCTGTGTGTCTCATGTCTCCGTGGTCTCCTTGTTTTATAGCACAGGCTTTGGTGTGTACCTCAGTTCTGTGGCAACCCACAGCTCACACTCCAGTTCAACAGCCTCAGTGATGTACACGGTGGTCACGCCCATGCTGAACCCCTTCTTGTACAGTCTGAGGAATAAAGATGTAAGGAGAGCCCTGAAATATCTCTTTGGAGGGAAAATATAAAATGATCCATTCTCTGCAGAAGCACATGCCCAGGAAGCAGAGCCCCAGGGCCACAGTTGGGGATCTTTGATAAGATGGTAGATGTGCAACTTTCTCCTCCTGTTTGCTTTCTGGAATTTTCCTCCCTTGATACCCACTCGTCTGTACCTCCAAACTTCTTTATTAAGCTTTGTGCTCTGATATCCACTAGATTTTAGCTCTGTGGTTGTGTGATTCTGCACAATTATTCCAAATAATGTTTGGAAATATTTGGAAATTACCATTATATCACAGACCATCAAGAATTTTTAAAGAATAATTAATTCATCCATGACATATTTTATTGAGGAATATTTCTTTCATATTACTGTTAAAATAGCCATGAGTTTTAACATGCCGAGGAAAGAAAGATAGATTTGATGACTGAGGCAATTAATGAAATTCCTAGTCAAGGTAAATGTGAGGTCATTTTTCCTCTTTGAACATCACGATCTTGACTCCTCTTCTTGATAATTTAGAATTTAGCATACTAGTGCTATTAAGAACTGGTAACAGGCTGGGATGTTAGCTCAGTGGTAGAGCACTTGCCTTGCAAGAGTGAGGACTGGGCTCCACCCTCAGCAACCCATTACAAAAAAATCAAAACCCAAAAAGTGGTCACTGTGCTTTACACTATTAATTCATTTAATTTTTGACTGACACTATATTTTATATATTTATGAGCTGCATATTTATGTATTATAGTTTTTAGTGTATTTTAGTCATACATAAAATTGGGGATAATTTTAGCATAATCATATAGGTATGGAATATAATTTGCTACATTTTGGTCTCCAGTATTTCCCCTTAATCTCTTATCCTCCCTCCCATTGTTTCCCTGGAAGAAATCTCACTGGTTTTCTTTCTATTTATTTGTAGATGTTTAAAAATTACTGTAATATAAAATTGACCAAACTATGCTATGGATATAGTTCAGTGAATTTCACGTTTATATATATCTGTAGTGCAACATATTTTGATCCATGTATACATGAGGCAAGGATCCACTCAGAATAGCTGGTATATTCATTTCCTTAAACACCAATCATTTCTTTATGGTGAGTACATTCCAAATCCTCTCTTCTAAGAATTATGAGATATACTAATGCATTATTATTAGCTACATCCCCCCACTGTGTCTTAGAACGACAGGACATTGTGATTCTGCCCAGCTTCGACTTTGCTCTCATATGTAGGGTCCTGCTTCTATGGCAGCTCAGTGTCCATGACACCTATCCAAGTCCTGGGCTGGACAGGCCCCCCAGAGGTGTCTACTCACCATTTTTTCTGGGTGGATACTTTTGAACTCTAGATAACATATTAAAGTGACAACAGTGTGTAAATGATAAATAGATCATGGTTCTTAGGTTTCAGGCACCAGGAGAGGAGGAGTGAACCTGCCTATTATAGGGTGATAGTAGTGACCTGGCTAATGGATCCCTTTCTGCCTTTTGATGTTATCAGTGTTAATATCACAGGTGTGATAAAGCACTCTAGTTTTGTGAGATTCTACAATTTGTGAAAATGAGGAATGGGTGCCTGGGTCACTCTGTGTCATTTCTGGCATATGTATGCTCATCTACAATTATCCCCATGCAAAAATGTAATTAAAAGTTGTGAATGAAAACAGTTAATGATACAGGATTAAGTATTTATCTAGGACCAGAAATGCGGACATCTTTCCTTTTTCTCCTTGAGTTCATATTTCCTTCCTACTTCCCCCACATATTTTCCACAATCTTATGCTATCATGTGTCTCAAGTTTAAAAATCACCTTAATATATGTTCTTACAATAAAACCATAAAAATCAAAATTGAGTGTCATCATTCTTGTACACTGTGTCTTTGTTATTCTGGACAATGTGGACCAGTGAGTGTACATTATTCTGTGGTGGAGACCCTTTTTCACATAGTGTAAAGCTGTTTGATAAGGAAATAAACAGCATTGGGACTAAGAGTATTTGACACCTAATACTCTGCTATCATTGTCTTGTGTGCTTCAGGGGGTTAAGGTCAATGTAGTGGTTGTGGGAACTGGTAGGTAGGTTGCAGAGTAAGGGAAGCTCTCCAAGTCCTCCCACGAGGACCACCCACTCACTCTCCAGGCCTCAGATCAGATGGAAAATGAAATTCTGTCCTTTGCATCTCTATCAAGACTAAATCTTAGCCATAGTTACGTTAATTTATAGCATTGGTCATTTTTCTTTTCATATGTTTACAGAGAACCTCCACTAATTTTTATTTTAAACATTCTAGAGTTATATTTTATGTTTTGATTAATACATTATATTTAAACATAATATGTTATGGGGCGCAAATTAAGAACAGACTGATCACCACTGAGAAGTCCAAATTTGAGAGTCTTTATTAAGCTGGCCAGCTGACTGTCTCACACAATGCCCTAAAAAATGGCTTTTGGGAGAACAGTCCCGACCACAGGGTTGTAGGTGTTTTTATACAAAAAATCACATCACTCATAAGTGTCTGTTGCTATAATTCAAAATTACAAAGTAACATCATGAGATCAGTGACATAGGTTGAAGTGGGCCAAACTGACCCTTAACTAGGTACAAACTAAAGAATGGTTACTACAAACTAACATCATGAGATCATCGACAGAGGGGAAAGTGGGTCAAACTGACCCTTACCTAGGTACAAACTAAAGAATGGTTGCTAACATCCACACAATTACCATTTACATGGAACATTGGTTAAGAGCAATAGAGGTCAAAGGAGAGCAATTTTTACTACATAGGAGTTGCCATTGTATATTATTAAACATGTCATGCTAAGTAACTGATGATGGGTACAGAAGTGGGGTGTTCCCATGGGAGAAACTTATTTCCTACGTAACATGGAGTCTCAGAGCAAAATGGAGTCTGTTTAGCCATTTCCCTTAGAGTCTGGCCTATAATATTCTCATGGAGCCAGATCTGTCAGCCCATCATGTTCCCCACTGGTTTTTTCTACAAACTCAAATCATTGATTCATTAGTGTTGCACAGGTGATTGTAGTGGTCCTTATTGTTGTGGAGTTAGTTACATTTATTTCTACTAGGAGGGGAACTAAGACAGGGGTCACTCATTTATGTATTTGCCCCATATGTTTTTTTTTCCCTCCCCATCATATTAGTATACAGAATTTAGTCCATTTGGTAATCTCAAAAAGTTGAACCGTTAAGCATGGAGCTATTCCTGACATAGTCCCAGCAAGAGAAAAACCACGATTAATATTTTTTCAGTCTTATCTTTAGATGGTGGTTGGGGTCTCTGAGGGCTGTCCATTTTTTTGTTGTGTTGACTCAGATGTGATGAGTCCATGTTGTGAATAAGGTCCCTTCAATTCCAGCTGTGTGTTAGTCCTTTCTGGAACAATTTGATGTACACATAGTCTTCTGAGTGAAATGGGGGTTGGAAATCTGTTGTCTCTTGGGGCTGGTTTTGTCATAATTTGAACCTATTAGAGAGACTTAACAACAGGTTAAATCAGGAGCAGGTTCTTGGTAAGGGTGGAGGAAGGGCTCTGGAAGCATTAATATTTTAATCCCTCAGAGGTCATTTGTTTCCAACGTTTTGGACCCAAACTTGCCCTTATTTTTGTCATGTAACCCAAGTTACCTATCTATATTGACTGTCTTTTAAAATTTTTATTGTTACCTCTCTAATTTTAGGGACTTTCTACTGCTATAAGGAAAAAGGGTGATGACCGCTCTTGCTGCTTTGAGCTGAGAGGGGGCGATGTGGGGTGGGGCAAGCAGTAAAAATTTCCTTTTTGGAATTGGATCTTTCTAGGGGTAAAAGTCTTGTTTTATGAAAGAAACAAAAAACCATAAGTACAAAATAAATAGCATCTGGAACATGTCAATGAATGTCATGAAGAAGATAGAAATCAATAATCTCTTACCAGGAGGTGGAAGAGCTGAGACGTTGTTCCCATAAAAATGCCTAACAAAGTCTAGCAAGGCTGGAAAGGTTAAGGCCTCAACTGTAAGTGTTAACATTGTCAGAGTTATCAGAAATGTAAGCACAACATTTAATTAAGTTACTTAATATCACCTGAATTTTGTAAAATATCTTTTTTGTTGGTATGATCTTTTTGTTTAGTAGAGATCCCTTTATTGTTGTTACTTAGGGCTAGAGAATCATACTAGCAAACATGATTAAGTCGACCTATATCAGAGGTTAGGAAGATCTGCAGGCCTTAAACTGACTGAAAACTTATAACTCTGGCAGTTTCTCTTGATAGTTATCAGGTACTTTTGTCTAAGAATATTTTTTGCTACCTCTAGTTTTACTTAAAATATCCAGGAATGACTGTGTTTTAGGTATAACTGTTTTGCTAGCTGTTTAAGACCAAGCTTATCAAATTGACCTTGTTCCTATCTGCTGTTAAGGGTCAGCTGAGTTCCCACAGGGGTCACTCTTCGGGAACTTTAGAGCAGTTTCTTAGCTCTTTTAGTGCCATTCAGTTGGTAGGGTCTCCTTGATGAGGTGGCTTCCCTTGGAAGCATTAGGGATGGCTCCCTTTCCCAAGGACCCTCCTCTGCAGCAGGTGCACTGATTGGCTTTTCATCCTCTAGTGGTCTTATCAATCTCCCTGATTGGAAGGTTGTGTGACCCAGAGTTGCAAAGCTCCTTAGAGAAGTTCTCTTGTTCTCTGGGTTTAGGCTGACTCTGAGGGCAAGAACCAAATACTGAATCACTTGACCCCTTCTTTTAATCTAAATCTTTAAGTCTTGATCTTATACACCCAGCAAGTCAGTTTCACCAGTCATACAGTAAGAGTATGGGGCTTTAACTTTAATGTCTATGACTTTACAGTCATTTACTGAATTTTATTAAATTGGGGACTATATTATTTGTCCCATAGGTGATGGTTTATTATCTCAAATTAATTTAGATTTTTCTTAAAGCAGTACCTCTGTAAAACATTAATCAGTCAACAGTTAGGGTTTACAAGGAAAATACAAAATGGAACTAATAACAGTAAAAACATGTTTCATTGTGTATAGCTACCTTAAATTTTGACTGAGCTATATATTATATTCCCTGTTTGAGATCACAGTAATTTTATAACAAAAAAGCAATCTTTAAGGTATAGGAAGCAGAGCCTTATCTCAGGTAAGGCAGGGCTCTTCATAAATTTTAGGTAAAGTGGTCTAGTGCTGAAGCTGATCTTTATCTTTTCTTTTAAAATATCATTTTATAAAGTTTACATTACTGTTTTCTAAGTTTATATGAATGTTACTTAACACAGTATGATGTTACATCTAAAATATGAATCAAAGAAAGCTGACAGAGCTTTTAGCTTTCCTTTTGTGCAGTAAAGAGGGAAAATGTTTTCCTGTTTCATGATATTAACTTTTGAACATATCAGACTCTCATTATCTTTTAGAAATACATTTACATTTTTATCCCAGTGCAGAAGGTAATATAAGGTTCAGGTCCAGTTACAGAACACTAAATGATATAAATAAATCCCCAATAAAACTTCTTATTTTGATAGGTTTAAAATTACCATTACA
The DNA here is from genome assembly GCA_020740815.1 of Sciurus niger. Taxonomy (NCBI): domain Eukaryota; kingdom Metazoa; phylum Chordata; class Mammalia; order Rodentia; family Sciuridae; genus Sciurus; species Sciurus niger. The sequence continues at coordinate 24,086 of JAHUXG010012733.1, forward strand.
ACTTTAGGTTGGAGAACACCAACTTGATAAAATGTTCTTTTAAACCTTTTAAAGACTTGTATACCTGGAAGATATGATCACATTTAATATATAAAAAAGAGTAACAGAATCATAATTGCATTGATGTTTTTATATTAACTATGTTTAACTTTTAAAGAAAATTTAGACTTTGTAATGTAGTACAATACTCTAAAATAACAGTTGCTGTTTAACCAGAATTGTACAAACCCCCAATTTTTAAGACTAGCTGTTCTTGAGAATAAAACAACAGATACAGTGTTAAGAGTAAATTAATGCTTTTAGAATTATTGATCATTGTTGCATATAGACTGAAATTTGGTTTACATCAGTACATTAATATTTGACTTTAGGAAATAATCCTTGAATAGTTTTAACTGTTGTGTTACTTACATATACATGTAAACCTTTTAAAATTTACTCTTAATTAATATTTTTTAATCACTTAGACACTCTTGTTGTTTACTTAGGTGTATTAGAGCCTTATTTTATGACATAAAGATTTTTTTATCTAGAAATATTTTTATTAAATATATTTTTATATCTAAAACCTTATAATGTTTTAATCTGTTGATCCCCTTTTTAAAATTTATATTTTGAAACAACCTTATAAATTTCTGAATTCAGATAAATTTCTCCATTTTAATCTGATGAAATACTTTGTTACTTATAGAACTCTATTTAAAGACAGTTGAAACTTTTGAACCCTTTATATAGAATAATACCTGTTAAGACTTTTAGTAGGTCTCGGGAGATAGCTCAGTTGGTAGAGTGCTTGCCTTGCATACACAGGCCCTGGGTTCGATCCCCAGCACTGCAAAAAAAAAAAAGCCTTTTAGTAATCATGTTTTTAGTGATAACATAAAGTAAATTTAAACCCTTTTTATTTACCAATTTATGAAAACACCAAACATATTTTAAGTATGTTACTCTGTGGAATTTAAGGAGTTAAGAGTACTTGATGTTATATTTAACAGTTACCATTTTAACCTTTTAAACCAATCACATGTCTCTAACAAACACATCCATGATCAATCCCATATAAGTTAAATCTAATTAAGTTATTTTTTAAAAGGCAACATATCAGAGAATTGTATTGACCTATATCAATCATTTCTTTCCTGTTGAAGAAAAACCTAGAAACAATGGATATTAGACATTTTATACAACTAACATTTTATTTTTTTGACCACCTGGAAACAAAACTGTGTTAGTAACTTGAAAGCCATATTTTTGTTTACCCAAATTAAAAACCTTTTAAATTATGTAAATCAAAAGCATTTGGATCCATTTTTTAAAATTTTAATTTATGAACTCATATGTCAATTTTGGTACCAAATATATGTAGACATGACAATACACCAGTGTACATATACATAAAATAAACAGGACAAAGGCCTTATAGATAATTTTTTAAAACCCATTAGATTGATAGTTAACCCCTGTAAACTGGCCTCTGAATGAAACAGAGCATTAAGAAAACCTTATAGTTGGATAAAATAGGTCTGATAAAAAAAATTAACTTAGGTGCACCAGATCAAAATTATGAACTCAAAAAACAGAAATTTTAAAAATCTTGGGCCTCCATCCTGATGTGCAGAGATGAAAAGGAATTAAGAGAATATAGACAAAGGTTATGACCTATCCCTCCCTGAAGGAGTTTCCTGAAGAGACAGCAAGGGAGCTGCTTCTATTGGTCTCCTTGGGAGAGCTCCCTCAGGTTGGGGTCTCGTTCTAAACCGGTTTTTCGGGTCTCTTGGATAGCAGCTATCAAAATTTTAGCCTGGCCTTTAATGGACCAATTACAATAGTTGGAAGTTCCAATTGGCACCAGTTTATATTTTAATGTAAGCTTTAGTGAACACAGTTAAAAACCTTTTTAACCATTTTTTTCCAAATTTGACTATAAAACATTTGATCAGATTGTACAGGCTTCCTAAAGACAATTTGGTGGTCCCCTGAGGGGGCCATCTGACCTCAAAATTTGGGCATTCTCTCTCACAGAATTTAGAGAGAGAAAAGACATCCCAGTGGGTTCTGTAGTCACTGGCTCTCTTCTGGAATTCCTGGAAATTAGTTAACATGCACTGGAGGAGTGTACATGACTGACATGAGGGAGACTGACTCATGCTTACACTTAAAGGCAACAAAAAAACAGAAAAGGACAAACAAACACAGAACAGATAAAACACCAAAGACACAGACAAGTGGCCACTCCAGATTCCAGACCAGAGGAACTGAGCAATGTCTTGCCAGCCCCTGCCTGGGGAAGTAATGCTGCATCCATCCTTCCTCAGAGTCTCCAGATGCAGATCCACCAGAAACAGACTTACCGGTCCCCCAGGGGTGCAGGAACAGGTGACTCACTTCAGAAAATTTAGTTCAGGCCTGGGACGGGGCTCCACAGACCATGCAGCCTGGGGCTGAGGAACATCTCTCAGAAGCCTTCCCTTAGGAGCAATGCTGTGGCCTCTCCCCTCTGCGGGAGTTTCCAGGTCAGTGGTGAGAGGTGGTTACCCACCAGGCAGTGAGAGTCTCCCTGGGGTCTCCAAATATTATGGGGCACAAATTAAGAACAGACCGATCACCACTGAGAAGTCCAAATTTGAGAGTCTTTATTAAGCTGGCCAGCTGACTGTCTCACACAATGCCCTAAAAAATGGTTATTGGGAGAACAGCCCCGACCACAGTTAGGAGTTCTTATACCAAAAATCACATCACTCATAAGTGTCTGTTGCTATGATTCAAAATTACAAAGTAACATCATGAGATCATTGACAAAGGGGGAAGTGGACCAAATTGACCCTTACCTAGGTACAAACTAAAGAATGGTTACTACAAACTAACATCATGAGATCATCGACAGAGGGGAAAGTGGGTCAAACAGACTGTTACCTAGGTACAAACTAAAGTATGGTTGCTAACATCCACACAATTACCATTTACATGGTACATTGGTTAAGAGCAATAGAGGTCAAAGGAGAGCAATTTTTACTACATAGGAGTTGCCATTGTATATTATTAAACATGTCATGCTAAGTAACTGATGATGGGTACAGAGGCGGGGTGTTCCCATGGGTGAAACTTATTTCCTACATAACATGGAGTCTCAGAGCAAAATGGAGTCTGTTTAGCCATTTCCCTTGGAGTCTGGCCTATAACATTCTCATGGAGCCAGATCTATCAGCCCATCATGTTCCCCACTGGTTTTTTGTACATAATCAAATCATTGATTCATTAGTATTGCACAGGTGATTGTAGTGGTCCTTATTGTTGTGGATTTAGTTATATTTATTTCTACTAGGAGGGGAACTAAGACAGGGGCCACTCATTTAGATATTAGCCACATATGTTTTTTTTTTTTTGATCCCTCCCCATCATATTAATATACAGAATTTAGTCCATTTGGTAATCTCAAAAAGTTGAACGGCTAAGCATGGAGTTATTCCACAAATTCTGGGGTCCATTTTGACATAATCATACAAGCACAGAATATCCGTTGCTTCACTTCTGTCCCCAAATCTTCCCCTTCCCCCTCATTCCTCTTCTACTCTACAAGTTTTCCATATATCTATATCTTTATTTATATCTATGTCTAACTCTATGTGTGTATCTATCTATCTATATCATCTTTAAAATGATATTTTGACTGCAATGCATACCATTGGCACATCATCTTCACTCTTAAATTTACCAAGTCACATTCTGATGTCAATTTGGTGACATTCTGACTGGCCATAGAAATTCTTTGGAGAAAGTCACAGACACACACGCGCGCGCACACACACACAACACACACACACACACACACACTCTACCACTTAAGCTTCAGGTCTCTGTGTCTGCCAGACTTGTGATGCTTGATAACATCCAGTTGTTACTCTCTGGGGGATATCTGCCAGGGGGATTATCTAGTGCTAACTGTGCTAACTGTGGAAGCACAACATCGGCAGAGGCCAGACTTAGAGATCATCCAGGGAGAAACCACCATAATTGAGTCAGAATGGAAGAATTACTAAGTTCTGTCGTGTTCCTCAAGAGATCTGGCTTTAGTCAGGTCCTTGAAACATCTGCCTAGAGTTACTAATTTCTCATTCTTACAGACACTGAGTAGAAAGTGAGGAGCAGCCATCAGACTGGGCAGAAGGTATGGTTGCTTTAGGGTGCAGGCAAGCACTACATGGTGATCCTCAAACATATGCATGCATCAGAATCCTGGGAGGGCTTGTGAAAGAAGAGATTGTTGGCACCACTCCTAGAGTGCTTGATTCAATAGGGCCACATAGGTTTGAAAAATATGTGCTTCTATTAAGTTCCCAGGTGATGCTAATGTTGCTATACCAGGGAACCATGTTTGAGAACCACTGAAATAGAAACAAGTTTTCTCAATAGTGATGGTAATCACAACATGCAGTTAAAGAGATGATCACCCAAAGTGAATGAGTTCATTAACTCCATGGGCTTGGATGAAGGATGAAAATTATACTGTAGTGGGGAAAGCATGCTAGGATTGAATTATGTGTTTCTTCCTCCTTCTGGGAAAGCCTAGCAGCCTAATGGAAATGGGAAGCCAAGTAGGAATGAGAAACTTGCTCTTTCTGGGACTTTCAGAGGATCGAGACAAGCACATCCCCTGTGATGGGTCCTCTCTGCCCAGGTACCTGGAAACATGCACTGGTACCTGCTCATCATCCTGGCTACCAGCTGGGACTCCCCATCTGCACACCCAGTGAGACCTGTTGGTGCATTGCCAGGTGTTGAGCAGCATCCCTAGCCTCACCCACTGGGTACTTGTTACACTTTCATAGAGGTGTCAATCTAAGTTTCTACAGACTCTTCCAAATGTGTTTTGGAGGCAAAATCATGTCTGGCTGAGGACCAGAGGACTATGGCTAAGAACTCTAAAATCTTAATGGGGTTCCACTCAAAACCCATGCATTACTCTGGTTATAAGTCTGGGCACATCAGTTAAACCTTAGGTTCCATTTCTGCCAATTTAGAATCAGGTTCCTAATAGTACTGACAGCTGAATGGACTTTTATAAATGTTGTAAGAGAGTCCTTAGGTTTCAGTCACTGTTTTCAACACTGTGACCAAAAGACATGAAAAGAGAAATTTGAGAGCAAAGGTTTATTTTGGGGCTCATGGTTTCAGAGATCTCAGTCTATAGGTTGTCAAACCCATTGTCTGGGTCCCTAGGTGAGGCAGGACATCATGGCAGGAGAGTGTGGTGGAAGACAGTCACTCAGGCATGATGATCTGGAGGGCAGGATGATGAGGAAGCAGGAGAGAGAGAGAGAGAGAGAGAGAGAGAGAGAGAGAGAGAGCGAGCGCTACACTCAACAAAGACAAAATACATATCCCAAAGGCACACTCCCAAGGACTCACCTGCTCCAGCCACGGCCAACCTACCTACAGTCACCTCCCAGTTAATTCTTACCAGAGAATAAATTCACTGATTGGGTTAAGGCTCTCATAACCCCACCGATTTCACCTCTAAAACTTCTTACATTGTTTCTCATGTGAACTTTTAGGGGACACCTTCTATGTAAATAGTAACACCTTATATGTAAATAGTTTGGAGCAATGTGCATATAAAGATCTGAATATACCTCTTATAATTCGCAAACATTTTGTAAGTGAAGAACTAAATGGAACCCTCTGAACTTGTCTTAGTCTTACAAACATTAAACTTTTAATTGTTTTGTGAAAAGTAGCATGAAGCAAAAGAAAGTCATACCCACAGTCTCATTCAAAAGAACACAGTTTTTCCATTGTTGAAGAGGGAAATTACAATTTTCTGAGGATATTAGGGACTGTGTCCTTAAAGTGACTCAGTGCTTTGACGATTTAAGAAACAGTGAAGAAAGATTCTTTAGTTTCATAATTTGGAGAAATCCTCAACTCTGGTTTGGGAGGAGGTCAGACATCTGGAAACCAAGAGTTCTCGAGAAGGAGTAATGAACAGTGGTTTCACCCGGTCTCTTGAGAAGAGAGAATCTGTAAAAGAATTTTTTCTTGCTGTATAGAGGAGAGGCCTACAGGGACATGATGTGCTCATGGGTTGAATAATGGGAGAGGGACATGCGCGCGTATACATAAGGGAGAATCTACTGGGAGCTCTGAATATCTCCCCACCACTGTACTTCAGTAGGTGCAACCTTCAGCTGGACAAGGCTCCCCCCCATGACAGTTTGGAGACCTAATTCTGGCTCAGGGACTGATACTTCACTCCTTTCTGCTGTCCTGTTTGGAGCAGAGCTTCAGTCTCCATCCTCAACCATCTAGGGGAGATTCTGTGTTCCCAAATAGAGCCCTTCCTTCCAGAGATGCCCCCCAGAGGAGTCCAAAGGCTTGATCAGTGTTGCAGGAAGTTCCAGAGATAATAAAGTCTGAGGAAGTTTCCCTGAGAGCAATTCAGCCTGGCCCAGGGTGCCGAGAAAGCAGGGGAGGCTTGCTTGATTTTTAGGGTGCTTACTTACAGTGCTAAAATAATAGTAACAGCTGAATTCAGCAATGCAGGGGTATCATTGACATTTAAGTGATAGTGAGAAACCCTAATTAAAGGAGGGAATGGTAGGCATAAAGTGGTTCCAGTAAAAGTAGAATGTATCTCCAAAGATTTTTTTATATTGTGTGGAGTATTCACTGTGGATATTTCTTTTTTAAGATGGGGTGCAATTAAATATGTTTACCTATCCCTAAAAAAGACCAGATGAATGCAGTGCTGGCAAATCCTACCTTGCCATAGTGTCTCATGAGGCATATGTCTTGCAATTATCTTCCCTCATGCAAGGTAGTCAGATGAAAAAGTAAAATGAAAAAGGCATATCACAAAGCTTGTATCCTTACTCCTGAGTGTGAATAAACTTTTATCATGAATTGTGCAAAGTCTTTGAGTTTGTGTAGTGGGGTTGGAGTGTTCCAATTCCCATTTTTTCTTGTAAATTTTCAAATATAAGAATTGGAGTTTTCATCACCTTTGCTATTGAGTTTTTGTATGTGTGTGTAGATGTGTTGGGAGAAATTATAAAATTATTTGTATATTGTGTGATCAAGTCTGTGGTTTTATTGTGTTTACCTCATTGCTTTTAAAATGTACAATGTGCATCTGCATGATATGAAGAAATGAATAGCCTTTTATGCATATTTCCAACTTGATTTCACAAGTCTGTTATTCTTCATTATGATTTTAGTCTTTTTGATAGATCTCTATCCACAAGCCACGTTCACTTTAGACATTATTTGATAGACATTATCATTTAATTACAATACCTCAGTTGGTAAAGTTCTCACTTCGCAAGTACAAAGATTTGGGTTCAATCCAAAGCACCACAAAAAAAAAAGATTATCTTCAAATTTCATATAATATGTTTATGCATATATACAGTGTGTGTGTGTGTGTGTGTCTGTGTGTGTGTGTCTCTGTGTGTGTGCATTAGACTGCTTACAACTCAATTGTCTAGGTCTCTGAAAGTTTAATTTCTAATTCATTTTGAAATCAATTAAATCACTGCCATTTTGTATCCTGTTTCAGTTGATTATCAACTGATATTAATAACGTTCCTTCTGATTCTGTTGTTTGGAAACCGCTTAATATCACTTGGTTTTAAACCCTTGCCTTGTAACTTTTTTGTTTTCTTTAAATTTGTTTCTATATAATGTACATGTTCTCACACTTTTGTGAAAATGTGAAGATGAGTAAAGCTGATGAATTCTCTGCCTTTGGATCTTGAACTATGATGGTGAAGACAGAGAATGAAGAATGTGTATGTATGATATAAGGTCCAGAGGGATTAATTATAGGAAGGATGTTTTCAGCATAAACAGAATAGTTGTGGTGCCATGGATGGGATTTTATGCAGTAACATTGGGGAAACATTTGCATGTTGACCATGATCGTATTGAATATAACCATGCGATCAAAAATAAATCAAAATATCAGAGCCCCAGACCTAAAATAACAAAGAATATGCCCCCTGAGTAAAGGGGGAGAGGGGCTTTCCTGATCCACTGCCAGACCACATGAAAGTCAGTGGGTCCAACAGATGTGGACCAGCAAGGAAAACACACTTTCACTGTTTCAGATGAAATGTTTCATTCAGTAGCTCTTTGTCTCTTTCTCTTTGGGACTGTTGGTTTATTCCCTTTTATCTTTTCCCTGCTGGAGTGTTCAATCTGCAATTCTCTTGACATTGAACAGATATCATGGTTTTTGTCTTAACTGTAAATTTATTTTTGCTGTTTCTTGCTTTTGCTGAGTTTTGAAGGGATAAAACAGGAGCTGGACTGTACCTGCAGCGAAGGAATTCATTTACCTTTAGGAAACCGCTTAATATCACTTGGTTTTAAATCCTTGCCTTGTAACTCTCAAGAATAACCTAATTCATTAGAACATTTCTTTCCTATTGAACCCCACGGGCCTGCTTAATTCTGCTCACTGTAATGATTCTTCATGGTTTGAAGTATGTTTCTTTAGGTCACCCAGAACTTCTTGACTGATTGACTACAGTGCAGGGGATAAACTCAAATCTTGCACATGTTTGGCAAGCACTCTACCACTGAGGCATGTCCCCGGCCATTCTGCTTTTACATTTAAGGAGCTTCCACTAAGTGGCCCATGCTGACCTCAGACTTGCAATCCTCCTGCCTCAGCCTCCATGGGTGTGGGATGCCATACCAGGCTCATTCATCACCCTCTGATATGATTTCTCTTCATTTACTTGCTCACTCCGCTCACCACACTGGATTCCTTGTTAGTCTTAAGGAACTGAAACAAGCATCTTCCTCAGGGACTTTGCCTTAGCTGTTCCTCATCCATGTGCACCCAGTCCCAGATACCTCCTGGTTCCCATTTTGTCTTCCTTGAGGTCTCTGTTCAAATGTTACCTTTTCTGCTAGTCTTCCCTGAACATGCAGTAAAATAATGTTCCCATCTGTTCTCTCCTTTTTATCTTCTTATTGCACCTTCTGTAGGTGGATCTTGAATGTTCTCCAAATGCCCAGGTGTTGAAGAGTTGGTCCTCAGAGCGGTGCTTTAAGAGGTGGCCTACGGGAATGTCCTCAGCTCAATGGGGGTGTGGTCTCCTCCTTGCTCTCCTTTGCTTCCTGGTCATGGAGGAGTGGACTTGCTCTGCACATGTTTTCTTCCATGGACTCTTGCCTCACCACAGGCCCAAAGCCACTGGGTCAACTGGAAATTTCAAAACTGTGAGCCAGAGTACAACTCACTCAGTCAATTTTCCCAAGTGTTTGTTACAGTGATGGGAAGGTGACTCAAACACTGTTCCTTCTCCTTCACATACAGTGTGGATTTTGTTTTTCTTCACACATTGTGTCAACAGTGCCTCCTTCTATTTATATTTCTAAGTGAGTCGAAGAATTTCTCATAAAAATTAGATGAAACTGAAGAATGTCTTGCTAAATGAAATAATCCAGACTCAGAAAATCAAGGGCTGAATGCTCTCTCATAGGCAGAACCTAGAACAAAGGAAGGTGGAAAGAGGGGAGAATCCTGTGAAAATAGAAGAGAGATCAGTGAAGCCGAGGAAGGGGATTGAGGGAGAGGCAAGGGATGGGAAAAGGGAGGAATGGTGGAATGAAGCTGACCAAATTATGCTATCACATACATGAATACAGCACTGTGAATTTCAGCTTTGTGTATATCTATAGAGCATTAATTTTAAGAACTATAAATCGAAGCAAGACAAGTGAAGTTAAGACAACCAGGAGGGAGAAGAGAAGGCAGAAGGAAGTGCTGGGAATTGCATTGGAACAAATTGTATTCCATGCATGTATGACTTGGTCACAGTGAACCACAATGTTATGTATAACTATAATGCACTAATATTATGTATAACTACAATGCACTAATAAAAACATTAAACACTTTTTTAATACATGATATTTGAATAAAGGCTGTACATGAGACAGAAATTTCTAATCAACATAAGACAATTAATACCATAAAGGGGACAAGATTCATGCAGAAAAGCAGATGTTAATTACTTTACTGTAGAAGATTGAGGGTGGTGCATAGCTCAGTGGTGCAGTGCTTGCCTAACAGGAGTTTCACATCTAGCATGTGCACATACACACACACAGTCAGAATAAGTAGCATTGTGACAGGTGTGTAATGCTTTCTGTGTCCTGTTCTTGTTCTCTGTTTTGGTAGTCATATCAAACACATGGAACCAGAAAATGATACACAACTTTCAGGATTTCTTCTTCTGGGATTTTCAGAGCAAGCAGAAATACAGCTCCTCATCTTTGGGCTTTTCCTCTCCATTTACCTGGTCACTGTGCTGGGGAACCTACTCATCATCCTGGCCACCGTCTCAGACCCCATCGCCAACCTGTCCTTTGTGGACATTTGCTCCACCTCCACCACCATCCCAGAGATGCTGGTGAACATGCAAACACAGAGCAAGGCCATTACCTATGCAGGCTGCATTACCCAGATGTACTTCTTATTGCTTTTTTCAGGACTGGACAGCTTTCTGCTGACTGTGATGGCCTATGACCAATATGTGGCCATCTGTCACCCCCTGCACTACATAGTCATCATGAACCACCGGCTCTGAAGACTGTAGGTCTGGCATGCTGGATCATGAGCGTCCTGAATTCCTTGTTGCATAGCTTCATGGTCTTACGACTGTCCTTCTGCACAGATTTTGAAATCCCCCACTTTTTTGTCAGCTAAATCAGATGGTCCACCTTCCCTGCTCCGATATCTTTCTTAATGACATGATGATATATATGACAGCTCTGCTGCTAGGAGGTGGGCCCATTCACCTGCATCCTTACTCCTACTCCAACATAATGTCCTCCATCCATGCAATATCATCAACTGAGGGCAGGTACAAAGCCTTCTCAACCTGTGCTTCTCACCTCTCCATGGTCTCCTTATTTTATTGCACAGTACTAGTAATTTACCTCAGTTCTTCTGTGACCCAAAACTCACGTTCAACTGCAACAGCCTCTTTGATTTACACAGTGGTAACACCCATGCTGAACCCCTTCATCTACAGTCTGAGGAATAAAGACAAAAAGAGTGTTCCCAGGAGACTCTTTGGGAGCATACCTGGGAAAGAATCAGTTGATCCACCTCAGTAGACTTGGCTGTGCTTTGGAGACTTTATCTTTGAGTCTGAAACTAATTCTTTGATGAGACTGTAGAATGAAAACTTGATCCTCTTATGTCCCATAGTTTCTGTTTTTTTGAAATCACCTCTCCCATTCAATGAAAGTACCCAGCTTGACGAGGCTTTCTGTTCTTTGTGGTGTCTAATGAAATGTCTTCCTTTGTCATTTCCTGTTTTTCCAAACTCTTTCCCACCTCGTGTCAGAAGAATTTGGAATTTTCTATCCATCATGGAATAACATGGACTTCTTTAGAATAATTTCTTCCTGAATAACAAGAATCTTTCTGTGTTTTGCTAAAGGAATTGTCATGAGTTTACTATTCCTGAAGAAAAGACTACACGTGGAAGCTGAGACAATTAAAGTCGCAACATAGAAAAATCTTAAATTTGTTTTTCACATGTGCTACTATGATTTTTCTCACCTTTTCTTTCCCTTACCTGCCTCCACCTCTCTCTTTCTCATTCTTTCGTTCTTCTTTTTTTAAGGTGGGAATAGAACCCAAGGCCTTGTGCAGGCTAAGCAAGTTCTCCACTACTCAGCTACTACTTCCATCATTATTTTCTACCTCATGACCTTAACTGTTCCTCCTGGTAATGTAGACTTGAACACTCTGGTTTGTTTTGTAACCAATGATTGCATTTTATTCTCTCATAAGATCCTGTTCTCTTATTCATTTCAGTGGAGAGAGAGTAACATAGTCATTGGCAAAAATTGTCAAGTGTATTTTTCTAAGTTGAGTCTAACTGGAAAGAAAAATTTGAATAAAAGTTTTGACTCCATAAAGCCAATCATGGATGACCTTAAATATGATCAATCAAAATTTTAAATTGGGTAGTTGTATTGCTATGGAAAAATATTTTCTTTAAATATTCTGTTTCTACTCATTGAAGTAGGGAATGTTCTTGTCCATGTGTTAGAGGGTTTATGCATTGGGTTTCAGGAGTGGTTGGTGGACGTCATGTTGTTTCATTGAATTATCTCCCTGTTGCTCCTTGGATATGTCTAGTGCTGTCTGCAAACTTTACTCTTCCTGTTGCTCCCAATGAACTGTCTCTCCATCTTCTAAATTTCATCATATCCCCTACGGAGGATGTGAACAAACAATATAATTCCATATTTGCTTTTCCCTCGGGAATTAATTCGACTTCATGATCTTTCAGTGAGTCAAAAGAGAGCCTAAACTCCAGCCCAGTCATGTGATTCAGAGTCAACAGTTTTACAACTCACAGGTGCATGTCCTTCCACATCTCCTGGTCACTTGGAACCTCATTGGAGTCACCTTTTAATTCAATTATGTGAAATTAACTTGAACAACAGAAAAATTATGAATGCTATCATCAAGCATTGGAACAAATGTCAAAATCAAAAGTAGCACATTATTGCAATTTCTTGCAGTTATTTTCCTCTTCGATTATTTTATCATTAGCTATTTCTGTGTACAAAGTCATCCTAAAGTCAAAAGGTTTAATATAGTATTATATCATCAAGTGGAAGTGGTCTCATGAGTCTGTACTGAGTTGTGAGCATCTGTGTTCTGTTTTCAAGACTCACCCGTGGTGTGGAGGGTGAATGCAGTGCTATTCTGTCGGGAGATCATTTATGTTCAGCTTACTCCATGTTTACATCAAGGTTAACCTCTTAGTTTACAGGAATGAACTACCTTCATGTAATTCCACTTTTCCTCTATGTGTATGTGACCCCTTGCTTCACTCCCAAGTAGAAAAAATAGATCCACTTTTTTAAGGGTGACCATCCTTAGGTACCTTTTATTGTACCCTGAGATCTGCACTTCCTGTTTTTCCTTTTAATTAATTTATTAGATTATAATGATATTCAGCAACCCACACAGATTTAAAGTGCTCAATTTGTTTAAGTACAAGAATCGCTCAATAATGAAAAGTACGCACAGCATGATTCCGTTTGTGTGCAATTCAACAAGGTGCTCATTAAGGTTTAATTGCTTGGTTATGCAATTACTATAAAATTGGCATCCTTGAGCTGTGTTATGGTAAGAACTGTAGGTCATTGTGTGAAGTGAAATAAGCAGGGCACAGAAGGAAAAATACAATAGGATCTCACTCAGGTGTAGAATCTGCAGAAGTCGAACTCACAGGAGCAAAAAGTAGACTGTTGGTTACCAGAGACTGCAAAGGGTAAGTGAGCAGGAGTGAAAGAAGGTTGGCCCAAGGACACTAAGTTGTAGTTAGGTAGGAGACGGGAGTTCTGATGTTCTGTACCTAAGTAGGATCATGACTCCTACTCTTTGTGTCCGCAGAACACATGAGGGTCTGCATAGTTCAGAAAAGATGAAAGCAAATATCTTTTTTGAAAGTAGTGCATTATAATTATGAATAATATTCATACTATCATGTTTCATTTGCACATGATCATACAAGTATGGAGCAAAATTTTTTTCAGTATTGATCCCAGTATTCCCACTTACCCCTACCCTCCCCATGCCATTTTTCTTTCCTTTTTTCTACCAATCTTGAGTATTTTCACCACAAAGAATTGATGAATCTTGAGGAGGTAAATATGCTTGCCCTGATCCGGACATTGCCTGATATATGCATGTATGGAATCATCACATGGCACTCTAAAAAGATATGACATTCATACGACTCGATTAAAATTTTAATATTAAGAAAGCTTTTAATATTAATAGAGCTCTTAATAGAGCTCTTAATAGAGCTTTTTTTCTGAAGGTAATGTGGGGAAACGAGCAGAACTTCAACCAATGTTGTAAGGAGTAAAGGAATAAATGAAACGTGTGGAAATACTTTGTTGAATCCACAGAAAGTGGTCATGGTGCAGGATGTGAATACAGCACGTGTGCCAATGAATTTGTAATACCGACTAGAATCTACATATACCTCCAATATTGTGTTTAATTCTATCTTTCTTCTTGATACTCAAGAGAAGAGATATGAAAAGTGCAAATTTGAATGAACAGGAAATGAGAAGGGAGATCCAGTTTTGGTGCCTGCTGACATCTCTACTGATCTCTTCAAACTCGCACTCTCATCCTAAGTTAAGCGCCATCATTTGGTCCCTCATTCTAAGAAAGTGTTGTTTGTTACAGGCATGAAATTCCTGGGATTGTGGGCAAAGTGCTATGAATACAGGAGGTGTAGTCTTATGGTTTCACATTATAAAAAAATACAGCTCTGTCCTCTGGTAAAGAGGGAAATTGAAAAGTTGTGGAGACACAGAGACTGTGTCCCCAGTGTGAGTCAGAGTTTGAAGACACAAGGTACCTAGCAACGGCAGCATTCTTAGTATTAGACATGAAGAAAATGTGACCCAAGGGAGGGTATCATGGCAGGCAGGAGGTTTTGGAAGGTGGGGAGCTCATAGAGTGGCAGCAATAAGGGGTGGAGTCGCCTGACTTCACTCTGATCTTAGGGGAATCTATGCAAACTCCCCATTTCCTGTCTAGGTCAGAGTCCTGTAGGGAAATCAGGTGCTTAGAAGCTGGAGTTAAAGAAGGACATGCACCTAATGAGTAGATAGAGAAAGTCGTAGACTACAGTTGCTCCTGCTCTCCTTGAGTGCATGTCCTTGGGACATACTTGGTTCTTCAGGAGCTTTCCATCTGACTTGTGGACCAAACGTGTACCCATTCTTCTTCACTTTTATGGGGTCAGAGCCTCACTCTGCAGCATCTACATCCATGGAAGAACTGACACATGTCCATGAAGACCCTCTGGTCAGAGATGCCACCCAGGTGAGCCTGCAAATCTGGTAGACACTGCAGTAGAGGATTAAAGAGAATGGAAGCCAGGAGCTTACACCCAAGATTCCCAGAGAGCCCAAGTAGCCTGGCCTACAGCCCAGAGATGGTGGTGTCGGTTTGCTAGTTTTTTAGTGACTGTGTAAAATACTATAAAGGGAAGTGACCAAGAAATCAGCAGCACAGGGTCATTGGTTGACCATGAACTAATGGTAACAGAAGTTCAATCAGAAGAGGAATGGGAGGCATGAGGTGGTTCAAATCAAAGTAAAATATAAGTTTGAGGACCTTTGCAATGAAGGGGAATGGATAAATCCAGTATGAACTACCAAGGGAGCTTCACTGGAGGGAGCTCATTTAAAAAAATTATAATGGAGCATATTTCAGCATTTTTCCTATTGGTGAGTGAGAAAGATCCAGACTTAGGACTTTTTGTAAGTGTGCACAGTACATATGTGGAGATGTATTGGTAGGGAATGTCTGAAAGTTTGGATTTTTATGTCGTATATCAGTGTTTGCTATTGGGTTCCTGCCAGGGCTTCTCATTCTGAAAGACATGACTCAACAACACAGCATTTCTTCACCTGTGCATCCTCACTTCAAACTAAACACTAGTGAATGCTCTTCTGCACTTCGGTGCTGACACGTAAACTTTTTCACATGTTTCCAACTCACTTTTCATGTCTCTGCTGTGTCACATGGTGCCTTTGAATCTCAACAGTTGGGTATAAGTGAATTTGTAAACTCTATGTCAACTTAACCAACAGTTGGAAGGCACTCCTTCTCGCCTTTCACTAAAGATCACCTTTCTCTCTCTTTATTTATCTTTAGATAAGGTGCAATAATGATTTTGTATTCTACTCCCTGATATTTTACTTCCAAGTCTCCAACAATTTAGTTTTACATTTAATTGTTAGTCACCTGATTTGATCATTACACAATGCATTTTTATATAAAAGCATCACAATATATCCCATAAACTGACACAATTATCACGTTTCCAACAAAATGCAACTTATAAAAAGTTTAAAAACCCAAACACAAGAAGAACCTTGAACTGATTCCACATACACAAAATAATGAATCAAAGGTAAGGTAAGTGTTTAAGGAGATAGAAGTGCTAATTGCCCTGATTTGATCATTGCATATCACATACTTATATTGAATTATCACCTATATAATCAATAAAGAGGCACAAATATTCTGTGTGAATTGTAAAACAGTGAGAAAGAAGCCTGACTTACGTGCTACCAAACCAGGTAAAAGTCAATAAGTCAGGTGAAGTGGAGCAGAAACAGGGAATGCAGATCTGCTATTTCATATTAAAATTCTCAGCTTTGCAGCATGGGATTTAGATATCTTATGTTGTGAATTGTTGATTTTTATCCCTCGGTGATTTTTTTCTTTTGACATGTATGATCTCTCAGCTGCCTTGACATCAGGAAGGAGAAGAGTGGGAGGGAGGAGAGGAGGGAAAGGGGAAGTACTGGAGAACCAAGTGGATGAATTTACTTTCTGTGGCTGTGTGACTGTTTCAAAATGACTGCAATGTTATGTATCACTTCAATGCACCAATGAAAATATTTAACAAGTAGCTTAAATAAAGCAAGGTCACTACTTTGGTCTTAGCCAAATTTGTTTTTGCTGTTTTATGGGTGTTTTCTGCACACGCAGGGAGTGTAAGTGTGTTTGGAAAGCTGCTGGAACCAAGGAAGCCTTCCTTCCTGAGAAGCAGGCAGTGCCTGGGCCTGCTAGGTCCTGTTCCCCTGAGGTCCAGCCAGTGCCTGGGCCTGCTAGCTCCTGTTCCCCTGATGTCCAGCCAGTGCCTGGGCCTGCTATGACCTGTTCCCCTAAGGTCCAGCCAGCGCCTAGGTCTGCTAGGTCCTATTCCCCTGAGGTACAGCCAGCACCTGGGCCTGCTAGGTCCTGTTCCCCTCAGTTCCAACCAGCTCTCTCTCTGTCTCTACCCTCAGCTCTTCATTTTCTGTCTACCTCGTTGGCCTTCTCTTGCCTATTCTCCCACTTCCCTTATCCTTCTCTGTTTCTCTTTCTCCTTCTGTTTTCTGGACAGCTTCTTCTACTTTTTCTTAAGTACAGGGAAGATGGACCAGGCTGAAGTGGAGCTCTGTACATTTATTCATGGAAAGTTCATCAAGCGGAATCTCGAGTTACCATGGCCACATTCTTTAGGGAAAAAATGATCTCAGCTGGGTTGTCGGCACTTATAGCCTTGTCAGTGTGAGTGAGAGGTCTTGGTAGAAATAAGATCACGAGAACGTGGTAGAAATAAGACCATGAGACTGTTGTGTGTATCTATTTATGAGTGTGTGTGTGTTCCTATTTGTGTGTGTGTGTGTTTCAGTATGTGTGTGCCTGTACCTGGTGGAGTGCTCAGAGAAAGGGTACTTGAGCTTATATATTTCAGTGTGACTTTTAGTAGCTAGAGGTTGGAACTTAACCCTCAGGAGGTAGTAAGGAGGGAATCCTTTGCAATTCACAAAATGTCTTTGCAGCAAATATAAGTGCAAGAGGCCCAGGGTGTGGATGAGGCCCTTGTACCTTATACCTTCAGAGCAATGAGGCCACCTCATTCCTCAACATCTCTGACACCGTTTCTCGTCACTCTTCTTCCTTCTCTTCACCAAGGACTTTCTTTTAAGCTTGGTTTCTTCAAAAGGCACATTCCTCAGGACCTTTGCATTGACCTTTCCCCAATGAGCACTGAACTGTTGAGGACAACTTGTGGTTCCTAACCTGTCTTCCTTGTGATCTCAGTTCAGATGGCAGTTTTCGTGCTGGTCTTCCCTGAATTGCTATAAAAGCAGAAGGAGATATACTTGGGAGATCATTATTCTACCTACTACAAGTTCTTTTTAGCAGTTATACTAGTACTGTTTCGAGAGCCCTTGTATGCAATTATTGACTGGACACAGTGGAGCACACATTTAAACCAAGAGCTTGGAGGCTGAAGCTGGAGGATGGTCATTGTGATGCCAACCTTGCAAGTTAGGGAGACCCAAGCAAACAAACAAATAAATAAATAGGGCATTTAGCTCAGGGATAGACCACATCTGGGGTCAATCTGCAGTATGATGAAATGATAATAACAAGAACACAGCAACAATAATACACAGAAACCATTAATATCTTTAGAGTGAGTGACCACACTTCCTTTCAAAAAATACACAAAAATAATAATATAAAGAGAATTTTGGCAGGAGAAGACCTAAAACTACCTACACCAGACTTTCACAGAACTTCACAGCCTTGCTCCTCAGAGAGAGGTCCCCAGACGAGGACCTCCAGTAACAGGACCACCTTTGTCAAGGAAGAATGCAGAGGTCCTGCAACCACAGTAGACTTATGGTCTCAGCGTTTGTATCCTTGATGATTCTTCTGCATAATGAAATTTGTGTATAATTGGTTTTGATGAACTCTTCACTGCTGACATTTGGAAGCAGGGAAATTATTTTTGTTGGAAGCTGTTGTGGGTGATGTAGATGTTTAGTACCAGCATTCAGACTTCATCATATATTTTCGGTGGAAAATATCTCAAGTTGAAAATATCAGGCTCAGATATTAGGAACTGGAAATATTATACCAGAATTCAAATGAGAGTCTTTTCTCTACTTAATTTAATAGCATTGGTCAGCCCAGTTCCTGTAGAGGATGGAGTTCATAATAGTATCAATACATAAGACAGACTTCATAGAAGAGACTTCCATAAAAATGAAGATGCCCATTACCTATCAGATATTAAGCTCAGGTTATGATGCATAAAAAGAACAAATCACATCTCTTCCTAGTAAACATTTTGAAGTGAGAGACTGAGTGGGACCTCTTAACACGTGTTAAAACTATAATTTAATGACAGTTCGAGAAAGAACTTCAAAGGCAAGTGGTGTAATGCTCAAGGCTTTAGACCAAGGGAACACAGTGATCACACTTGTTAAAGAGGACATGGCACTTTTCAGGGGTATTGGTGCTTTTCTCCCAGCACAGGTCCAGGCTTTGAAGACACATAAGCTCCAGTCAAGATGAGCTCATCAGTGTCAGACTTAGAAAACACTTTCAGTCAAAGTGGGGATGAAGTGCCAGGAGGCTGGACCTCTGGAAGGCAGGAGGATCCATGGAGAGATAATAAAAACTAGGTGTACTGGACTATAAACGTGTCTCCTAGGAAAAGAGAAACAGCAGGCAGAATTTCCTGTCTTTCCAGGCCAGCGTCCCTCCAGGGGACAAGGGGGAAATGAGCCTAATGAGCAGATTTAGGTAGCTGTGACTCTCTGCTCTGATGTGGTCCCTCAGTACACAGCCTTGTGCTGGACGGGATGTGCTGGTGTCCTTTGAGGCCTTCAGTCTGCCTAGGAGCCCAGCACTTGACTCCTTCCTGCTTGTTTTCTGGGCACAGAGCTTCAGTCACCATCAAGCCCACCCAGGCAGGACCTTACACTTCCAGAGAGACATCCTCTCAGAGCTGGTCTCCAGGTGAGTCTTAGAGCTCAGTGGATGCTGCAGGAGAGCTTCAGAGAATGGAACCCAGGACCCTTTAGCTGAGGTCAGTGAGAGCAATGCCAATGTAGCACAGAGCAGAGTTGCTGTGGCTGCTCACTGTCCTGATTGAGGATTTACTCACAAGGCTGCATTGATTCATGACACTTGGCTGAGAAGTGAACATTGCACTGATTAACACAGGGTTCACTGCTGGCCATGAAATGGAGCTAATGGTGGCTGAGGAGAAGAAGGGAGGGAGGTGTCCAGTGCTCCCAGAGAGAGAGCAGAGGTCCAAGGAGCTTTGCATTTAAGGGAAGTAGAGGAATAGTAATTAACTGTGCAGGAACAAGAAGTTTGGTTAGTGATTTTAAAATTGTGTATGTGCTCAATATGAGAAATAATTGATTATGCTTTATTATTTACAAAGATCCTGAGTATGAATCTTGCATGTTATCTTAGGTAAAAAGTTCATGGGACACACATTTTTAAAGTATTATTTTCTCTATAGTAACATTGAAAAATATAATTTCACAGGTGAATGGAGTTATGCCTGGATCCTTACTGTGGAGTGCTTTGGATACTTGTGAGACTTAATATACCTGTGTTTTTTCAGCTATTTCCTGGTGTGTTTCAAAGGGCTGTGCTGGTTCCTCTAAGTGATAGGAGTTCCCCCCGGAACTGTTTTCCAATATAGTCTTTTTAAGAGATTATTGGTATTTTTTCTACCACAGACTGTCTATTTTCATGTATATAGAAATACATTAGTTGGGAATGTGTGAAAATTTGTGAGTTTTGTAAATTCCAGTCTATGAATTGGTTGTATCCGCACATTGCTTTTTCTGAAAATGTGAGTGATTAATTTAATGTTCTTTGAATTCTTGCTTTAAATAAAAATAAAGATAGTCGACGGTCTTGTGCATCCCTAGTTTTATGTCACCATAGATACACATTTCCATCTGCTTTTTACACTTCTGCTATGATTTACTGTGTATTTGTGTTTTTCTGCTCAGATGCATTACTCAGAAAGGCATCCATTGTAGGCATCATTGAAAAGCATTCATGCTTATTTCCCTCTTGATCCAAGCTTATTTTATCCTTGTTTTAGCATATTTCAACATAAATACTTTTGTATGGAGATATCAAAACTTTACCTATTTTCACCATCCTGCTGTTTAGAGGACTTCCTTCATTTTGTCTTATTTGCAGATGTTTGGCAATTGAGTGTCAAATTCATAACCCATGTTGATATCATTCACTAAATCCTTTTTCACATCTTTCCATTGGATGTTTTAGATTTTTCATTTCGTTTTGTTTCAAATAGTGCATGGTGAATGAATTTATTGAAAATTGACATGGAACCCTGTCAACATGTACAGGGGGCATTTTTAATAAGGAATAGCAAAATATATAAGACTCAGTACAGTAGAATATAAGCTGGTGGTCAGCAGAGGCTGGAAAGGGAGGGGAGGAGCCAGGAAGACTGGATAACCACTGCAACCCATAGTCACAGGGGAAGGGACCCGTGTCCTGCCACACAGTGGGAAGTTTTCAGTGAAGCCATTCCTTATACAGTGTTATGTCCAAAAGTTTATAATCTTTGAATGCAAACATAATATTACTTCCAAAGCACTCTATTTGTTTTTCTTTCTTTTTTTTTTTTTTTTTTTTTTTTACTATTTCAAGGCACCTTTAATTCAACATCAAGAGTGTAATACAAAAGACCCAAATTCAAGAAAGGATCACATTGCCCCATGCATGCATGACTTCAACTGACATCAATTTTTTGACTTTCTCATGACTATTAAAGGTTCTTTCTCAGAAAACACAACAACAACAACAAAAACCCAAACAAAGAAAGAAACAAAAACAATTAAATACAAAATCACCACCTTTGGCCCAAAGGTTCAACAACAATCATGAAGTCCACAGTCTTATTGGCAAAACTGATACACAGTGTCTTTAGGTCATTATGCTCAAGGTTATGTGTGATGCATTTTCCATTTTTTCATTTTACTGGAATTTTACATGTTCAAGTCTTGATTGAAAATCTCTGTTTGCAGCTCTCCAACCTGTCTCTAGACAGAGGGTGCCACAGACACTTCTGTTTCTCACACTATTTTCTGCAAACAGAAACATTTCTCAATGTTTTCGGAGATGGCCTCTTCTTCAGAATAATCTGACGGCACTGGGTCTCAGAAGCAAGGAGAAGGGGAAGAGAAAAAAGCTGAAGCACAAATTTCCCCTGGTAAGTTTTACACAATTCATTACAAGCTGCACAGTATTAGAATGTGGATTTTTCTTTCTTTCTTGGCTCGAAAAATCTGAGTATCAGTGTGGAAATGAGCACTTGGGTGTCCAACCCCATCTTTCCCTTAATGGGACTGTCAGGAAGTCTTGTCTGGGGAGTATGATTTGCTTACCTATCAGGCCTAAACTTCCAGGCACTCAGTCCATTTTGGGCTAGTTCCAGTTAGTCTGACCCAGTTTTCCCACTTTTCTTTTTAGGGAAAAAAAGTCAGTCCCTGGGTCTCCCATTGTTAATCTTGGTGGGCAACCCTGGGCTGCTGACTTGCTTGGGGCACTGACTTTGAGAAGGACACTCTTGCCTCTCTTGTTCCTCTGTTGCTTCACTCAGTCCAGCCTTTTGGGGAAGAGGTTCTTCATTGGTCATCTTGAATCCTCTCTAGCCTGTGGCTGCAGAGGAGCTGCCAGTCACAAGGACCAAGGTCATGCTGCTGTCTTCCCACCGCAGCCCCAGAGCCTGCCTTCATACTAGTTTTTGATTACATGTTTCCCATGAAGAATAAGAAAAGTTAGAAATTTCTAACACAAAAAAATGATGAATGTTTAAGGAGAGACAAGTGTTAATGACCCTGATTGGAGCATATTATATTACACACACGTGTTCAACGATCACACTAGGCCCTGCTTTTGTGCACAGCTATTATGCCTCAGTTACAAAAATTCAGAGTGAGGTTGAGGTTCAGTTGTAGAGCACTTGCTTTTCATGTATAAGGTCCTGGGTATACTTGTAGCCTTGCAAGAAGAACCCAAAACATAGCAAATCAACACAAAATGATAAAACAAATCAAAAACCACAAAACAAAGTACAACAGATACCTTTCTCAAAAGACTGAAATAAATTTTAATCAATGTGCAAAAAATGGAAACAAAATGCATAAACTGATTGCTTTAGATGAAAATGATGATTATACAGTAAACTTACAAGCACAGCCACTCTCTTTTCCTGTAAGTTCATAGTTTGTTTGAACTTTCCTTTCTATTCTGCATGCTGACAAGCTCATATGCTCTTCACAAAAATGCAGGAATAGGCTCCTGTGCACATTGCACATGCTCTGCGTTTAGTGCTGTGGTCTGTTCTAGCTTGGCTCTTCTTTCCTTCTCTCTCAAAGAAGCCTGCTGGGTTCCTTCCAATCAACTAACAGAATGCACCTTATATATTTCAAAGGATGCAGGGTATTTCACAGTGAGGCTGTGCCACCCATACTTTGGTGGTCTTTCTTACTTTTATAAAAATTGCTTTATTATTATATCAAGGCTTCCAAAATATTCTGGTATTGTTAGTTTCAAAGTGGTTCTCAATGATGAGTGATATCTGTGTCTCCCAGGGGACATTGAGTAGTGTGCAGAGACTTTTCACATCAAGAGAGCACAAGGTCTCTTGTGCTACAAGGCACAGGACAGTCCAATCCCAAAATGTAAGCTGACCGGAATGTTGTAGGTGAGAAGATTGAGACGTTGGGTGAAAGAACATCTTCAGCTTTCCCATTCATCCCTGTCCCCAGCCTGTAACCAAGACATGGCACCAAGTTCCTTGTCCTCCACCACCTCAGACAGTTCCTCTTTTCTGTTTGAGATTTCCAATCCCATCAATTCAAGGGCTCCTTAGGGTGTTTTCCAAAGCAGAAGAATGTAATAATATCTTGCTGTTTTCTTAACAACTTGGAGCTAATCTTCATTCTTATAACCACTGTTTTGATCTCTGTTATTGATATTGTCCTATTTTTCTAGAATTATCAGCATTTCAAGTGATGTCACAAGTAATGTTCCTCTACTGATTATTGGAATGATTTTTTTGACTGTTAACAATTTAAAATTATATTTAGTAATCTGTGCTTATCTTCTTATTCTGAGATTTTTGCCTTACAATATAGCAGTTCATGGTAGATTTCATACACAATGTGTTCAAGTTCATCTCAAATGTGTTTTCCATTTTTATACTGGAGTCTTTTACCTGTCTGATTATTAGTAAAGGTGTGAGCTAGGAGATCAACTTTCTCTTTTCCCATTTTATAAGCATGTATTCTACCATCACATGTTTTCCTATCAGATGGATACTGAACTTTGTGTTATATGAAATGTCCACATATACTCGTCTTCATTCCTGATTCATTCCTAAGAGATAACTGAGAATTTATCACCTGCCTCAATGTTATAGGAACATTACCTGTATATTCTAGTGTGTCAAAGTCTTTGTCAATTTAATCATTTTATGATGTTGATTTTTTTTATGATTGTCCTGTTGATATTTTAACATGCTATATACCATCTTTGTTGGTTCTTTCAGTTCTTTTTCATTATCTTTTTGTTTGGAAACACAAAAAATAGCTTCCCCACCATTTGGGGTGTTAGTCAGTGTAGAGCGTCCACAATCGCAGAGAAAGCCCTGAGTTCCATGCTCATCACACGTGCACACTCGCACACACACACACACACACACACACAACCTCTTGTTTACTGTCTCCACTCAACCTGATTTTTTTTTCTCATATCTGCTTCATCTTCAGTCATGTTACATGATTATTCTTTTTGAAACAGGTTTATTGAGTGGTAATGAATGTTCAAAGGGCCACACGTATTTGATGTGTATAACTCAGTGAGTTCCCACATATGTCAACACATGTGATATTCCCTTAGCACAAAAATGTAATAGACCTGTGATTTGCTCCATGCATATGTTCTTTGTCCAGCAATGGGATGTAGGACCTTCTGTTTATGAGGCCTGGATACCTGGAATGTGGCCAACACTCTGTTTGTGCTCCTCAATGGTAAGAGGACATTTCCCATTAACAGTGCACAATGCATGAGTTCTGGAAAACAAGCTTAGAGTTAGAGAGAAAGTCATACTCATACTCAGTAATGGCATTAGGGAAGCTGTAGAATGACCAGACCCAGAGACAAAATAGAAATCAGATTCTTTACTGGAAATTATAAATTGACACATTTCAGTTTTTTTTTTTGTTTTTTGTTTTTGGTACTGGGATTTGAACACTGGGATACTTTACCACTGAACCACAGTGCAGTCCTTTTTAAGGTGAGACAAGGTCTTGCTAAGTTGCTTAGATTCACACTAAATTGTTGAGGCTGTCCTTGAATTGAAATCAATCATCCTCAACATGCATGATGGGATTATAGGTATGTACAGGTATTACAGGTCTGGATGAATTGTCCCATTTTAATCAAATCAGTGGTGTCCATATGTGTGAAGAGAAGTCATGTTATTTATTAAATTTTAGGTAGTAATATCCACCACATGGAACAAGGAAATAAAACAAGAGTTTCAGATTTTCTTCTGCTGGGATTCTCAGAGGACCCAGAATTGCAGCCCCTCATCTTTGGGCTTTTCCTCTCCATGTACCGGGTCACTGTGCTGAGGAATATGCTCATCATCCTGGTCAGCATCTCAGATTCTCACCTGCACATGCCCATGTACTTCTTCCTTTCCAACCTGTCCTTTGTGGACATCTGCTTCACCTCTACGAGCATGCCAAAGATGCTGGTGAACATTCAAACACAGAGCAAGGCCATTACCTACACAGGCTGCATCACCCAGATGTGCTTCTTCATGATTTTTATAGAGATGGACAACTTCCTCCTGACTGTGATGGCCTATGACAGATATGTGGCCATCTGTCACCCCCTGCACTACACTGCCATCATGAATTCTCAGCTCTGTGGTTTGCTGGTTCTAGTGTCCTGGATTCTGAGTCTCCTGCATGCCTTGTTAGAAAGCTTAATGGTCTTGCGACTGTCCTTCTGCACAAACCTAGAAATCCCCCACTTTTTCTGTGAGCTCAACCAGGTGGTCCAACTTGCCTGTTCTGACACCTTCCTTAATGACATGGTGATGTATATTGCATCTGTGTTGCTGGGAGGGGGCCCCATCGCTGGCATTCTTTACTCCTACTCCAAGATAGGGTCCTCCAACTGTAAAATCTCATCAACTCAGGGCAAATACAAAGCTTTCTCCACCTGTGCATCTCACCTCTGTGGTCTCCTTATTTTATTGCATAGGACTTGGTGTGTACCTCAGTTCTGTGTAACCCACAGCTCACACTCCAGTGCCACAGCCTCTGTGATGTACACTGTGGTCACTCCCATGCTGAACCCTTTCATCTACAGTCTGAGGAATAAGGATGTAAAGAGAGCCCTGAGAAGGCTCTTTGGAGGGCAACTGTAGTAGGTTCAGAAGCCCATGCCTCTGACTGCGGGTAGCAAGCCTCAGAGCTAGAGTTGAGATTTCTGATGAGATTGGGCATGTGAAGCTTCCTCCTCCTATTGATTTCCTGCAGATTCACTCCTCTGAGTTCAATCTCTCTCTACCACTAACAACCCCCTTCATTCAGTCTCCTGCTTTCTATGATGCTCAGCAGTTTTTCACATTGTCTGAGTTTCTAAATTCTTCAAAACTTTGGACAAAAAAAAAAAAAAGAAAGAAAAACCTTTGGAAATTCCCATGTGTGTCATGAGATGGGAAGGAATTCCTACAAATCATTTCTTCCCTCTTGAAATGTATTGTATTGATATGTTTTTATGTTTTACTGAAATATATTCATTTTGTTTGCTATGTGTATGCAGAAGCACAGCACTGGGCCCCTGAGTTTGATTTTGTAATTTGCAGTAGAGGGAAATGTGTCACTGAAGTGCTTCTCTTTTGCTTTATCATTTCTGTATGTCAATGCTTTCACTGCTCCGCTGGGTAATTTGGACTTTAGTATAATGGTGTTGATTGTGATAGGTTACTGGGGTCATAAATTTAAATTTAAAAACGTAAAGCCATCATATTCAAACTCTTTTTGAAGTAGAATCTAGACATCCTTTAGAGATCATTATCCTGCCTACTACAAGTTCTTTTCACAGTGATATTGGTTGTGTTTCGAGAGCTCTTGTGTGGAATAATTGGATGGTCATGGTGGAGCACAACATTAAACCAAGAGCTTGGAGGCTGAAGCTGGAGGATGGTCATTGTGAAACCAGACTTGCAAGTTAGGAAAACCCAGGTAAATAAATAAATAAATAAATAAATAAATAAATAAATAAATGGTCAGGACATGTTGCCCAGTGGTGGGTCACCTCTGGGGCTGATCTGCAGTATGATGAAATGATAATGACCATAGCAACAACAGCAAAAATAATACACAGACATCATTAGCTTCTTTAGAGTGAGTGATCACCCAGCCTTTCAAAAATACACAAAAATAATAACTTACATGGAGAGTTTGCAGAGGAGAAGAGCTACAACTACCTACACCAGACTCTCACAGAATTTCATAGCCTTGCTCCTCAGAGAGAGGTCCCCAGACCAGGACCTGCAGTACCAGGACTACCTTCATCAAATAAGAATGCAGCGTTTCTGGAACCTTAGTAGACCTATGGTCTCAGCATTTGCTTCTGTACTGCCTTTTGGTGATTTTTCTGCATAAATGTGCAGAAACGTGGTCTAGAATTGGTTTTGATTACTCTTCACTGTTGACATTTAGAACTAGAGTAATTATTCATGTTGCGAAGTGTTGTGGGTGTGGTAGATGGCTAGTACCAATGTTAAGACATTGTTAAATATCCTCTGGGGGAAAATATATGTAGGTGAAAACCAAAGGCCCATATGCATGAAGGGGAAGCATTGTGCCAGCAGTCAGATGAAGGTCTCATCGCTACTTACAGTATAGCATTTGTCACCCCATTTTTCTGCCATGGAGATGGAGGTCATAGGCGTATCACTAGGTAAAATCGACTTCACAGAATAAAAGTCAACAAAAATGAAGTTTCCCAGTTTCTATCAGGTATCAGGCCCAGGTTATGATGCATGAAGTGAACCAATCACATCTCATTCTAATAAACATTTTTAAGTTAAGTGTTGAGTGGGAACTCTTAACTGGTCTTAAAACTATAACTTAATGACAATTTGAGAAAGGATCACATAGGCAAGAAGTGTAATGCCCAAGATTTAGACAAAGGGAACACAGTGCTCACCTTTGTTAAAGAGATGTGACTTTTCAGGGGATTTGGTTCTTTTTGCCCAGCACAAGTTCATGCCTAGAGACACATGTGCTGCAGTC
This sequence comes from Sciurus niger, assembly GCA_020740815.1. Lineage (NCBI taxonomy): Eukaryota > Metazoa > Chordata > Mammalia > Rodentia > Sciuridae > Sciurus > Sciurus niger. The sequence continues at coordinate 51,833 of JAHUXG010012733.1, forward strand.
AAGATGAGCTCATCAGTGTCAGACTTAGAAAACACTTTCGTCCAAATGGGGGAAGATGTGCCAGGAGGCTGGACCACTGGAAGTCAGGTGAATCCATGGGGGAATAATGAAATCTAGGTTTACTGGACTATCAATAGTTCTCTTGGTAATAGAGAATCAGCAGGAAGTATTTCCTGTCTTTCCAGGCCAGTGTCCCTCAGGGGAATAAGAGGAAATTGAGCTTAATGAGCAGATATAGGGAGCTGTGACTTGTCTGCTCTGATGTGGCTCCTCAGTGCACAGACTTGTGCTGGACTGGATGGGGTGGTGTCCTTTGAGGTTTTTAGTCTGCCTAGGAACCCAGCACTTGACTCATTCCTGCTGTGTTTTCTGGGGACAGAGCTTCATTCACCATCTAGTCCACCCAGGCAGGACCTTGCATTTCCACAGAGAAGCCTTCCTCTCAGTGCTGGTCTCCAGGTGAGTCTGACAGCTCAGTGGACACTGCAGGAGAGCATCAGAGAGAATGGAACCCAGGACTCTTTAGCTGAGGTCAGTGGAGAGTCAGACCAACGTAGCACAGAGCAGGGATGCTGTGGCTGCTCGCTGTCCTGATTGAGGATTTACTCACAAGGCTGCATTGATTCATGACACTTGGCTGAGAAATGAACATTGCACTGATTAACACAGGGTTCACTGCTGGCCATGAAATGGAGCTAATGGAGGCTGCAGAGAAGATGGGAGGGAGGCATCCAGTGCTCCCAGACAAAGAGCAGAGGTCCAAGGAGCTTTGCAATTAAGGGAGTAGAGGAAAGGGATTATCCGTGGAATGAAAAACAGTGAAATTAGGGTGTATTTTGATGTGTGTGTACTTAAGATGAAAAATATTTAATTACATTTATGTACTATCTACAAGATCCTGAGTAAGGGTCTTGCAACTTTATATTACTATAAATGTCCATTGGATACATATGTTTTAAATTTTTTTCATTTGTTCTAATTAGTTGTACATGACAGTAGAATGGATTTATACATTTTGATAGGTCATACGTAATGGATTATAATCTCTCAGTGTTCTGATTACACATATGGTGGGATCACATTGTTCAGGCAGTCATATATGTACATGATGTATTAATATCTGTTTCACTCTACTATCTTTCCTTCCCCCACACCACTTCCCCTTCCTTCACCCCCTCTACCTAATATAATGTAACTGCTCTTCCCTATCCCCCACCCTCATTGTGAATTAGCAGCAGCATATCAGAGAAAACATTGATTTTTTTTTGTTTTTGGTTTGGCCTCAGAATTAATAAAGTATTGAACTAACCTAGATATACTTAAACAGGTGAATGGATAAGGAAAGTTTGATCTATGTATACACACACACACATACACACACACACACAGACACACACACATGAAGGGATGTATATTTTAACATGTTATTTCTGTTGTCTCATTAAAAGCAATTTGACAGTTGGATAGAGATACACCTAGGAGACTTATTTTGGAATGGTTTATATATCTGAGCCAGTGTCTGTGAGTTTGTTGAGCACTTACTTCTTATTACAGAGGGTCTATTCCAGTTTCTCTACTGTATACTGGGAGGTTTTATCCCCAACTCCTTTTCCAATGCATTTATTTAGAAGATTTGTGAAGTTTCATTTTCTTTTTCAGACTGCCTATTTTCATGTATGTAGAAATATTTTTGTGAGGAATATTGAAAAATTATGACTTTTGTAAGTCCAAACCTATCAATTGACTGTATTTGTTTGCACTTTTTTGGAAATGTATTGAGTGACTAATGTAATATTTCCTTTTTTGAACACTTGCTTTAAAAACGGTAGTGAATATTCTCATACATCACTCATGCTACATCCCCTTAGATACACATTTCCAACTGCTTTTCACATCTCTGCTTTTGCCTATCATTGTGTTTTGTCTTTTTCTGCTCAGGTGCATTGCTCAGAAAGGCATCACCTTTAGGTATCATTGAAAGGCATCCATGCTTGTTTCCCTCTTGATCAAAGGTCATTTTATCTTTACTTATCAGATTTTAACATACATATTTTTGCATGACCAATATTAAAACTTTACATATTTTCACTGTCATGCAGTTTATAGGTCTTCCTTCATTTTGTGCTATTTCCATTTGTTTTGCAATTTAGTCTTGAATTTGTAACCCATGCTGATATCATTAAATAGCTCCTATTTCCCATCTTTCCATTGGATGTTAAGAGTTTTCATTCCATTTTGTTTCAATCAGTGTGTGGTGAATGAATGTATTGAAAAGTGACATGGAACCCCATGAACATGTATAGAGGGCATTTTTAATAAAGAACAGGAGAACATTGAAGACTCAGTGTAGTAGAACGTGGGCTGGTGGTCAGCAGAGGCAGGAAAGGCAGGGGAGGAGCCAGGGAGGCCTGCTAAACACAGCAGTCCACAGGCATAGGAGGAAGGGCTCCTGTGTCCCACTACATGCTGGGAAGTTTTCCATAAAGTCTTTTGTTATACATTTTTACCTCTAAAATTTTGTAATCCTAAGAAGCAAACTGAAAATTTCTCCAAAATACTATAACAGATTTATAACATATATTTATAAAAAAATAAGAAAAATGAAGTTATATAGTTCCCAATACAAAGAATTGACAAAATGTTTAAGGAGAGGGAACTGATAATGACCCTGATTTGAGCATTTCATATTTCACACATGAATTGAATTATAACACTCAACCCTGTTGTATGTACACTTATTATTTGTCTGTTAAAAAAAACAATTTATGGTGAAGTTCAGTGAGAGCAATTGGTTATAATGCACAGGGCCCTGTGTTTGAGTCCCCTCAATGCAAATGAAAACAAACAAAAAACCAAAAGAGCAGGGCCCACAAAAATAGAAAACTATAATAAATAATCAATGTGAAATATTAGATAAAAACTGGAAACAATAATAAAATCCATAAACTGATTGCATTAAATAAAAAACTATACTTATTCCAAACTTACTAGCACTGCCATTCTGTTTTCCTGTAAGTTCTCAGTTTATGTTTGAACTTTTCTTCCTATTCTGCATAATGACAACCTCATACACTCTTCATACAAATGCAGGCTTAGGCTCCTATGCACACTGGACGTGCCCTCTCTTTGGTTGTGGTCTGTTCTAGCTTGTGCCCTCTTTCCTTCTCTCTGAAAGATGTCTGCTGAGTTCCTTGAAATCAACTAGCACAACACCCTTTAGATGTTTTAAAGGATGTATGGTATTTCATAATGGAACTATGCTATCCATACTTTTCTTTGTAGTCTTTCTTAGTTTTTAAATCATTGCTTTACTATTATATCAACGCTGCCAAAGTATTTTGCTATTGTGAATTTCAGAGTGGTTCTCAATCACTAGTGATATTTGTACCCTAGGGGATATTGAACAGTGTCCGGAGAGATTTTTTGCTGTCAAAAAGGAAGGGGTCACAACTGTGTATTTGAAATGTCCTTGTACACTAGACTTCATTCCTGGTATATTCAACAAGTGATAGCTGAGCATTTATCATCTCCCATAATGTCATAGAAACATTGTCTGCTCTATAATAGTGTATCAAAGTCTTGGTTAATTTCATTACTTTTCATGTTGATATTCTCAGCATGCTGTATAATATGCTTTTCAGTTCTCTAAGTTTCTTTTTAATTACTATTTGTTAATCCATGAAAATAGAAGCCTCAGGGACTTGATGAGGGTCGATTAGTATAGAGTGCTTACAAGCACAGAAATCACCTGGAGTTACACCTAGCCTAACACACACACACACACACACACACACAAACACACACACACACACAGAGCACCTTCTCTTTACTCTCTTCATTTGTGTGTTCTTTTGTTTTTTGGGAGACCTTCAACTTGTGGCATGATATATTATGATTTCTTTTTTGAAGAGCTTTGTTTAGGTATAATTAATACCCAAAGGACCGCATGTGTTTGAAGTGTACAATATGATTTATATATATGGAAATGCTAATATGCATAAGGAAATGAAAATATGCATATGCAAATATAGGCCAGATCCTGGGCACAAAGAGGAAAGAGACCTGTGATTTGTATATATACATATGCCCTTCACCCATTATTTGGATGTAGGAGCTTTGGTTGTTGAGGCCTGCAGAGGGCCGGAATGTGGCCAGCACTCCATGTATGCTCCTTCATGGTAAGACACAATTTTTCCTTAAAAGATTACAGTGCATGAGCTCTTGGGAAAGGCTAGAGTGAGACAGGAATTCCTAAAGAGTAACGGCTTTAGGGATGTCCTAGGATGAACAGACCCAGAAACAAAACAAATTAATTTCTTTACTGGAAAATATGAATTGTAACATTTAACTATATCCATTTTGTCCATGTGTGTGAAGAGTAGTGTATGAATCAGGGTTCTCTAGAGGAACAGAATCAATGGGAAGTATGATATAAAAAGGGGATTTATTAGATTGGCTTACACAGGCAGAAGCTAGATAGTCCACAATGGCCATCTGCAGCTGGTGAGCTGGAAGAACCAGCAGCTGAAAAGTCCAAGACACAGAAGACCCAGAACAAGAAAGATCAACAGTGCTCCCCTGGTCTGAGAGCAAGGTTTCAGAAACTACCTGGAGAATCACTGGCAGAGTCGACTTTAGAAGACTGAAAAACGAGAGTCTGATATCCTCAGAGGATTGAAGCAGCAATCAAGAAAACATTCAAGAGCCAAGATTCCATCTGCATCCTCTTCCTGGTTCTTCTGGTTTTTATTCCTTTCCATTGGGTGGTGCTGCCCACGCTTAGGGAGGGATTCCACTTCAGTTCCTCTCCCACATTCCAATCATTCCTAGACACACTATCATAGACACACCCAGAAACTCTTAGTCATCAACATCTCTTAATCCAATCAAGTTGACAATTTAAATTAACCATTGAAAGTAGTCATATACATTTTTCTCTTTCCAGTGTTTTCTGGTTCCATGTAGTCACATCCACTACATGGAACCAGAAAACAATACAAGAATTTCACAATTCCTACTTTTGGAATTTTCAGAGGACCCAGAACTAAAGCCCCTCATCTTTGGGGTTTTCTTGGTCACTGTGCTGGGGAAACTGCTCATCGTCCTGGCCACCACCTCAGACTCCCACTTGCACATGCCCATGTACTTCTTCCTCTCCAACCTGTCCTTTGTGGTCATCTGCTTCACCCCCACCACCATCCCAAAGATGCTGGTGAACATCCAGACACAGAGCAAGGCCATTACCTACACAGGTTGCATCACTCAGATGTGCTTTTTAAAAAAATTTTATAGATATAGACAACTTCCTCCTGACTGTCATGGCCTATGACAGGTATGTGGCCATCTGTCACCCCCTGCACTACACTGCCATTATGAATCTCCAGCTTTGTGGTTTGCTGGTTATGTTGTGCTGGGTCCTGAGTCTCCTACATGCCTTGATAGAAAACTTCATGGTGTTCAGCCTGTCCTTCTCTACACACTTAGAAATTCCACACTTTTCCTGTGAACTTAACCAGGTGGTACGACTTGCCTGTTCTGACACTTTGATTAGTGATTTGGTCAGGTATTTTGTAACTCTGTTGCTGGGAGATGGACCCCCTCCCTGGCACCCTTTACTCCTACTCCAAGATAGTGTCCTCCATCTGTACAATCTCATCAGCTCAGGGCAGGTACAAAGCCTTCTCCACCTGTGCATCTCACCTCTCCATTGTCTTCTTCTTTTATGGCACAGGCCTAGGTGTGTACCTTAGTTCTGCCTCAACCCACAGCCCACACTCCAGTGCAATTGCCTCAGTGATGTACACTGTGGTCACCCCCATGCTGAACCCTTTCATCTACAGTCTGAGGAATAAGGATGTAAAGAGAACCCTGAGAAGACTCTTTGGAAGGAAATGATGAAAGACTCTTGCCCTGGGGTTCAGGGGCACCTGCCCATGACTGTGCACAGCACATCCTCAGAGACAGAGTTGTGTTTTTTTAATCTGATTGTGAAAGTGACACCTCTTCATTATGTTAACCCTGGAGTTGACATGATTCTGGTTTCACCCTCTGTGTAATATAACCAGCTCTCTTTATCTGCCTTCGGTTTCTCTGACAGTCAACTGTCTGTGAACATTGTCTTTTGAACAATTCTTTGAAAGAGGAAAAGTTTATGTTACAGACAGCAAATATTTCTTACAAAAACATTCTTCCCACCTGAAATATGTTACATTGATGAAGGTTTTTATCTTTCACTGATAAAACAGTCATGTATTTTACTGTGTTTATGGAAACAGCAGCACTGGGCACGTGAGGTAATTATTGAAATTTACTTGAGTGAAATCTGAAGCCATGTTTTTCCATGTTGCATTATTATTATTCCCATGTATGTCAGCAATATAACTGCTTTTCATGAACATTCATCTGTATTATGCCAATGTACTTTACCACAGGTTATTATGGTCTAAAAAATTCAACAGTAAGACATATAAAGAAAATATGGTATATACGCACAATGGGGTTTTACTCAGATATAAAGAAAAAGAAAATTATGACCTTGTTGAAAATGATGGTCCTAGAGAACATTGTGCTAAATGAAACAAGCCAGGCTCAGAACATCCAGAGTCAAATTTTCTAGAGAGCAATGAGGCATATAAAAGGCTATCTTATGAAACTAGACGGGAGAATAATGGTGTCAAGGAATGGGGCAGAGGAAGTTGGAGGAGCGACGGGGAAAGGGAGGGCATCTACCCACATATGTCATATCTAAACATGAAGACACTGGGGTGAATTCCACTGTCTTGTCTGTCTATAAAGCACAAAATAAATACAGTAAATAAATAGAGGGACGACCAGGAGAATACAGGAGGTGGAATAGGAGAGGGAGCTGAGCAGAGAGAATAAGTCCTGGGGTCTGAAATGGAGCAAATACTATTCCATGGAAGTGTGAGTATGTCACAATGAGCACCACTGTTATATATAACCACAACATGATAATAAATCATTAAAAAGGGAAAGGAATGATTATTGTTTTTAATTCAGCATATTCCAAGTTTATTTGAATTAGGTTATAGACATCCTTAGCAGATCATTATTCTGCCTACTAAAGTGTCTTTTTCAGAATTACATTAGTTGCCATGTTAGAGCTTCCACGTAGAATTATTGACAGGCAATGTTTGTGTACACCTTTCATCCTAGTGACTTGGAGGTTGAGAATAGCAGGTGACAATTTTGAGGCCAATCTGGGCAAGTTAGGGAGACGCTGGCTCTAAATAAATAAATAAATAAATAAATATTAAAAAGATCCAGTTGTGTATCTCACTGTTAGGTCACTTCTGGCTTCACTCCCCTGTAATATAAAAGACTGTATAATAATAACTGGACAGGAAATATTACTGTCTCTAGATTGAGTAGATGCTCTTCCTTCAGGAATAACACACAATGATGATTTAGGAGGAGAAGACTTAAAACTACGTACACCAGACTCCACAGAGTATCACAGCCTTCTACTCAAAGTGAGATCCACAGACCAGGACCTACAATACCTGGACCACTTTGGACCTTACTAAATTACAGAGTTTCAGGAGACCCATGTCCTCACAATTTACAGTGGAACTTGCATCCCTGGTAAGTCTTCTGAATGATGAAGTTGGTCTAGAATTGGTTCGGATCACCTCCTCAAGGCTGATAAATGGGGGCAGGATAATTTTTTGTGTTGGGAGCTGCTGTGGGTGTTTAGTACCATGAGGCAGACATTGCAAATATCCCCAGGGGAAAAACATATCTAGTTGAGAACCAGAGGCCCTTATTTGAGAAGAGTAAGTGCCATGCCAGAATTCAAATGAAGGTCCCATCTTTCCTTAATGTAAAAGCATTGGTCAGCCCAAGATCTGCAGTGGACGGAGTTCACAAAAGTATCTTTACACAGAACAGACTGCATAGAATAGACCTTAGTAAACATGAAATTGCAGAATTCTTGAGTAGTGCTAATCTCAGATTATGGTGCACAATAAGAACTAAGTACATCTTTTCTTAATAAATATTTCAAAATGAGGGACTGAATGGGAGCTCTTACCATGTGTGAAAACTATAAATTTCCTATTCTTGTGATTGTGCGTGATGTGGAGTTACCCTTGATGTGTATTCAAACACAAGGATAGGAAATGTCCAGTTAATCTTACTGTACTTCCTGTTTCCCTCTCCTCCCTTCCCTCATTCCCCTTTGTCTAATCCAATGGACTTCTCTTCTTCCACTCCCTGCCCCAACCACAAGAATAGGATCCTAATTAGAATAAGTTATACTCCATGTATGGGTAATATGTCTATGTCATGTACACCTAAAAAGAACAAGTAAAATAAAAGTAAAAATCAAAATTCCCTGATAGTGTTGGAAGGATCATGAAGGCATGACGTGAAATGCCCAAGGCTTTAGACCATGTTCTCACCCTTGTTAAAGAGCAATGACTATTTTTTGGTTTATCAGTGTCTTTTGCCCAACACAGGTCCATGCTTTGAAGACACATGAGCAGCAATCAAGATGTGCTCATCAGTGTCAGACTTGGAAAACACTTGTAGTCAAAGGGGAGATGAAGAGTCAGGAGGCTGGAACTCTGGATGGCAGGTGGATCCATGCAGGAACAATAAAAACTGGATTTACTTGATTATAATCCTGTCTCTTGAGAAGAGAGATTCAGCAGGGAAGAATATTCTGTCTTTCCAGGTCAGTGTCCCTCAGGGGAATAAGAGGGAAATGAGCCTAATGAGCAGAAATATGGAGCTGTGACTCTCTGCTCTGATGTGGCCCCTCAGTGCACAGCCTTGTGCAGGACAGGACATGGTGGTGTCCTTTGAAGTCTTCAGTCTCCCTAGGAAACCAGCACTTGATTCCTTCATGCTGTGTTTTCTGGGAACAGAGCTTCAGTTACCATCACGTTCACCCAGGCAGGACCTCGCACTTCCAGAGAGATCATCCTCTCAGTGCTGGTCTCCAGGTGAGTCTGACAGCTCAGTGGACACTGGAGGAGAGCATCTGGGAGAATGGATTCCAAGACTCTTTAGCTATGGTCAGTGGAGAGACAGGCCAACCTTGCACAGAGCAGGGCTGCTGTGGTTGCTCGCTGTCCTGATTGAGGATTTACTCACAAGGCTGCATTGATTCATGACTCTTAGTTGAGAAGTGAACATTGCACTGATTAACACAGGGTTCACTGCTGGCCATGAAATGGAGCTAATGGAGGCTGAAGAGAAGATGGGAGGGAGGCATCCAGTGCTCCCAGAGAAAGAGCAGAGGTCCAAGAAACCTTGTAACTAAGGGAGTAGGGAAAAACAGCCATGTTATGGTGTATTTTTATGTGTGTTTACTTAGATGGGAAATATTTGATTATGTATGTATTGTTGGCAAGATTCCACATCAAAGATCTTGCATATATCTTGCAACAGAAGTCATGGATGCACTTTTGATAGTATCATTTCTCCCTTTGGTTTTCACCTGGAAAGCATTATGTCACAGCTGAGAACAAGTATGCCTAAGAGCCTTACTGTGAAATGACTTGCATATCTTTGAGGCTGAACATGCAGGCGGGGTTGCTCGCCAGTTACCTCTGTATTGCAGAGTCTCTCCCTCGAGACTTTTGCATAGACACTGCAGCGCATTTCCCTCATTTTCCAATGTATTCTTAAAAGTACTAGAGTTTTCCCCCACACAAATTACCTGTTTGCCTTTTAGCTTAGTTGTTCCTTGTATGCATAGAGATACTTTGGGGAGTGTGTGAAAATTGATGAACCTGTGTAGTCAAATCTATCAATTGATTATATTCCCGCACTTTATTTTCTGAAAGAATCCAGGAATTGATGTTCTTTTCTTGTGAGTTCTTACTTTAAGGTCCTTGTGCTTCTCTGTTGCTACTATTCGTGTTCTGTGTGTATTTCCAACTCATTTCCACCTTTCTGTGGTTGCTTACTCTTTCCCTTTACTTCTTGATATTTGGTATATTTCCCAGAGAGGCATTAGCTTCAAGCATCCCTGGGAAGGCTTTTGTGCTTCTTTCCTCTTTGTTTAAAGCATGCTTTATCTGTATCAAGTATATTAGAATACACTTATCTCTACATAAATCTCACTAAGACTTTAAACATTGTTACTAGCATTCAATTTAGAGGATTTCCTTCATAGTGCAATATTTGTGAGGTTTTGGCAATTTAATCTAGAGTTAGTAAACAAGTTGATATTATTAAGTAATTAAGAGTTTATAACTTTTCTTTTAGATGTTTTAGATTTTCATTTAATTTTGTTTCAGTCAGTGCAAACTGTATGCTTGTATTGAAATGTCACATGAGTACAATAAACATACACAATGAATATATCCAAATAAAAATGAAAGTATTTAAAAATAGTGAAAATTAGAATGAGTGATCAGTAGAGGGGAGAATGTGTGTAGGAGAGACAGCAGGGGTTGTTGGTGGATACCAACACACACTTATACAAGAGCCATAAATCCAGAGTTCCTACAGCACAGGGCAATAGTTATAGCACATTTTATTCTGTGTTTTATGGTTACGGTTTTCATTTTCACAAGAGAAAGCCTAAAATTAGTTAAAAAATAGACCATCTTTTAATTATATATTCTCATAAAGAATTAGAAGAAGAAAATTAGAATCTTCCCACCAGAGAATTGATAAATATTTAAGAAGAAGGAAATGTTTATTATCCTGATTTGTGCATTTCATATTGAATACAAGTGCTGAATTGTCACATTTTACCCTGTTAACATGTACAGGTATTATGCATCAATTTACAAAATTGGACAGTGGTTGTAGCACAGTTATAGGGAGCTTGCTTAGCATACACAAGGTGTTGGGTTTGAGACTCGGCCCTGCCAGAGTAAACAAAAAACAAACCATATGAATAAATTGATTATCAAATGAAATTTTAAGACAAAAATAAAATCCATAAATTCATTACTTTAAGGAATAAAAGCAGTATACTTGTTATAATGCAGAAGTTAAGAACAGACTGATCACCACTGAGAAGTCCATATTTGAGAGTCTTTATTAAGCCAGCTGCCTGACTGTCTCACACAATGCCTCAAAAAATGGCTATTGGGAGAGGAGCCCTGACCATAGGGTTGTAGGGGTTCTTATACCAAAATCACATCAATCATAAGTGACTGTTGCTATGATTCAAAATTACAAACTAACATCATGAGATCAGCCACAGGGGGAGAAGTGGGTCAAAATGACCCTTAACTAGGTATAAATTAAAGAGTGGTTATTAACATCCACACAATCATTGTTCACAAGGTACATTGTTTAGAAGCAATAGGAATCAAAAGAGCAATTTTTCTTTACATAGGAATTGTCATTTTGTATTGTAAAACATGTTGCACTAAGTACAACTGATGATGGTTACAGAGGTGGGGTGTTCCCATGGGAGAAGCTTATTTCCTACATAACATGGAGTCTCAGAGCAAAATGGGGTCTGTTTAGTCATTTCCCTTAGAGTCTTGCCTATAATATTCTCATGGAGCCAGATATGTCAGCCCAACACGTTCCCCACTGGTTTTTTGTACATAATCAAATCATTGATTCATTAGTATTGCACAGGTGATTGTAGTGAGTGTGCAACACCATTAGCTTAACAGAATGGATTCTATCTCTAACATATTTAGTTGAACAGTTTATCATGTATGACCTGATTAAAAGTCCCAACATAACTAGGATGAGAGGTCTCACCATTGTGGTTATTAGAGTAATTAACCAGGGGGAACAAAAGAACAGATTTGGGTACCAATTTTTCTCAGGTTTTTGCTTTTACTTTTTATCTTTTTTGAGCCTTTTTTTTAAAAATCAAAGATAAACCCTCTTGTTTTGTAAAACTAGCTCAGCAGGTGAATCAAGGGAATTTTTCAGTGACTTACAGAGTTTTTAAAATTTATTTAAGTTTAGATATATTTGTCTACTTAAGGATTTGAAATTTTGGTTTCCTGTAATAACTGTAGTGGTCCCTATAGCTGTGTAGCTGCCTATGTTTATTTCTACTAGGAGGGGAACTAAGAAAGGGGCCACTTTTTTAGATAAATGCATGAGTCCCATATGTTCCCTCTTTCCTCCCCATCATACACCTGGGAAAAGATGTGAACAGAAACACAGAATTCATCCCATTTGGTAATCTCAAAAAGTTGAAGGACCAAGCATGGATTTATTCCTGATGCAGTACAAGTAAGAGAAAAAACACAATTAACATTTTTTAGGTCTTATCTTTAGACAGTGGTTGGGGTCTCTGAGGGATATCCATTATTCTGTTGTCTTAACTCAGATGTGATGAGTCCATGTTGTGAGTAAGGTCCCTTCCATTTCAACCGGGTGTTAGTCCTTTCTGGAAAAATTTGATGTGGACATACTCTTCTGACTGTGATGGGTGTTGGAAATCAGTGGTCTCTTAGGGCTGGTTCTCTCATAAGTTGAACCTGTTGTAGAGACGTAACAACAGGTTAGAACAGGAGCAGGTTCATGGTAAGGGTGGAGGAAGGGCTGTGGAGGAATTAACGTTTTAATCTCTCAGAGTTTATTTGCCTCCAACTTTCTGGACCCAAACTGGCCCTTATTTTTGTGATTTAACCCAATTTACCTATCTATATGGACTGTCTTTTAAAATTTGTATTATTTACCCCTCTAATTTTAGGGACTTTTTACTGCTGTAAGGGAAATGGGCGATGACCACTCTTGCTGCTTTGAGCTGAGAGGGGGTGTTGTGGGGTGGGACAAGCAGTAAAAAGTTCCTTTTTAGAAATTGGATCTTTCTAGGGGTAAAAGTCTTGTTTATGACAGAAACAAAAAAACATGAGTACAAAAGAAATAGCAACTGGAACATGTCAATAATATCATGAAGAAGATAGAAATCAATAATCTCTTACCAGGAGGTGGAAGAGCTGAGATGTTGTTTACGTGAAAAGGTCTAACAAAGTCTAACAAGGCTGGAGAGGATACGGCCTCAAATGTAAATGTTAACTGTTAGAGTTATCAGGAACGTAAGCACAACATTCAGTTAAGTTACTTACTGTCATCTAATATTTGTAAAATATCTTCTTTTTGACATGATCTCTTTGTTTAGTAGAGAGCCCTTTATTTTTGTTACTTAGGTTTAGAGAATCTTACTAGCAAACATTGATTAATTCTACTTGTATTGGAGATTAGAAAGATCTGTGGATCTTAAACTGACTAAAAACTTATAATTCTGGCAGTTTCTTTTGATAATTATCAGGCATTTTTGTCTAAGAATCTTTTTGTCCCCCTTAGTTTTACTTATTTTGGGGTGGCTAACGCAAGTGTACATCTCAAGTTACATTAAAATAATTATTGTTCAGTTTTTCAAATGTCCAGGAATGACTGTGTTTTAGTTTTAACTCTTTTTGCTAGGTGTTTAAGATCAAGCTGGTCAAACTGGCCTTATTCCTATCTGCTGTTAAGAGTCAGCTGAGTTCCCACAGGGGTCACTCTTGGGGAACTTGAGAGCAGCTTCTTAGTTCCTTTAGTGCCATTCACCAGGTAGGGTCTCCTTGATGAGGTGGCTTCCTTTGGAAGCATTAGGGATGTCTCCCTTTCCCAAGGACCCTCCTCTGCAGCAGATGCACTGATGGGCTTCTCATCATCTAGTGGTCCCATCAGTCTCCCTGATCAGAAGGTTGTGTGACCCAGAGTTGCAAAGCTCCCTGGGTTTAGGTTGACTCTGAGGGCAACAGCCAAATACTGATTCTCTTGACCCCTTTATTTTAATCTCAATCTTTAAGTTTTGATCTTAAACATCCAGCAGGTCAGTTTCACCAGTCATACAGTAAGCGTAATGGGTTTTAACTTGAATGTCTACGACTTTATATTTATTTACCAACTTTTATTAAACTGGGGTCTATAGTATCTGTCCTATAGGTGATGGCTTATTATCTCAAATTAATTTAGATTGTTCTTGAAGCAGTACCTCTGTAAAACATTAGCCAGTCAATAGTTACAGAGTTTACAAGGAAAATACAAAATGGAATTAACAACAGTAAAAACATATTTAGTTGTGTAATAACTGTCTCAAATTTTGGCTGAAGTATATATATTATATCCTGTGTTTGAGATCACAGTAATTTTATAACAACAAAATCAATCTTTTATTATTATTTATTTTTGTGTGGTTCTGGGGATTTGAACCCAGGGCCTTGTGCTTGGAAGGCAAGTACTCTACCAACTGAGCTATATCCCAAGCCCAAAATCAATCTTTTGAATCTAACTTTAAATGAGCTGAAGTCTGACTTATTTTGGAGCCATTGTACATGTAGTAAGGTAGGAAGCAGAGCCTCATCTCAGGTAAGGCAGGGTTCTTCATAAATCTTAGGTAAAGCGGTCTAGATCTGAAGCTGATCTTTATCTTTTTAAAATATCATTTCATAAAGTTTACATATACTGTTTCCTAAGTCTATATAAATGTTAATTAACACAGTATGATATTACACCTAAATCATGAATCAAAGAAAGCTGAGAGCTTTTAACTTTCCTTTTGTGTAGTAAAGGGGCAAAATGTTTTCCTGTTTCATGATATTAACCTCTAAACAGATCAAACTCTTATTATCTTACAAAAATACATTTACATTTTTATCTCAGTGCAGAAGGTAACATAAGGTTCAGGTCCAGTTACAGAACATTAAATGATATAAATAATTCCCCAGTAAAATTTCTTATTTTGGTAAGTTTAAATTTACCATTATAACTTTAGATTGGAGAACAGCAACTTGATAAAATGTTCTTTTAATCCTTTTAAAGACTTGTAAACCTGGAAGATATGAGTACTTTTAATATATAAATAAGAGTAATAGAATCATAATTACATTGATGTTTTTATATTAACCATGTTTAACTTTTAAAGAAAATTTAGACTTTGTAATGTAGTACAATACTCTAACAGTTGCTGTTTAACTAGAGTTTTCAAACCCCCAATTTTTAAGATGAGTTGCTCTTGAGAATAAAACTTAATAGATACAATGTTAAGAGTAAATTAATGTTTTAAGAATCATTGGTCATTTTAGCATATAGACTGAAATTTGGTTTGTATCAGTACATTAATATTTGACCTCAGGAAAAAACCTTGAATAGTTTTAACAGTTGTGTGACTTACATGTACACATAAACCTTTTAAAATTTATCCTTAATTTACACTTTTGTAATCCCTTAATTACACCTTCTTGCTGTTTACTTAGCTGTATTACAATTTTATTTTATCACATAAAGTCATTTTTATCTAGAAACATTTTTACTAAATATATTTTATGTCTAAAACCTTATAATGTTTTAATCTGTTGATCCTCCTTTTTTAAAATTTATATTCTGAAACAACCCTTATAAATTTCTGAATTTAGATAAATTACTCCATTTCAATCTGATGAAATACTTTGTTACTTACAAAACTCTATTTAAATACAGTTGAAACTTTTGGACCCTTTATATAGAATAATACCTGTCAAGACTTTTAGTTACCATGTTTTTTGATAACATAAAGTAAATTGAAATACTTTTTTTATTTACCAATTCATGAAAACACCAAAAATGTTTTAACTATGTTACCCTGTGGAATTTAAGAAGTTAAAAGTACTTGGTGTTATATTTAACAGTCAGCATTTTAACTCTCTAAACCAATCAGATGTCTCTAACAAACACATCCATGATCAATCCCATATATGTTAAATCTAATTTAGTTATGTTTTAAAAACTGAGGTATCAGAGAAGTGCATTGGGCCATATCAGTCATTTCTTTTCTGTTGACGAAAAATCTAGAAACAATGCGCACTAGACATTTTATAAAATTCACATTTTATTATTTTTGACCATCTAGAAACAAAACTGTTAGTACCTTGAAAGCCATATTTTTGTTTACCCAATTTAATACCTTTTAAATCATGTGAATCAAAAGCATTTGGATCCAATTTTTAAAATTTTAATTTATGAGCTCACATGTCAATTTTGGTACCAAATATATGTAGACCTGACAATACACGGGTGTACATATACATGAAGTACATATGCACAAACACCTTATAGCTTATTTTTTAAAACCTATTAGACTGAGAGTTAACCCTTGTAAACAGGTCTCAGAATGAAACAGAGCATTAAGAAAACCTTATAGTTGAATAAAATAGTTCTGATAAAATTTAACCTAAGCTCACCAGATCAAAATTATGAACTCAAAAAGATAGAATTTTAAAAGTCTTTTTGGCCTCATCCTAATGTGGTCCCTTCTCATCAGAGATGAAAAAGAATTAAGAGATTATAGACAAAAGTTATGCCCTATCCCTCCCTGAAGGAGTTTACTGAAGAGACAGCAAGGGAGTTGCTTCCATTGGTCTCCTTGGGAGAGCCCCCTCAGGTTGGGGTCTTGTTCTAAACCACTTTTTCTGGTCTCTTGGAAAGCAGCCATCAAAATTTTAGCCTGGCATTTTGGTGGACCAAATCCAATATTTGGAAGTTCCTGTTGGCAGCAGTTTATATTTTAATGTAAGCTTTAGTGAAATGGATAAAAACCTTTTTAACCATGTTTTTCCAAAATTGACTATAAAACATTTGATTAGATTGTTCAGGCTGCCCAAAGACAATTTGGTGGTCCCCTGAGGGGGCCATCTGACCTCGAAAGTTGGTCATTCTCTCTCACAAAATTTAGAGAGAGAAAAGATGTCACAGTGGCTCCTGTCATCAGTGGAACTACTCTGGAATTCCTGGAGATTTGTTAATATGCATTGAAGGGTATATATGATGAACATGAGGGAGACTGACCCACGTCCACACTCAAGGCAACAAAAAACAGAAAAAGATGAACAAACACAGAACAGACAAGACACCAAAGACAATGACAAGTGGCCACTTGATTCCTGACCTGAGGGCCTGTCCAATGTCTGCCAGTCCTAGACTGGGAAAGTAATGCTGCGTCCAGCCTTCCTCAGAGTCCTCAGATACCGATTCACCAGAAACAGGCTTACTGGTCCCTCAGGGGTGCAGAAACAGGTGACTCTCAGAGAATTTAGTTCAGTCTGGGATGGGGCTCCACAGACCATCCTGGGACTCAGGAACGTCTCTCAGAGGCCTTCCCCTAGGAGCAACGTTGTGGCCTCTCCCCTCTGCAGGAGTTCCCAGGTCTGTGGAGGGCGGTGATTACCTACCAGGCAGCGAGGATCTCGCTGGGGCCTCCAAATGTTATGAGGCACAACAGAAGAACACACCGATTAACACCGAAAAGTCCAAATTTTAAGAGTCTTTGTTAAGCCGGTTGGCTGACTGTCTCACACAATGACCCAAAAAATGGCTATTGGGAGAATAGCCCTGACCATAGGGTTGTAGGGCTCCTTAAGCCCAAAATCACATCAATCAAAAGTGTCTGTTGCTATGATTCAAAATTACAAACTAATATCATGAGATCATCAACAGAGGGAGAAGCAGGTCAAAATGACCCTTACCTAGGTACAAACTAAAGAATGATTACTAACATCCACACAATCACTGTTCACAAGGTACATTGTTTAGAAGCAATAGGAATCAAAAGAGAGCAATTTTTCTTTACATAGAAATTGTCATTGTGTATTGTTAAATATGTTGCTCTAAGTAACTGTTGATGGGTACAGAGGCGGGGTGTTCCCATGGGAAAAGCTTATTTCCTACATAACATGGAGACTCAGAGCAAAATGGAGTCTATTTGGTCATTTCCCTTAGAGTCTGGCCTATAATATTCTCATGGAGCTGGATCTGTCAGCCTATCACATACGTATACTAATTTAATCAATGCTGTCATTCTCTATTCTGTAAGTTATCAGTCTCTTTTAAAGCTCTTCTTTCTGTAGTGTGTGTACACACATGCTCCAATACTTTCTATGAAAATGCATGAGAAAAATCACGTGCACTCCTCACTGTTCTCTCATTTGGTGCACTGTTCTCTCCTCTATGTCCCCCACCTTCTCACTCTAATTCCTGTGGACTTCCTGCAGATGATCAGCTCAGTGCAGTTTAGGTATTTCTAAGGATGCACAGCATTTCATAATGGGGCTGTGCTACTCCTACTTTCCGTGCCTTTCATATTGATTCTCACTAATTCACTGCTATATCAATGTTTCAAAAAATACGTTGCTATTGTGAAGTTCAAACAAGTGATTCTCAACCAGAAGGGATGTTCCTCCCCTGACACAGAGCAAATTTCACAGACATTTTCAGCCCTCACTCAGTGGAGGGGTCATGAGAGCTCAGAGGTGTTGCTGACCCTCTCACAATGCACAGGCCAGCACCCGCCTCAGAGAATTAACTTGTCCCAGAATGTCAATATTCAGGAGATCAAGAGACCTTGAGTTAAGGAGTTTTTATCCTTTTGGTATTTGTAGCTGACTTCAGATTGTCTCCCTTGTACATGGTCCAGAGTCACATCTGTTCTACCTAATTTTGAGAGCTCTCCTTTTCCGTTTAAAAATTCTAACCACAACCAATGAAACAGCTCTTCAGGAGCTTTTCCTAAGGATGGGGGCTGTGAATAAAATATTTCTTGAAGTTTTTTTAAATTATTAGTGAGCTTAAGCAAATATTTTGGTGTCCCTTTACTCTTATTTGTCCATTTTCTACCAGGATCAGTGTTTTGAGTGATTTCTACAAGATATTATTTATCCATTGGTTCTCAGGTAGTACTTTTGACCATGAAAATCATTCAAATTTTTTTACTGGTACATATCTTTCTTCTTACACCTGAGTTTCTTGCCTTACTAGGTTCTTGCTCAGTGTAGATTTTTATATAATTTGTAGCTGTTCATCTAAAATCAGTGGTGTTTTTTACACTTAGGTCTTATCTTCTCTGGTCACTGTTAACTTAAGTGAGGTAGGGGGCCAACTTCATTTTCTTTCAGGCAGACATTTATGTGAGCATTTATTCCATAATCAAATCTTCTACTAAATTGAAATGAAATTTTGTCATATATGAAATGTTCACATATACTCAGGCTCAATTCTTTGTCCATTCAACAAGTGATAGCTTGGAGTTTATTAACAACAGGATATTATAGGAACATTACATGTTATATTCTGATATGCCAAAGCTTTTGTTGATTTAATTACTAATTCCTGTTGATATCTTGGACTTGCTCCTGTTAGTCTTGTTCCAGTTAGTTTTGGTTTTTGCATTGCAAAGGATGGAACCAGAGGCTCGGTCATGTTGACAAGTGCTCTACCACTGAGACACACTGCCACCTGGTTTCTGCTAGCTTTTGAGGCTCCATTCATCTTGTTGAACACAGTTGTTTGGAAGCAGTCCCATGGAACCTGGTTGCATTCTCCTTGCAGTTTTTGAATTACACAACGTACTACCTTCCTACATTTCTCTCTGCTAACTGCAGACAGACTTCTGTATCTTTGTGAGAATAGGAAGGTGAACAGAGCGGGTGAAATCTTTGCTCACCTGGATCTGGTTTTATAAGGTCATAGACTGAATATGGTGAAATGCATGTGTAATAACACAGTGTTCCCAGTCATAGGAAGGAAACAAAGGGATAGGACTGTCATTACATGTGTGGTTTGAAAAGAATGAGTGGGGAGACCTCTGCTTGTTGGATGAAGACCAGAACCAGGGCCAGAGTGCACCCAGGGGCTTTGTTAAGAAAAAATAATAAACAATTAAAATCCAAAGCCCAAGAATAAAAAGAACAGGTGCCACAGGAGAAAAGTGAGGAAGAGGACTCCTCAGCCATCATAGCAAAACCCATTGGTCAAGGAGGTCTGGAAGAGGCACAGAGAAAACAAGAGTTTCTGCCTCATATAGCAACAAGACAAGATTTTGTTGTACTTTATGGATCCTTTTGTGAATTGTTAATTTATTCTCCTTAATCACTTTATCTTTGTGTCCTTTCTGTATCACTTTGAAACCATAAAGACATTGCTATTTTTGACATTGGAAGTGTTTATTTCTGCCCCTTTCTTATTTTTGCAGGGTGCCAGGAAATGGACCCTGGGTTGGAACGCACCAGAAGCAAGGAAGTGGTTTCTTCCCTCTGTCTCTCAGGGACCATCTGGGCTTATTACCTCACTCCCCTAGCATCATGTCCATTTCATTCCACTATTTTTCTATTGACATTTCCCCCCATATGTGTTTCTTTAAATGCAGAGTGTAATCTAGCATTTACCGTAGCGGTATTGGCTGCATGCTTATGTGTCCATGAGAGGCTTACAAAATGGGTGTTCTGGCTGCCATTTCTGCATTAGGAGAAAGATAATTTGATCTGGCCAGCTTGCATTGAATACACTAGGAACCTAACAGTGTGGTGTGAAGGTCAGAGGCCACAGTGGTGACAGTGTGGTGTGTGTGCATGTGTGCCATCCTCAGGGCATGACTCTGAGACTCAGATATTCCAAGGTGATGGTCATAGTACATAGATCAACTCAACAATACAGGGTAGTTTGTAGCATGTCCATTTCCATTCAATGGATGCTGGGAAGGAAGTTAATAATATGTGAAGGTCTGGTGGGGAGGAAGTCCTCCCTTCTCAGGCAGATTCAGCTCCAGCAGGGAGGCCACCTCTTTCCTCAGCATCCTCTGACACCATCTCTGATCACTCTCCCTATTTCTCATAGACTTCTTCACACTGACTGCTTGATGCCCTTGTGTTTCCTATACATGCTCCTGCCTCAGGGCCTTTGCACTGGGAATTCCTTCTGCCACGTAGAAATGCCTGCTGGCCTGCTGGCTTCTGCTGGATCTCCTGAGAACTCTTCAATTGTCACATTCTCTACTGAGTTTCTGGTCACCTATTAAAAACAGTCCTGGAGCTGGGGGTGTGAGTCTGTGTGAGAGCCCTAGAGCACCTGCTTAGCATATTCAAGGTCCTGGGTGAAATCCCTAGCAACACACACACACACACACACACACACATACAGACACACACACACACACACACACACACAGACACACACACTCACACACCCTTAAATACAACTGCTTACCGGTTGTCTGCATTATAATTGGTTTTGTTTTTATCATAAATGCTTCCTCATCAGACATACTACATGATTATTTTGTTTTAAAGCAGGTTTATTAAGTTACACTTAATATTCGAAGGAACACACATATTTGATTGATTTGATGTATTATTCAGTGAGTTGGCACATATGCCAATACATGTGATATATCATTTGCACAAAAATATACTAGACCTGTGATTTGCCCTTGTGCACGTGTTCTTTGCCCATCATTGGGATGTAGGAGCTATGGTTTTTGAGGCCTGGACAGTGCCTGGAATGAGGCCAGCAACGCACGTGTGCTCTTCCATGGTAAGAAGAAATTTCTCATTAAAACAGTAAAATGCATGAACTCTTGGGGACAGGCTTAGAGAGAGACGGGATTCCTCCTCAATATTGGCAAAAGGGAAGCCCCAGGATGACCACACACATGATAAATTGTAATGCTTCAACCATATCAGTAGTGTCCATATGTCTGAAACGCTGTAACAGTTTTCTCTTTCCAGTAGTCACATCCACCACATGGAACCAGGAAACAATACAGGAGTTTCAGAAGTCCTCCTTCTGGGATTTTCAGAGGACCCAGATCTGCAGCCCCTCATCTTTGGACTTTTCCTCTCCATGTATCTGGTCACTGTGCTGGGGAACCTGCTCATCATCCTGGCCACCATCCCATACTCCCACCTGCACACACCCATGTACTTCTTTCTCTCCAACCTGTCCTTTGTGGACATCTGCTTCACCTCCACCACCATCCAAAAGATGCTGGTGAACATCCAGACACAGAGCAAGGCCATTACCGTCGGACGTTGCATCAGCCAAATGTACTTTTTTACATTGTTTGTAGGTTTGGACAACTTCCTTCTGGCTGTGATGGCCTATGATAGGTATGTGGCCATCTGTCATCCCCTGCGCTACACTGTCATCATGACTCCCCAGCTGTGTGGTTTGCTGGTTCTGATGTGCTGGATCCTGAGCGTGCTGCATGCCCTGCTACAAAGCTTAATGGTGTTGTGATTGTCCTTCTGCACACACGTAGAAATCCCCCACTTTTTCTGTGAACTCAACCAGGTGGTTCAACTTGCCTGTTCTGACACCTTCCTTAATGATGTGGTGATGTATTTTGCACTTGTGCTCTTGGTTACTTGTCCCCTTGATGGCATCCTTTACTCCTACTCCAAGATGGTGTCCTCCATCCTTGCAATCTCTTCAGCTCAGGGAAAGTACAAAGTCTTCTCCACCTGTGCGTCTCACCTCTCCGTGGTCTCCTTATTTTACTGCACAGGCTTAGGTGTGTACCTTAGCTCTGCTGCAACCCACAGCTCACACTCCAGTTCAACAGCCTCTGTGATGTACACTGTGGTCACCCCCATGCTGAACCCCTTCATATTCAGTCTGAGGAATAAAGATGTAAAGAGAGCCCTGAGAAGGCTCTTTGTAGGTAACATATAAAATGATCCATTTCTGTGGCTGCAGAAGCACATGCCAGTGACTATGGGACGCAGAGACCCAGAGCCAGTGTTGAGGTTCTTTGATGAGATGGTGGATGGTGGATCTCCTTTTCTTTCCTTCCTGGAGTTTTCAGCCCTTGATGTCCACCTGTCTGAACTTCCAGACTCCTTTATTAGGTTTTGTTCTCTGATATCCACCAGGTTTTTGCTTTGTGGTTGTCTGTTTCTCCACAATTATTCCAAATATTGAAATAGAAATGTTTGGAAATTACCACTTATGTCACAGACCATCAAGGATATTTTAAGAATGATTACTTCTTCCATGGCTTATTTTATTGAGTGATGTTTCTTTCATTTTACTGTAAAAATAGTCATGAGTTTTACCATGCCCAGGTAAGAACAGTAGATTTGACGACTGAGGGAATTCATGCAATGTGTAGTTGAGGTAAATGTGAGGTCGGTTTTTTTCTTTTGCTTCTATCCTTCCTTTGAACATCATGACATTGACTCCTCTTCTTGATAATGTAGAATTTATCATCCTAGTGCTTTTTAAGAACTGGTCACAGGCTTGGGCTGGGGCTCAGTGGTAGAGCACTTTCCCTGCAAGTGTGAGGCCCATGGTTGGATCATCTGCACCACATTAAAAAAAAAAATACAAAACAAAAATCTGGTCATTATGTTTTACAAGAATATATCATTTAATTTTTGATTGACACAATATTTTACATATTTATGAGCTGCATATTTATGCATTATATTTTTTAGTGCCTTATAGTTATGCATAATATTGAGGATCATTTTAGTATAATCCTACAGGCATGGGATATAATTTCCTCTACTTTTGTCCCTAGTATTTTCCCTGTCGCTTTCCTCTTTCTTCCTCTGTTCCCCTGGAGGAAATTCTACCGATTATCATTCTATTTATGTATAGACATTTAAAAATTAGCTTAACATGGAATTGACCAAACTATGCTATGTGCTTGTATGAATACACCACAGTGAATTTCACCTTTATGTATATCTATAGCGCAATGTGTTTTGATCCATGTATACATGAGGCAAGGATTCACTCAGGAGAGTTGGTATATTCATTGCCTTAAACACCAATCATTTCTTTGTGGTGAGTACATTCCAAATCCTCTCCTAAGAATTCTGAGGTATACTATGCATCATTAATATCTGCATTCTCCGCACTGTGCCACAGAACTACAGAATGTTCCGCTCCTGCCCAGCTTCGACATTACTCTTATATGTAGGATCCTGCTTCTATGTCAGCTCATTGTCCACGACACCTACCAAGTCCTATGCTAGAAAGGCCCCCACTCACCATTGTTTCTGCACAGATAATTTTATACTCTAGATAACAGATTAGAAGTGATAACAATGTAAAAAACATAAATGGATTTTGGTTCTTGGGTTTCAGGCCCCAGGAAAGGAGTAGTGGGCTTGCCTGTTAAAGGGTGATACTAGGGATTGTGGGTGATGGAACCACTGTGTATTTTGATGTTATTAGTGTTAATATCATGGTTGTGTTAAAATATTCTACATTTGTGAGATGCTACAATTAGGAAAGTGTATGTGAGTTTCTCTGTGTCATTTCTTGCATATGCATGCTCATCTGCACTTATCCCTAAGCAAATGTTTAAAAATGTAAATGAAAAAAACAATAGAAAAACAAGATTTCCTCTAGGAGAAGGAATTTGAACATCTTTCCTTTTACTCCTTGAGCTCATATTTCTTTCCTAATTCCACCCACATATTTTCCCCCAATATCATGCTATCATGTGTCTGGAACTTAAAACTCACCTTAATATATATTCTTACAATAAAGCCATAGGAATTAAAAAACAAGTCTTATCCTTCTTGTATGCCGTGTCTTTGTCATTCTAGACAATGTGGACCAGTGGGTGAACAGGATCCTGTGATGAAGACTGTTTTTCACATAGTGTAAAGCTGTTGGATAAAGAAATAAACAGCATTGGGACTAAGAGTATTTGACACCTCATACTCTGCCACCATTGCCTTGCCTGTTTGGGGGGTGAAGGGCAATGTGGTGCATGTGGAAACTGGCAGGTAGGCTGCACAGTAAGGGAAGTTCTTGGAGCCTCAGTTCATATGAGACTTTTTTGGAAATTCTCTCATTTTCATCTCTATCAAGACTAAATCTTAGCCATAGTTGAGTTATTTTATAGCATTAGATAATTTTCTTTCCATATGATGTTGACAGAGCACTTCCACTATTTTTTATTTTAAAATTTCTAGAGTTATATTTTATGTTTTTAATAGTGCAATATATTTAAACATAATATTAGGGTCCATTTTGACATAATCATACAAGAACAGAAAATCCATTGCTTCACTTCAGTCCCCAAAACTTCCCCTTCCCCTATATTCCCCTCCCAATTTACTGGTTTTCTACATATCTACATCTATGTCTCTATCTATTCATCTATCTATCTATCTATCTATCTATCTATATTTAAAATGATGTTTTAACTGCTATGCATACCATTGGCACATCATGTTTACTCTTAAAATTTACCAAGTCACATTATGCTATCAATTTGGTGACATTCTGACTGGCCATAGGAATTCTTAGGAGCAAGTCATATACACACACGAAAACTTGCACACAATACCACTTAAGCTTCAGAACTCTGTGTCTGCCAGATTGTGATGGTTGATAACATTCAGTTGCTCCTCTCTGGGCTGAAGTCTGCATGGGGGATGATCTAATGCTAACTGTGCTAACTATGGAAGTAAAACATCTGCAGAGGCCAGACTTAGAGATCATCCAGTGCAAAACCATCATAAGTGAGTCAGAATGAAAGAATTGCTAGGTTCTGTCCTGTGCCTTTGGAGATCTGGCTTCAGTCAGGCCTCTGAAACATCTCCTAGAGTTAGTAATTTCTCATTCTTACAGATATTGAGTAGGAAGGGAAGAGCAACCATCAGACGTGGCAGAAGGTATGGTTGCTTTGGAGTTCAGGCAAGCACTACATGGTGATTCTCAAACTTATGCATGCATCAGAATCTGGGAGGGCTTGTGAAATCACAGATTGCTGGCACCATTCCCAGATTGCTTGATTCAATAGGTCCCCATAGGTTTGAAAATAGGTGTTTCTATTAAATTCCCAGGGGATGCTAATGTTGCTGTACCAGGGAACCATATTTGAGAACCACTGACCTAGAGACAAGTTTTCTCAATAGTGATGGTAATCACGGCATGCAGTAAAGAGATGATCACCCAAAGTGAATGAGTTCACCAATTCCCTGGGCTTGGATGAAGGATGAAAATTATACTGTAGTGGGGAAAGCATGCTAGGATTGAATTATGTGTTTCTTCCTCCTTCTGGGCAGCCCTAGAAGCCTCATGGAAATGGGAAGCCAAGTAGGAATGAGAAACGTGTTCTATCTGGGATTTTCAGAGCATCTAGACCAACACATCCCCTGTGTTGGGCCCTCTCTGTCCAGGTACCTGGAAACATGCACTGGGCACCTGCTCATCATCCTGGCCACTGGCTGGGACTCCCCACTCTGCACACCCAGTGGGACCTGTTGGTGCATTGCCAGGTGTTGAGCAGCATCCCTAGCATCACCCACTGGGTACCTGTTACACTTTCCTAGAGGTGTCAATCTAAGTTTTTAAGAAAACTCCAAATGTGTTTTGAGGCAAAATCATTTCTGGTTGAGGACCACAGGACTATGCCATAAGAGCTATAAAATCTTAATGGGATTCCACTCAAAACCGAGGCATTACTCAGGTTATAAGTCTGGGCAGATCAGTTAAACCTCGACTTCCATTTCTGCCACTTTAGAGTCAGGTTCCTAATAGTACTGAAAGATGAATGGACTTTTATAAACATTACATAAGAGAGTCCTTGGGTTTCAGTCAGTGTTTTCACCACTGTGACCAAAAGACCTCACAAGAACCACTTAGGAGCAAAGGTTTATTTTGGGGCTCATGGTTTCAGAGATCTCAGTCTATAGGTTGTCAAACAAATTGTCTGGGTCCCTAGGTGAGGCAGCACATCATGGTGGGAGAGTGTGGTGGAAGACAGTGGCTAAGGCATGATGATCTGGAGGGCAGGATGATGAGGAAGCAGGAGAGAGAGAGAGAGAGAGAGAGAGAGAGAGAGAGAGAGAGAGCGCTGCACTCAACAAAGACAAAATACAGATCCCAAAGGCACACTACCAAGGACTGACCTGTCCAGCCATGCCCCACCTACCTACAGTCACCTTCCAGTTAATCCCTATCTGGATAAATTCACTGACTGGGTTAAGGCTGTCATAACCCCACTGATTTCACCTCTAAAACTTCTAACATTGTTTCACATGTGTACTTTTGGGGACACCTTCTGTCTAATAAGTAACGCCTTATAGGTCATTAATCTTGGGGTAAGGTGCATAAAAAGATCTGAATATAACAGTTATAATTAGCAAACATTTTATGTGACGAATTAAATGGCCACTCGGAACTTGTCTTAATTTTACAATCATTAAACTCTTAATTGTTTTGTCAAAAGCACCATGAAGCCAAGGAAGGTCATACCCACAGTCTCATTCAGAAGAACACAGTTGCTGAAGAGGGAGATTACAATTTTCTGAGCATATCAGAGACTGTGTCCTTAAAGTGAGTCAGTGCTTTGATGATTTAAGACAGTGAAGACCGACTCTTTAGTTTCATAATTTGGAGAAATCCTCAACCTAGGATTGGGAGAAGGTCAGAAATCTGGAAACCTAGAGTTCTTTGAAAAAGAGTAATGAACACTGGTTTCACTTGATCTCTTGAGAACACATACTCTGCAAAAAAACCCAAAAAACAAAAAACAATTCTTGGTATACAGAATAGGGATGGGATGTGCTCAGGGACTGAATAACAACAGGGGGACATGCGGGCATATACCTAAGGGAGAAGCTACCAGGAGCTCTGAATGTCTCCCCACCACTGTCCTCCAGCAGTTGCGACCTTCAGCTGGACAAGGCTCCCCCCAGAAACATTTTGGAGACCTAAGTCTGGCTCAGGGACTGATGCTTCACTCCTTCCTGCTGTCCTGTGTTGAAACACAGCTACAGTCTCCATCATCAGCCTTCCAGGGGAGATTCTGTGTTTCCACACAGAGCCCTTCCTTCCAGAGATGCCATCCAGGTGAGTCCAAAGGCTTGATCAGTGCTGCAGGAAGTTCCAGAGATAATAAAAGCTGAGGAAGTTTCCCTGAGAGCAATTCAGCCTGGCCCAGGGTGCCAAGAAAGCAGGGGGGGCTTACTTAATATTTAGGGTGCTTACTTACAGTGCTAAAATAATAGTAACAGCTGAACTCAGCAATGCAGGGGTATCACTGACATTTATGTGATAGTGGTAATGATTCCCTCCTAATTGAAGGAGGGAATGGTAGGTATAACATGGTTATATTCTCCAAATACCCAGGTGATAAAGAGTTGGTCCTCAGAGAGGTGCTTTAAGAGGTGGGCCTACAGGGATGTCCTTAGGTCAATGGGGGTTTGGCATACTCCTTTCTCTCTTTTGCTTCCTGTTCATGGAGGAGTGGACTTTCTCTGCACAGGTTTCCTCCATGGAATCCTGCCTCACCACAGGCCCAATGTCACAGGGTCAACTGGAAATTTCAACACTGTGAGCCAGAGTACAACTCACTCTATGTCAATTTTCCTGAGTATTTGTTACAGTAATGTGAAGGTGACTAACAGTTTTGCTTCTCCTTCACATACTGTGTGGATTTTTTTTTTTTTGTTCACATGTTGTGTCAACAGTGTCTCCTTCTGTTTATATTTCTTAAGTGAGTAGAAGAATTTCTAATAAAAAGTAGATGAACCTGGAGAATAGCATGCTAAGTGAAATAATCCAGACTCAGAAAATCAAGGACTGAATGCTCTCTCTCATATGCAGAACCTGCATAAAAGTAAGCGGGAAATATGGGAGAAACCCATGAAAATAGAAGAGAGATCAGAGAAGCAGAGGAAGGGGATTGAAGGAGAGGCAGGGGCTTGGGAAAAGGGAGGAATGGTGGAATAAAGCTGACCAAATTATGCTATCACATACATGAATACACCACTGTGACTTTCACCTTCGTGTATATCTACAGAGCACTAATTTTAAAAACTATAAATAAATAGAAGGAAGATCAGTGAAGGTAAGACAACCAGGAGGGAGAAAGGAAGGCAGAAGGAAGTGCTGGGAATTGCATTGGAGCAATTTGTATTCCATGCACGTATGACTAGGTCACAGTGAACCACAATGTTGTGTATAACTATAATGCACTAATATTATGTATAACTAAAATGCACTAATAAAAACATTAAATACTTCTTGAATACATAATGTTTGAGTAGATGCCGAACATGAGACACAAATTTCTAATCAAACATAAGACAATTAGTACCATAAAGGGGACAAAATTCATGCACAAAAGGCAGATGTTAACTACTTTACTGTAGAAGATTGAGGGTGGTGCATAACTCAGTGGTACAGCTCTTGCCAAACAGGAGTTTGATGTCCAGCATGTGCACATACAAACACAGACAAAATAAGTAGCATTGTGACAGGTGTGTAATGCTTTCTTGTGTCCTATTCTTTTTCTCTATTTTGGTAGTCATATCAGACACATGGAACCAGAAAATGATACACAACTTTCAGAATTTCTTCTGGGATTTTCAGAGCAAGCAGGAATAGAGCCCCTCATCTTTGGGCTAATCCTGTTCATGTACCTGGTCACTGTGCTGGGGAACCTGCTCATCATCCTGGCCACCATCTCAGACTCCCACCTGCACATGCCCATGTACTTCTTCCTCTCTAACCTGTCCTTTGTGGACATCTGCTTCACCTCCACCACCATCCCAAAGATGCTGGTGAACATCCAGACACAGAGCAAGGCCATTACCTACGCAGGCTGCATCACCCAGATGTACTTCTTATTGCTGTTTTCAGGACCGGATAGCTTTCTGCTGACTGTGATGGCCTATGACAGATATGTGACCATCTGTCACCCCCTGCACTATGTGGTCATCATGAACCACCAGCTGTGCAGACTGTTGGTTCTACCATGCTGGATCATGAGCATCCTGATTTCCTTGTTGCGTAGTTTCATGGTATTATGATTGTCCTTCTGCGTAGACTTGGAAGTCCCTCACTTTTTTCTGTGAATTAAATCAGGTGGTCCACCATGCCTGCTCTGATACCTTTATTAATGACATGATGACATATATCACAGCTCTGCTGCTAGGAGTTGCATCCTCACCTGCATTCTTTACTCCTACTCCAAGATAGTGTCCTCCATCTGGAAAATCTCATCAGCTCAGGGCAGGTACAAAGCCTTCTCAACCTGTGATTCTCACCTCTCCATGGTCTCCTTATTTTATTGCACAGTCCTCGGAGTTTACCTTAGTTCTGCTGTGACCCATAACTCACGTTCAACTGCAACAGACTCTTTGATGTACACAGTGGTCACCCCCATGCTGAACCCTCCATCTACAGTCTGAGGTATAAAGACATCAAGAGGGATCCTAGGGGACTCCTTGGGAGCATACCTGGGAAAGAATCAGTTGATCCACCTCAGTACAATTGCCTGTGCTTTTGGGACTCTATCTTTGAGTCTGAAACTAATTCTTTGATGAGATTGTAGAATGAAAACTTGATCCTTTTATGTCCATAGTCTCTGGTTTTTTGAAATCAGCTCTCTCATTCAATGAACGTACCCATCTTGACCAGGTTTTCTGTCCTTTGTGGTCTCTAAAGAAATATATTCCTTTGTCATTTCCTGTTTTCCCAAACTCATTCCCACCCTAGTTTCAGAAGTATTTGGAGATTTCCACCCGGTGTCATGCAATAACATGGACATCTTAATAATTTCTTCCTGAATAACAAATATTTTTTTCTGTGTTCCACTAAAGGAATTGTCATGAGTTTTACTATTCCTGAAGAAAAGACTATACATGGAAGCTTAGGCAATTAAAGTCACAAAATAGAAAAATCTGAAATTGGTTTTTCACATGTGCTACTATGATTTTTCTCACCTTTTCTTTCCCTTCCTTCCCTTCCCATCTCACTTTCTCTTTCGTTCCTTCCTCTTTTTTAAGCTGGGGATAGAATCCATGGCCTTGTGCAGGCTAAGCAAGTTCTCCACTACTGAACTACTACTTCAATCATTGTTTTCTACCTCATGACCTTAACTGTTCCTCCTGGTAATGTACACTTGAACACTCTGGTTTGTTTTCTAACGAATCATTG
This sequence comes from Sciurus niger, assembly GCA_020740815.1. NCBI lineage: Eukaryota > Metazoa > Chordata > Mammalia > Rodentia > Sciuridae > Sciurus > Sciurus niger. The sequence goes on from JAHUXG010012733.1 coordinate 82,502, forward strand.
CATTTTATGATCTCATGAGATCCTGTTCTCTTATTCAATTCAGTGGCAAGAGATTAACATAGTTATTAGCACAAATTGTCAAGTGTATTTTTCTAACTGGAGTCTAACTGGAAAGACAAATTTGAATAAAAGTTTTGACTCCAAAGGCCAGTCAGGGATGACCTTAAATATGATCAATCAGAATTATAAATTGGGTAGTTGTATTGCTATGAAAATATTTTCTTTAAATATTCTGTTTCTACTCATTGAAGTGGGGAATGTTCTTGTCCATGTGTTGGAGGGTTTATGCATTGGGTTTCAGGAGTGGTTGGTGGACGTCATGTTGTTTCATTGAATTATCTCCCTGTTGCTCCTTGGATATGTCTAGTGCTGTCTGTTATCATGACTCTTCCTGTTGCTCCCAATGAACAGTCTCTCCATCTTCTAAATTTTATCATATCCCCTACGGAGGATGTGAACGAACAATATAATTCCATATTTCCTTTTCCCTCGGGAATCAATTCGACGTTTATGATCTTTCAGTGAGTCAAAAGAGAGCCTGAACTCCACCCAGTCATGTGATTCAGAGTCAACAGTTTTACAACTCACAGGTGCATGTCCTTCCACATCTCCTGGTCACCTGGAATCTCACTGGAGTCAATTTTTAATTCAGTTATGTGAAATTAACTTGAACAGAATAATTATGAATGCTATCATCAAGCATTGGAACAAATGTCAAAACAAAAGTAGCAATTATTCCAATTTCATGCAGTTCTTTTCGCCTTTGATTATTATATCATTAGTTATTGCTGTGTAAAAAGTCATCCTAAAGTCAAATGTTTTAATATAGTATTTTTCATCAAGTGGAAGTGGTCTCATGAGTCTCTACTCAGCTGTGAGCATCTGTGTTCTGTTTTCAAGGCTCACCCATGGTGTGGAGGGTGAATGCAGTGCTGTTCTGTCTGGAGATCAATTATGATCAGCTTACTCCATTTTTACGTGATGGTTAACAGCCTAGTTTACAGGAATGCACTACCTTCATGTAATTCCACTGTTCCTATATCTGTATGTGACCCCTTGCTTCCCTCCCACGTAGAATCAACAGTTCCACCTTGTTAAGTGTGACCAGCCTTAGGTGCCCTCTATTGTACCCTGAGATGTGCACCACCTGATTTTCCTTTTAATAAATTTATTAGATTATAATGATATTCAGTAACCTACACAGTTTTAAAGTGCTCAATTTGTTGAAGTACAAGACTCCCACAACAATGAAAAGTATGCACAGCATGATTCCATTTGTGTGCAATTCAACGTGGTGCTCAATAAGGTTTAATTGCTTGGTTATGCAATTGTTATAAAATTGGCATCCTTGATCCATGCTATGGATAGAACTGTAGGTCACTGTGTGAAGTGAAATAAGCCAGGCACAGAAGGAAAAGTACAGTAGGATCTCACTCAGATGTAGAATCTGCAGAAGTGAATCTCACAGGAGCACAAAGTAGACTGCTGGTTACCCGAGGCTGGAAAGGGTAAGTGAGCTGGAGAGAAAGAAGGTTGGCCAAAGGAGCTAAGTTGTGGTTAGGTAGGAGATGCGAGTTCTGATGTTCTGTACCTAAGTAGGGTCATGAGAATGTGCTGCTTATTTGAGAAAAGATGGAAGTAAATATCTTTTTTGAAATTAGTGCATTATAATTATACATAATATTCATAATATGGGGGTTCATTTTGACATGACCATACAAGCATGGGGCACAATTTCCTCCAATTTAGTTCCCAGTACTCCCCCTTAATCCCTCCCCTCCCCCTGCCATTTTTCTTTCCTTTTTTCTACCAGTCTTGAGTGTTTTAACCACAAAAATATGATGAATCTTGAGGAGGTAATATGCTTACCCTGATCCAGACATTATCTGATGTATACATGTATGAAATTATGACTCATCACCCTAAAATGATGTGACACTCATACAACTCCATTAAAACTTTAATATTAAGAATGTTAACCCCCCAGAGCCCTTTTTCTGAATGTAATCTGGGGAAATAAGCAGAACTTCGACCAATGTTGTAAGGAATAAAGGAATAAATGAAATGTGTGGAAATATTTTGTTGACTCCACAGAAAGTGGTTATGGTGCAGGATGTGAATACAACATGTTTGCCTATGAATTTGTAAAATGTTTTTCCTAAAAGTGGAGTCCTCCACCCACATGAATCTACACATACCTACAAAATTGTGTTTAATTCCATCTTTCTTCTTGAAACTCAAGAGAAGAGATATGAAACGTGCCAACTGTGAATGAACAGGAAATGAGAAGGGAGATCTGGTTATGGTGCCTGCAGAGACCTCTACTGATCTCTTCAAACTCGTACTCACATCCTAATTTAAGAGCCATCATTTGGTTCCTCATTATAAGAATGTGTCGTTTGTTACTGGCATGATATTCCTGGGGTTGTGGGCAAAGTGCAATGAATACAGGAGGTGTAGTCATATGGTTTCACGTTTTAAAAAAATACAGCTCTGTCCTTTGTTAAAGAGGGATATCGAAAACTTCTGGAGGACCCAGCCTTCTGGGAACCAGAGGCTGTGTCCCCAAAGTGAGTCAGAGTTTGAAGACACAAGATACCTAGCCATGGCAGTGTTCTTAGTTTTAGACATGAAGAAAATTATGACTCAAAGAAGGGTTATCGTGGCAGGCAGGAGGTTTTAGAAGGTGGGGAGCTCAGAGAGTTGTAGGAATAAGGGGTGGAGTCGCCTGACTTCTCTCTGATCTTGGGGAAATCAATGCAAACTCCCCGTTTCCTGTCTAGGTCAGAGTCCTGTAGGGAAATCAGGTGCTTAGAGGCTGAAGTTAAAGAAGGACATGCACCGAATGAGTAGATAGAGAAAGTCGTAGACTACAGTTGCTCTGCTCTCCCTGAGTGCATGCCCTTGGGACATACTTGGTTCTTCAGGAGCTTTCCATCTGACTTGTGGACCAAAGCTGGACCCATTCTTGTTCACTTTTCTGGGGTCAGAGCCTCACTCTGCACCATCAATATGCAGGGAAGAACTGACACATGTCTCTGAAGACCCTCTGGTCAGAGATGCCACCCAGTTGAGCCTGAGAATGCAGCAGACACTTCAGGAGAGGATTAAAGAGAATGGAAGCCAGGAGCTTCCACCGAAGATTCCCAGAGAGCCCAAGTCACCTGGTCTACAGCCCAGAGATGGTGGTGTCTGTTTGCTAGTTTATTAATGACTGTATAAAATACTAAAAAGGAGAAGTGACCAAGAAATCAGCAGCACAGGGTCATGTTGACCACGCATGAATGGTAACAGAAGTTCAATCAGAAGAGGAATGGGAGGCATGAAGTGGTTCAAACCAAAGTAAAATGTAAGTCTGAGGATCTTGGTGATGAAGGGGAATGGATAAGACCAGTATTAACTACCGAGGAATGTGCACTGGAGGGAGCTCATTTAAAATTAAAAAAAATAACTATAATGGAGCATATTTCAGCATTTTTCCTATTGGTGAGTGAGAAAGATCCAGAGTTAGGACTTTTTGTAAGTATGTTCAGTACATATGTGGAGATGTATTTGTGGGGAATGTCTGAAAGTTTACAGATTTTTATGTCATATAATATATCAGTTTTTGCTATTGGGTTCCTGCCAGGGCTTCTCATTCTGAAAGACATGACTCGACAAATGGCATTTCTTCACCTGTGCATCCTCACTTCAAACTAAACACTAGTGAAAGCTCTCCTGCACTTCTTGTGCTGACACGTCAACATTTTGAATATTTCAAACATTTTTCACATCTCTACTGTGTTGCATTGTGCCTTGGATTCTCCACAGTTGGGTGTAAGTGAATTTATAAGAGCCATGTCACCTTGGATAACAGTTGGAAGGCACTCCTCCTTGCCTTTCTCTAAAGATCACCTTCCTCCTCCATAAGTATATTCATTTATTTATCTTTAGATAAGGAGCAATCATAACTTTGTATTCTATTCCCTGATATTTTACTCCAAGTCTCCAGCAATTTAAAAGTCTTACATTTAATTGTTGTTCACCTTATTTGATCATTACATGATGTATTTTTATATCAAAACATCACAATATATCCCATAAACCTACACAATTATCAGATGTCCAACAAAATGAAACTTATAAAAAGTTTAAAAACCCAAACAAAAGAAGAACCTTGAATTGATTGCACATGCACAAAATAATGAATCAAAGGAAAGGTAAGTGTTTAAGGAGATAGAAGTGCTAATTGCCCTGATTTAATAATTACATATCACATACTTATATTGAATTATCACCTATATAATCAATAAAGAGGCACAAATATTCTGTGTGAATTGTAAAACAGTGAGAAAGAAGCCTGCCTTATGTACTACCAAACCAGGGAAAAGCCAATAGGTCAGGAGAAGTGGAGCAGAAACAGGGAATGCAGATCTGCTATTTCATATTAAAATTCTCAGCTTTGCAGCATGGGATTTAGATACCTTGTGTTGTGAATTGTTGATTTTTAACCCTGGGTGATTTTTTCTTTCGATGCATATAGTCTGTCAGCTGCCTTGACATCGGGAAGGAGAAGAGTGGGAGGGAGGAGGGGAGGGAAAGGGGAGGTACTGGAGACCCAAGTGGTTCAAATTACTTTCCGTGGCTGTGTGACGGTGTCAAAATGACTGCAATGTTATGTATCACTTCAATGCACCAATGAAAACATTTAACAAGTAGCTTAAATACAGCAAGGTCACTACTTCGGTGTTTGGGCAAATTTGTTTTTGCTGTTTTATGGGTGTTTCCTGCAAACCCAGGGAGTGTGACTGGGTTTGGAAAGCTGCTGGAACCAGGGAAGCCTTCCTTCCTGGTGAAGCAGACAGCACCTGGGCCTGCTAGGTCCTGTTCCCCTTAGGTCCAGCCAGCACCTGGGCCTGCTACGTCCTGTTCCCCTGAGGTCCAGCCAGCACCTGGGCCTGCTAGGTTCGGTTCCCCTGAGGTTCAACCAGCACCTGCACCTTCTAGGTCCTGTTTCTCCTAAGGTCCAGTCAGCACCTAGGCCTGCTAGGTCCTGTTCCCCTGAGGTCCAGCCAGCACCTGGGCCTGCTAGGTCCTGTTCTCCTGACATCCAGCCAGCGCCTGGACCTGCTAGGTCCTGTTCCCCTGAGGTCCAGCCAGCACCTGGTCCTGCTAGTTCCTGTTCCCCTGACGTCCTGCCAGCTCTCTCTCTGTCTCTGCCCTCAGCTCTTCATTTTCTGTTCACCTTGTTGGCCTTCTCTTGCCTGTTCTCTCACTTCCCCTATCATTCTCTGTTTCTCTTTCTCCTTCTGTTTTCTGGACAGCTTCTTCTACGTTTTCTTAAGTACAGGGAAGATGGACCAGGCTGAAGTGGAGCTCTGTTCATTTGTTCATGGAAAGTTCAAGCAGAATCTCTAGTTACCATGCCTATGTTCTTTAGGGAAAAGATAATCTCAGCTTGGGTTATTGGCACTCATAGCCTTGTCAGTGTGATTGGGGCTGAGAGGTCATTGTAGAAATAAGATCACGAGACCATGGTAGAAATAAGACCATGAGACTGTTGTGTGTATCTATTAGTATGTGTGTTCCTATTAGTGTGTGTGTGTGTGTGTGTTTCAGTGTGTGTGTGGGTGCGCGTGCGTCCTGTGGAGTGTTCAGAGAAAGGGTACTTGACTTTATATATTTCAGGGTGGCTTTTATTAGCTAGAGGTTGGAACTTAACCCTCAGGAGGTAGTAAGGAGGGAATCCTTTGAAATTCACAAAATGTCTTTGCAGCAAATTTAAGTGCAAGAGGACCAGGGTGTGAATGAAGGCCGCTGTACCTTGTAGTTTCAGAGCAATGAGGCCACCTAATTCCTCAAAATCTCTGACACAATTTCTCATCACTCTTGTTCCTTCTATTCACCAAGGGCTTTCTTTTAAGCTTGGTTTTCTGCAAAAGGCACATTCCTCAGGACCTTTGCATTGACCTTTCCCCAATGAGCACTGAACTATTGAGGACAACTTGTGCTTCCTAACCTGTCCTCTTTGTGGTCTCAGTTCAGATGACACTTTTCCTGCTGGTCTTCCCTGAAGTGCTAAAAAAGCAGAATAATCTATCTACTCTTGTCTTCTTCAGAGTACCCATTGCGATATTTAGTGAATTTAAAAATTTTTGCTTATGTTCTTTCTGGATAAGATGGACTTCTGTTTTGTGCCTTGTACATATTACTGACACAGTGCCTGAAATAGTTGAACTTACAACTTTTTAGGTATAACTTTATGTTTCAATATATGTAAAAATTGTGCGATCATTGAGTAAGTGTAATTAGCGTAATTACCTGAAATATTTGTCATTATTTGTGGTAAAATATTCAAAATCCTCCCCTCTAGCTATTTTAAAATATGTAACATATAATTGTTAACTATAATACCTGACTGTGCAATACAACACCAGAATGTCATTCACCCTCTCTAATTGTAATTTGCTCCCCTTGAGAAGCTCTTCCTCTTTTCTTTGGCCCCAGAATGCTTCTCGGCTTCTGGTGAACTTCATGCGATCCTGAGCTTTTACGAGAGCAGGTTTTGCAGAATCTGCATAGGAATGATACCATGCAGCTTTAGTGTCCTGTGCCTGGCTTATTTCACTTTACCCACAGGTTCACCTATGTTGTCCTCAATGACAAGGGTCTTTTTATTAAGAATTGAATATTATTCCACTGTGTATCTTTACCCCAACCAAATGGCCAATAGTCAAATGAAAAATGCTCAAAATTGCTAGTTATCAAGGAAATGCTAATGAAGACCACAGTAGAATATCGCCTCACCCTAGTTAGAAGAGCTATTACCAAAAAGACCAAAGATAATCAGGGCCAGTGAGAATGTGGAGAAAAAGGGATCCTTTTCCAGAGTTGGAAGGAATGCAGACTAGTGAAGTCTTTATGGAAAGTGATATGGAGGTTCCACAAATATTAAAACAGATTTATCACACGACCCAGCAATCCTACTGCTGGGTATGTAGCCAAAAAGTGAAATGGGTATGTTGAGGAGATATCTGTCTTTCCATGTTTATTGATGTACAATTCACAGTATTCAAGACAGAAAAAAACAAAATGTTCATCAGGGGGTTTGATATTTATTTTTCAAGTGCATGAAAAACTTTCTCCTTAGGATCCTGAAATTCATGACTTTCTAGCAAAACCTTGAGAGTGAAATAGTGATTCATCATCAGAGATGGCACAGGAACCCTTGGGGGACAAGATCCATACACATTCTACAAAGTTTATTTCTTTCCTTTCCCTTGACTTTTCTTTTACTTTTTTTGTGGAGCTAAGGATGGAATCCATGGTCTTGTGCATGCTAGGCAGACACTGCACCACTGAACTACACCCCAAACCTAAAATTAATTTCCTTACAGCTAAATATGTATTGTTTGATTTCAATGATATAAGTAATAACTACCTATGTGAAAATGCTCTTTTTCTTGTTTCTGGTAGTCACATGTGTATGGAACAAGGGAACGATACTCAGGTATTAGAATCCCTTCTTCTGGGATTTGCAGAGGTCCCAGAACTGCAGCCCCTTATCTTTTGGCTTTTCATCTCCGTGTACCTGGTCACTGATGGGGAACCTGCTCATCATCCTGGCCACCATCTCAGACTCCCACCTGCACACACCCATGTACTTCTTCCTCTCCAACCTGTCCTTTTTGGACATCTGCTTCACCTCCACCACCATCCCAAATATGGTGAACATCAACACACAGAGCAAGGTCATTACCTATGCAGGCTGCATCACCCAGATTCACATTTTTTGTACTCTTTGCAGGGTTGGACATCTCTCTTCTTTCTGTGATGACCTATGACAGATTTGTGGCCATATGTCACCCCTTGCACTACATGGTCAGTATGAACCACAGGCTCTGTGGATTGCCAATTCTTGTGTCCTGGGTTGTAAGTGTCTTACATGCAGTGTTGCAAAGTTTAATGGTATTGTGGCTGTGCTTCTGCAAAGACCTGGAAATTCCCACTTTTTCTGTGAACTCAATCATCTGTTCCACCTTGCCTGTTTGGACACCTTTCTCAGTGAGGTGATGATGTATTTTGCTGCAGTATTCCTGGCTGGTGGCTCCCTCACTGGCATCCTTTACTCCTACTCCAAGATAGTGTCCTCCATCTGTGCAATCTTATCAGCTTGGGGGAGGTACAAAGCCTTCTCCACCTGTGTGTCTCACCTCTCTGTGGTCTCCTTATTTTATTCCATGAGCCTAGGTGTGTACCTCAGTTCTTCTATGACCCCAATCTCATGCTGTACTGCAACAGCCTCTGAGATGTACACTGTGGTCACTCCCATGCTGAACCCTTCATCTACAGCCTGAGGAACCAGAACTTCAAGAGCACACTGAGGAGACTCTACAAAAGAGAAAGATGAAATATCAATTGACCAAAACTGGAGAAACACCCGTGATTACAGGACTAAGAGTCTCTGAGGCAGAAACTGTTTTTTTTTCAGAAAATGGAAGCAGAACTTGCTCCTCCTACTTTATTTGTGATTTTCTGTTCCTTTGATTTACACCTCTGCATACAGTTCCACTGCATCATTCACTTTAGGACACTTTTTGATCCCTCTGAAATCCAATCCATTTGTCCTTTTCTAACTTTCCCCAAATGATTCCCATCTTTTGAAAAGGAAGACTTGCAAATTCTCATTTATCACATAAGATATATTTCTTGAAATAATTTATGCTCAAATGACATATATCATGCTAAGTAATTGTTTATTTCACTGAAAATAGTCATAATATGTATTCACATGTGAAAAATGTATTTAATATGTAAGGTCATTTTTATAATTTTATTGTGGGGGAAAATCTGAGAAAAATAATTTGGTACCACAATTGAACCCAGGAATATTTACCACTGAGCCCCATCCAGAGCCCTGTTTTTTTGTCTGAGATGGGGTCTTGCTAAGTGGCTTAGAGTCTAGCTAGGTGCTGAGGCTGAACTTGAACTTGCAATCTTTATGCTTCAGTCTCCTGAGTCATGGGATAGCAGGTATGCCTGATTGACAGTAGGTTTTTGTGTGTGTTCCTTGCTGTATCACTTCCATGACTTAAATTCTTGACACGGTAGCTTTAAACCTAACAGGGTGTTAGCTGGTCTTCAGGTTTTATCCTCATCTTTTGGATCCTCTTTCTATTTCAGTGTGGTGTCTACACTACTGACCATAGTCATGGACAAAACGTGTCCTCACAGGTGTCTACTCCACTATTTTCCCCAGGTGCACAATTTTATGTGCTTGACAATGTTTTTGAAATGTCAGCAATAAATAAATGGTGACTAGATTAATCACTGTGAGTGGAAAGTCACTGGGCAGGGAGGGAGATGGATGTGGCTGTAATGGGGAAGCATTTGGGATATTTCACCAATTGAAACCATTCTGTATTTTACTTTGATGAGCATGTATTATTTGTAAACTTTTGCGAGTTTCAGCCTGGTATTTCCACACATGCCTGTGGTGTACACTCATGAAAGTCAACCTGATAATTCACTCTCTCCAACGCCTACCAACATCTATTCTACATTCAGGTTGGCATTTTGTTTTATTTTTTTAACTTCCTCATATGAGAGAGACCACACAGCACTTGCCTTTTGTATCTGCCTTATTCACTCAGCACAATGTCCTCAGGGTCCATCCACGTTGTCACAATGACAGGATTTCATCCTTCCATGCAGCAGAATGATGTTCCATGTTGTGGGTGTGACATATTTTTCTCCTCCAGTCATCTGGTGATGAGCACTTAGGTTGACTCCACAGCTCAGCTGTTTTGAATGAAGTGGCAGAAACATAGGTGTCGATGCTTCTCTTTGCTGTGCGATTTCATTTCCTTGTGATCAGTGTAAATACCCAGCTGTGATATTTTGCTCAGGATTTTGTGGAAGCTAACTAAAGTATCCTTGCATCTTTTGGTCTCATTTCTTAACAAGAACATGTCAATTTACAATTTTCTCCAAATAAAAAGTTGATTAAAAACCATAAATGAAAAAATGAGTGTTGTCTGAGCATGCATTTGTTCATAGTTATAATTTCGATGACTTCTCCTTTTCCTCCAGGACTCATGGTTGCTTTTCACTTTCTCCCACACAATCGTAGCTGCCACGGTCCATCCTGTGTTTAGAGTGACCCTTATGAGAGCAGGTAGATGAGAGAGAACCCGGTTTGCTGATAATTTGCTGTGTCTTTATGTCAATGCAGACATGACACGTACAGCAGAACGTGGTGAAGTTTGCTTTGTAGACTGGTGTGAAAATGTTGGATATAGAAACAAGCAGAATTGGGATGATAAGAATTGCTGGCACCTGATATTTCATCGTTCTTGCTCTCTGTGCTATGTAGACACGAAGGGAGAGAGTACAGATGAACATTTGATTGAGAATGTGGCTTTTTTTTAAGTGAACATCTTCTACTGCCTCTCTTCTGGACAACCATGGGAATCACACACTGTTCTTTGATTTTGCCAGAGTCCTGAGTTCCTCTGTTCAGGCCACCTCATCAATAACATAGCAGTGTATTTAGTTTCTGTCATTCTAGGTCTTTCTCTCTTACTGAAATCCTCTTCATTTTTAGACTTCTTTCATCCACTCAGAATTAAATCAGCCAGGGGCTAGTTCAAAGCCTTTCACTTGGTGGTGTCCTTGCTTTATGCACTGATTGTGTTAGTCAGTGTTCTGTTACTATAACAAAATACCTGAGATTTATAAGAAGAGAAGTTTTATTTGGGCTCATGGTTTGCAAGTTTCCAGGTTAATGGATTGATCTTGTGGCAGTGAGCACATGATGGGGGTGGCAGGCATGTGGCAGAGTAAAGCTGCTCACCTCATGGCCAGGAAATGAAAAATGAAGAGGAAGAGATATGAGTCCGCAATCCCTTTCAAGGGCGATCCTCCAGTGAAGTAAAACTTCCTACTAGAACCCCTCTTAGCATTTCTACCACCTTCCAATAGCACCCGGGGGGGGCCTGTCTTTACCACAGTGCCTTTGAGGTACACATGAGATTGACACCTGAGCACTGGTCTTGAGATCTACCTCAGTTCTGCAGACATCTACTGTCTAGGATAACCTTGAGTGACCTTGGTGAAGATCACTCACTTACTGAGCCCTTGGTCCACAGTCCACAAGTCTGAAGAACAGGCAGATGAAGGGTCCAAAGGCATTGGATCCCTCAGGGAAATCCATCACAGGATCTGCTGAGTAACAGGATGCAAGACCCTGAGGATCAGAGAGCCACCTGGCCTCCTTCATCCAGTCCTTTGAAGTCTTCTGCTTTTACAAGTTCTAAAGCAGCTCTCTTCTTGGGTCTTCCTTCAGGATCTTTCCTGTCCTTGGTACTGTTCATAAAGTCCCAAGTTTGAAGAATACGGCGTGGCATTTTCCCAGTTATTTACAATAATAGTTTGTTTTCCATGTTGAAGAAACAACATCTTTTACCTTTAATACACATTATCAGAAGTGACCCTCTGTGTTTCTTTTTGCCTTGGACACTCACTAGCAGAGATGTATTCTCCAGTGATGCAAATGAGAACAACTGGAAGATTTCCTGCCTCTGTATGATTCCCTTTCCTTTCAGTCACACTGAACTTACTGAATTTTACTACTCATACGCAGTATCAATTCCTTGAATTTCAGAAGTGTAGCTCCTCTCTGCTTGCAACCGTGATGTCTAGTACAGTTCCCGGTAAGGGGTTTGTCCCCTGTGAATTCTTGTTGAATAGAAGGAAATTCAGGGGATGGTTGAAGAGAGAGGAGAGAATCTGGACCAAAAACATACATATAGGTAGATTTCCTAAGAGGCTTTGAGACAGAAAAATACTCTAGACTCATGGAGGTAGATCTTGATAAGACAGACAACACACAGCGGGAATGAAACCAGCATTCAGAGGAGGCACCTGCTCGTCCCCACTTTCCCTGGGCAGTAGCATAACTGTCAAGGCAGGGAACCAGCCTAGCTTCCCATGGCAGAGGCATGGAAAAGGGAGATTCAGTGTATCCATAATGAGTACTCTTCAGCCTTCAGGAAGAAAGAAATCCTGTCATTCATAACAAAATAAAGGGGAGGGGACACTGTGTCACATGAAAGAAGCCAGACAGCCAACCCCACATGTGCTCTGTCCTATGTGGAATCAAAGGAGCCTCAGTCTGAATACAGAATAGTGAACCCAGTGAGAAGGAAGGAGGCAGTAGGAGGAGGGAGGGAAGGAAGCTGGAAAATGGGTACCAGAACACAGTTCAGTAGAAAGAAGAAGTCCTGGAGTTCCAGCTGAGTGGGGGAGGAGGGGCTGCAGAGCACAACGTGTTGTCCTGTGTTTTATGAGGATCTAGAAGTGAGGAGGTCAAACCTGGGAATGCAAAGAAATGATGTGGAGAGGGAAAGGTTCCTTATGCTATTTTGTTCACTGGACACTGTGTGCATGGGCTAAAGTATCACCCTGACCCCTGTTCATATGCACATGCTCATGTCAGTAAAAATTAAATGAAGATTTAAAACTGTACTTGGCATTTGCCAGTTTGTTGGACCATGTTATACACACTGTGTCTGGATGTTCCTGGTCACTGCTTCACAAGGAAGCAAGAGCTTATTGTCACCAGGGAACGAACTTGATGTCACAGAGGGAATGAAGAGGCCCCAGTCCAGGTCACAGAGAGGATGAAGAAGCCCCTGCCCAGTCTGTGTTGACCAGGCCAGGTTTCCAGACCTGAGGTTCAGTTGGCTCTAGAGAAGCTTTGCTGATGTAAATTTAAAGATGGAACAAAACAGAAGCTTCTGATTAAACTCCTGCTTCTGGGATTCTCCCCAACAAGGAAGGCTCTGTTTCAGGGTGAGCAGTCTTAGGAAGAAATCCAACCCCAACGTAAAGCACGTGAAGTTCCCTTGATTATTTTAATGTGATTGTTCTGTGTATTCATGAAATCAACACGTTTTCATGTTTCTGAGCCATTTGTATTTATTCTTTTAGGTCAGTGTTTCAGGTGATTCTAGGATCTTGGGCTTTTAAAATTCTAATTGTTTTGAAATAATTTGTATATGTGTATTTTGCTTCTTTAGATTTCTTTCTATTTAAATACATTTCATTGTTAAGATACATTTCATTGTCCATATTTGAGGTTTAAGACTGATGTTTTGCAGTAAATATAGATAAATGATTGTAATAATGAGACAGATTTCCACATTATACAAGATATCATGTATTTTCCACTATTTTTTTAAATATTAAAAAATATTTTATCAATGTTTTTGACATGCACATTTTAAAATATTGTACTTTAAAAATTATTTTCTTAATTGTACAAATTTATGGGGTATGGTGTAATAGTTCAATTCAAGTGTAGAGAGTGGAATGATCAAATCAGCATAGTCAAAAATTCCATTTTCTTAAACAATTTCAGGAAAACGCATAAATAACATGTAAAATTGGATGTACACTGCACAGTGTAATCTTTCAATATGTCTATGGATGATGTATTGATAAATGAAAATAATTAATGTTTCTCTCTCCTCCTTACTACCTTTGCTCTGGAGACTTTCAGCGCTTTCATAGTTATTCATAAAACATATACTGTGAATTACTTCCTGTGCTGCAGAATTTAACTGAACTCATTCCTCCTCTCTCACTGTGTTTAGGTACCAGTTCTCCAACCTCCCACCTGCCTCCTTCTCCCCACCCACCCTTCCCAGGCTCTGGTAGCCATTCTTACACATTCCAATAGACTGTAAAATATGCACATGTGAGACAGAATGTGGGATTGTTCTTTCTGCATGTGTCCTGTTTTACTTAATAGAATATTGTTGGAGACATGCACATTTTCATACTTGAATCTGCCCAACATGTCCTCAATTCTACTTGTTTTAGTTCTTCCATCATTTTTAATTCTTAGTGTATTAATCTATCATTTCTTGTAGAAGTCCTATACTCTTTTACCTCTTGCCTGAAAATTCAATTTATGATTGTTATTCAGTTTAAGAATGCAAATTTACTTCCAAAGAATAATCATTCAAGCACCAGGTACTACAAATCCTTTTGTCATGGATTTGTATATTTATAATAGCACAGCTTTTATTGGATTGGATTTTTTTGGATAATTCTCCATATATACATGTATAGACTGAAATCATTTCAAAAGTTTTGATAAACACCGCTTTATGATATAATGTAATGAAAAACAAATTAAAATTTCCCTTGTTACTCCATTAAAAGTCAGCTTGTTCAGGTTTTCATGGTGGGAAAGATCGCCAGGTTTCCCAAACACTTTCTATCCATTCTTGGATTTTCCCTCATCACCAGAGATGGATTTGGTTTGAGCTGTCCATCCACTCTGTCAATCACCTCAGTCAGAGAATTGCCATGTCTATTGATTTCTGGTTGTGCTATAACCAACTGTCACCAATCAGTGGAATTTTAAAAGGATACAAATGTAAAACGTTTCATTACTTAAGTTTAGAAATCCAATATGTTTTCACTAGGGATAAATATTGAGGTATCTGCAGGGCTGTTTCTTCAAGTGGTTGTGAGGCAGAATCCTTTCTCTGCTCCTGGAGGCTGCCCACATTCCTTGGCTCATGGCCACCTCCAACCTCTTTAAGGCCAGCTGTGGCCGGTGAGTCTTCCTCACATTGCATTACACCAACACTGACTATTCTATTTTTCTCTTCCACATGTGGGGACCTTGTGGTAACTTTGACTTTCTCAGATATCCTGGGGTAATTTCTCTCTCTCGGGTCACTTGTCAGAAGTCAAATCTCTTCTACTCCTGACTAACATATTCAGAGTTCAGGGAAGTAGAATGTGGACATTACTTCAGGCATTATTCTACCCACCATCTCTCATGCCCCAGTTGTGGCCAAAGAGCTGTAAGCTGAAGTCTGTTATGTGGAGTTTTATGGAAAACACACATCACATCATCCCAATGGACAAAACGCATATCAGACAATATTGAGCAGAATAAGGCAGCACAAAGGGGCACAATTCTGTTTATTAGAAGTTTACTTCAGTCAACAGGTAATCTGTGCTCTTATGATTTCAGAGAGTAGTTACCACAGGGGCAGAAGTAGCACCTGGAATCAATACCACAGAAGCTTCTTTGTGACTGTTAGATTCTATTTCTTTTGTGAGTTCTGGCTACTTGGAGGATATTCACTTTGTGAAAACTCATTGAGCTGTTGATGTAGCACTTTTCCCATCTGTGTTTTAGACTTCATCTGAGAGTTTTTTTTTTGTTGTTGTTGGTTTGTATTTTGCAAACACTTACCTGTGACTCCCTTTATACTTCAAATTTGAGTCTTCTTCCAGTCTTCGTGGCTGTAATATAGATTTGATACCTGTGGTATAGCAGCTAATCTGTGACCATGAGATTAGAAACACACATTGGGGATGATGTTGCAGAAATATACCCGTAGATTAAAACCTCAATTACATTGAAAATTTGTGAGAGTAGCCTTGAATTCCTAGGTTGAAACCTGTGATATATAAATAAATACAGAATTTGTTTCAGTAAGTGGTTTGGCTCTCTGTTACTTGTAACCAAGTATCCTCTATAACTAAATACAGACATTTGAGAATATTTGTAACAAGTCATATACCCAAAACATTTGCACAAGGATCACAAGTGACATATGCAGATCCATAAATCCATATGTTCAAATGACCATTCCATTTAATGACTATCAAATGACAGGATTTCATTCTTTTTAATGGCCAAACATTATTCCATCATGAATGCAGGCCACATTTCCTGTATGCATTCAATCAGGGCTGCCTCCTGTTTCTTAAACTCTTCTTGGCACCCAGCCATGCTCATTCAGTACATTTTCCCGCAGCCTCTTTCCTGGTACAGAGGCAGATTTTTGCATCTCTGAGGGTCCTAGAACCAGTCTCCATGGACATGGAGGGATGATCCTATTTTACTCTTTATCCTCTTCTCTAAGATGATCAGTTCCTGAGGATGGATTTTGAAGGAGTCATCCTCCAAGACTTAAGATGACCAAGATGAGTTTAGTCTTTAATTTTCTTTAGCAATAAAATATGATGAGCTTTTTGGTGAGTCCCAAGGGACTTTCAAGTGCATTTCAGCTGCTCTATGTTGGGAATCTGCCTTGGATGCTGACAAATCCAGGCTAGACAGTTGGAGGAGAAGAAATCTGGAAGAGAAGCCAGTTCCTGTCAAGCCACCCTAGATCAGCCAACACTCAGCTGAGTCCACAGTGCAGCAGAAAGCCCAGCCGAGATTGGCATTGGGACCTGGGGACACACAGCTCTTCACAGATTCAAAAGGGGACCAGTGAGCTCAGAATAACTCATCACCAGGCACTTCTATTTGATGGTAACATATTATATTAAACCCATCTATTACACAGCAATAGTTAATCCTTATGGTAAGTGAAAGGAAGGGAACTGAAAGCAATTAGAATAATCTGTTACTTTTTGTTTTGGAATTTGCTCTGATATGTAAAGACACCATTCACAATTATTCTCTTGTTCAAATTTATTCAATACAAATGTATTTTAAAATGATAAATGGTGATTATTTTCCAGGAAAAAGAACATGCAAGTTTGTGATCTGAAATTGCATGACTGGACAGGAATTCAAGCTCTCTTGTGAATCATCCATTGAACATGAAGACTGGAATGATCCCTGCACATGAAAGAGACATAGAATGGATAATATTGATTTTGCCCCTCTAGTGTTATGACAGCATTTAGAGAAGGTAGGTGTGTCAGCCAGATGTTAACCACTGTGACCAAAATCCCTGACAAGGACAATTTCCAAGACAAGAGCTTATTTTGGGATCATGGTTTCAGAGGTTCAGTCCATAATTGGCTGATGCCATTGCTCTGGACTTGAAATGATGCCAAACAGAGCAGAAAGGCATGGAGGAGGAATGTTGCTCAGCTCATGGCAAGGACAGAGAGAGAATGAGGAAACAGAGACAAAATAGAGTCCAAGGCATCGCCCCAACCATGATCTACTTCCTCCAGCCTCACTTCTCTGTCCACAGTTATCACCAAATAGTCCATTCAAATTATTAATCCAATGAGTGGATTAATCCACTGAAGAAATGACAGCTTTCCTCATCTAATCCTTCCATATCTGATATTCCCGAATTGCCTAATACTGAACTTTTGAGAGGATACCTCATAGCAAAACCATAAGTGACTTATTTCAGAACACATAAGTATTCATGTTTCCAGAAAGTGCTGGAAATTTTCAGGCAGAAACAGATAGCTCAATAATGCCTCCAAACAATACTAATCAATCTTTGATGAGAAAATTCACTTGCACATGGGCACCAATCTTTCAATCCACAGTAAATCTATTTCCAGTATGAAAAAGACATGTCTTGGGTAGTAATAAATACAAAGTTAATCTTTTCCTATTTAAGGTCCTCTTTGATGGTGAGGCAAATTGATCTACCTATCATTTGAAACTTGTCTTTCCACAAAGACATGATTTGGAGATCTGTATTTCCTAAATATATATCTGATAAATATCTGATATGATTGTGGCAGAGACCATGCAAATGGTATGGAAATGACAACCCCCAATACAGCAGCCTGGGAAGAGTGAGGAAGAAGGTGAAATATTGAGAACATTGGCCCTTTCCCAATATATCTCTTTCCAGTGACAAGACAATCCCTGTGAAGAAGATGTCCATCAAACCTAAAAATGACATTCTTGGGGGGGCAGTCAAAATATTGATCCTTCCCCAAGTACATACTTCTCCAGTGACAGTAAAATAGACCCTGGAGGGAAGGAGATAAGCACTGAATGCTGAACCCTGGACCCTACATCCTTGTGCAGTAAGTGCAAATTGAAACTCTCACAAACTGTTTCCTGAGTGCCCAAACTCATCTGTTCTGACGAAGTCTTCAGTGGTTCAGTCATCTCCCAGCATGTAACCTATAGAGACCCAGACCTCCCCTGTAATGGGGGCTGCTTTCCATCCAGAAAGTGAACCTTCTGATGCCTGACTCCACCGCTGAATCAACGCTCTGTGAGTTGGTGAGGTCTGCACCAAACCGGTCACTCTGGTATTCACACCATGGACACCAAGCTGATTAAGTAAACAGAACTCTGACATGAGAAAGAAGCTGTGCTGGGTCTTTACTCACGCTGGTCTGTTAGAGTCCACATCACCAGGAAGAGCCATTGAGAGGCTGAAGCCAGAGGTACGAGGCACCCACAGGGCAGAACTATGGTCCTGGGAATCCCTCTAGTGCAAAATGACACACGAGGCTTGGTTGTCAAGTGTGCTTTCTTCCTAGGAGGAGTTCAGCACAAGAATGCTTTTGAGTAGCAAAAAGAAAAAAGAAAGAAAAGAAAAGAAAAATTTATCATGTGCGTTCTGGTATTTGAGAAGAAGTTATTCTTTAAAGAAATGCAAGTTGTCCAATGAGATAAATGGGAATTTCCAAGATTTCTAATCCACGATTGAAAATGACATTGAGAAAGTATGAAAGAGACCAAGGTGAACACTGTTCAGATGTCAAAGAGGAGAAACCTTCCCAAGTTGAGTGCTCATTTTTATAGAGGAGTTGAAATCAAAGAAATGGAAACTTGAGACAATAAATAGAAGGCACAAGTCCTACTTCCATGATCTGAACAAACTTGCAATTACGTGCTCTGAGACTTCACACTCTGCAATCGATGGCAGCTTCTTAGTCTCAGAACAGTGGATGCTGGTGTCATTTTTCAGAGAAACTCCTCAGAGTGCTCTTCATGTCCTTATTCCTCAGACTGTAGATGAAGGGGTTCAGCATGGAGGTGACCACGCTGTACATCACTGAGTCTGTTGTACTTGATTGTAAATTTTGAGTCACAGCAGAGCTAAGGTACACACTTAGAACAGTACAATAAAACAAGGAGACCACAGAGAGGTGAGACATACAGGTGGAGAAGGCTTTGTACTTTCCTGAGCTGATGAGTTTGCACAGATGGAGGACACGATCTTGCAGTAGGAGTAAAGGATGCCTGTGAGTGAGCCACCTTCCAGCACCACACATGTAACATACATCACCATGTCATTAAGAAGAGTGTCAGAGCAGGCAAGGTGGACCACCTGATTAGGTTCACATAAGAAGCGGGGGATTTCTAAGTTTGTGCAGAAGAACAGTTGCAAACTCTTTAGGCTTTGCAACCAGGAATTCAGGGCACTTTTGATCCAGGACACCAAAACCATCAATCTTCAGAGACTCTGGTTCATGATGACCATGTAATGCAGGGGTGGCAGATGGCCACATATCGGTCACAGGCCATCACAACCAGAAGGAAGTTTTCCAACAGTACAAATAATTCAAAAAAGTAAATCTGTCTGATGCAACATTCATAGGTAATGGTCTTGCTCTGTGCCTGGATTTTCACTAGCTTCTTAGGGACCATGTTGGAGGTGAAGCAGATGTCCACAAAGGACAGGTGGGAGAGGAAGAAATACATGGGTGTTTGCAGGTGGGAGTCTGAGTTGGTGACCATGATGATGAGCAGGTTCCCCAGCACAGTAACCAGGTACTTGAAGAGGAAGTTCCCAAAGATGAGGGAGTGCAGTTCTGGGTCTTCTGAAAATCCCAGAAGGAGGAATTCTGAAACTTTCGTATAATTCTGGAGTTCCATTTCTTGGGACTACCACGAAAGAGAAAATCAGCAGCACTAAGTTTTGTGCCTGGCCCCCTTTAGTTGTCCCCTTCCCACCTCTGATGAAGAATTCCAGTCCCTCTCTTCCTTTCTCTCAGCAAGCTGTACTATTCCACAGCTTTCATGAGCAATTCTTTCATGCACTTGAGTAATATAAACCGAGTTCCAACCATGTTCCTGGAAATGCCACACCAAGAGCCAAGAAATAAAAGTCACTATAATCCAATCACAGAAAAATAATGTGAAGAGGAAATTGTAAAAAAGAGCTAGAGAAAAATTTTGAATGTTTTCTCCACACAGGGGAGATAGATGGATTTCTACATTACATAATGTAAGCATGTATTAAAACATCTCCTGGCATCCAAAAATCATGTGCAATTTTCATGTATTAGTTACAAAAAAAAAAAAAGAAAGGGTCATAGGCCACATCAGAAGATAATCATTGCTATGGAGAAAATGTGGCAGGTTGAAAGGAGATTAGATTGAGGAGCTCATTTATTGTAGGTCAGGGAAAATGATGTGAACAAAGTGATATTTGAACAGAGATCTCCAGGATGAGGGGAGGCCACACAGCAGAGTTGTGTCTAGCAGGAGTGAACGGCCCAGTAACCCCTCTGAAGGTGCTTGTTTCATGCTTCAAATTTCAAAAGGAAGCCAGAATGGGGTAGAGAGAGATGGGAGAGACGTGGTGCCTGAGAATGTTGAGGAAGGAGGCGGCCTCTGAAGCTGCTGACATGTTAGCTTTCTCCAGAGGCCGAGGGTTCTGCCTCACAAATTGTCCCTTGTACTTTAGTTTAAAGCAGCTTTACTGAGATCTAGTTATGGCTGAAGAACTTCACTATGAAATGTGTATGATCTGGTGAGTTCAGGAAGCGTGGTGCCCTCACCCAATCAATGCTGTGGACCCATCCATCCCCTCCCAGAGTGTCATTGTGTGCACCCCACCTTTTTTTGCTTTGTTTTTGTCTGTGGTGGGAACAATTAACATCAGGTCTGTCCTCCTGGGACATTTTCAATATCATTTGTTAGTTCCAGGAACTATGTTGTCATCACTTGTCTGGAAATTCAATGTCTTATGTAAGTAACTTAATAAAACAGAGCAAACGTTCCCTCCTACAATCCCATGACACTCTTCTACTCTGGAATCTATGAGTTTGGTTACTTTAGACTTCTCATGAATGTGGAATCACGTGGTATTTGATTTCAAAGGGATCCCTGGATCCAAGTAATTGTTTTGTTTGCTTTAGATATCTAATGATCCAGACAGATAAGGACTATATGATCTTGACAGATAAGGACTATACAAGGGAAAAAAATTACAGGCTGATGTTCTTCATGAATGTGAATGAAAATATTCTCAGCACAATACTCACAAGATGAATTCAACAGCAGGTTAAAAGGATGATTCCTGTTTGATAATACATGACTCTGAAACCACTCTCTGTAACCCCCACTGAATCCCACTGCCTTCATGACAATCTCTCCTCTTTCTCCATGTGATTTATCCCTGTGGATATCATATCACAGACACACTTCATTCATTATCTTCCACCTTTTACATTATCATGTAAGATCCAAATGAGCGGAGACCTTACCTGCTTTCTTCATTTATGTGTTTTTGGAAAGGTGAATACATTTCAGAAAATACAGAAAAAATTGAAGCAAGTTAGAGTATATACACTAAAAAACTGATTGAATATTGAAAGGGAACACAAATAACTGCACTGAGTGAAACTGAATAAAAGGTTAAGATAAATCCTTAACAAAGACCCAAAATAATAATAATTCCATTCCATCCACATGATCATCTATCTCAGGAGGGAATTGGCAAAGACCTGGAAATACAATAAATACAAACAGATTCTTGGGAGCAGAGAAAGAAACCCCCACAGTTATCATTTCATCCTATAAATATAAATGGGTTCAAAGAAGCTTATGGCCCTGGACACGACGGCAGGAGTGATGAGATGAATTCATGGCCATGTTGAAAACACTGCTGGCTTTGCGGGTTCTTACCACGTGTGGTAGCTAGATGCACTGTGAGCATCTTCTCATTGCTCCTCCCAGGAATCCTACCATACCAGTTATTTACACCCATGGTGCAGACTGGGAGGCTCCATATATGCAAATAGGCTTCTATATGTAAAAGTGTGCTCCTGAGAATGATGTGGGCGGTCTTTTGTGGAATGCAAAAGTGTGTGTTCTTCCGTGTGGTAGATGTTTGCTATTTACAGAAATAGAATCAATTCCAAAAGGCAAAAAGAAAGCAACAAGGAAACACATGTGCAATAATGAGGCAAAATGCACAAGAGGCAATTGATTACCTGTAACTTTTCCCAGGAACTTTCTAGATTTAAAAAGCAGTGGAGAGGATGGGTCTGCAATATGACTGACAAAGATTTGATCACACAAAGCTCACCTACTTTCACATGCCCCTTCAACCAAATAATGAAATTGTAAATGGCAAAGAGTAGAAAACTCTAATTATTCTTTTAATGAACCAAATCAAAACATATAACTCCCCTGTGAGTCGCCCCAAAACAAACAAAAATCTTGCACAAACAATTTGGAATTGCAAGGAGAAAGAAATTGGCTTACACACTGAAAGTATATCCAATCTCAGCAGGTGTTGTGCTGTAAAGCAAAGTAGTTTTCCCTGACCTCTGGAATCAGTAACTTTGCTCCTGTAAAACCTAGCCTGACATAAGGTCCTGTGAAGCCACCTTCTCAGGAGCTGTTTTCCAAGGTGACATCTGTTAGCAGTTCCATGGTCCCATCTTTATAATGCAAAGCACCACTGGATGTGTTCTAATTTTATGAAAAATACTTTATACTACTTCTTCACTCAGTCTGATCCAATTAGACTTCCAATCCCAAATTGGAATTGTAAACAATGATCTATACATTACAGATTCTAAAAAACAGTCCAGTTTTTAACACATTAAATAAATGGCTAAGGTGTCAAGCACACAATCTCAGAGATCTTGGCTGGACTGGCTTGGTTCAGGTGAGCTCGGGTGAACTTTGTCAACTTTCATGCTTGCTGAATCTTTCCTGCATGCATTATCTACTGGTGTCCCGGACTCACCTGTGTGGGGTCTCTGAAAAGAAGGCCTGTGTGTGTGGGAGTCTGGGATCCAGCCTGGATTGTTGAAGTTGGAGACTGAAACTCTTTTCCCAGACAAACAAGCAGAAGGAAAGCACTGGACCCCTAGCTTGATTTGGGACTCCAGTACCAACCACAGTATCTTGTCCATCCCAGATGTACCTTGTGAGGGACAGCATCAGAGGCTCTACTTACAGTTCTGTCTCCTGCTCATTAGGTGCATTTCCTCTTGATACTTCAGTCCCTGGGCATTCGTGTGCCAGTGGGATGTTGTTCTGAGCAGAAAGGAATATTTCCTGCTCTTTCTCTCTTCCCAAGAGACCAGGTTAGAAATCAGGTGGAGTCAGCCTCTATTGCTCCTTGTCCATGAAGACTCCTGCCTTCCAGAAGTCTCACATCCATAACTCTGTTCTCCAACAGTTACTGACCAGGTGTCAGGAAGTCTCAGAACAACTGCTGGGCTTGGTTAAAGAAATGAGGAGCCAAACTGAGGAGAGGGAAATGAGAGAGTCAAAGAGCTTGTGACAGGGTCCTTAGGACAGAGAGTGGAAGAGATGAGGGTGATGAGTGTCCTTTTCTTTCCAGCTCTTCTTCTGTGGCTTTTACTTTACTGGCTGTTGTCTTCAGAAGGTGGTGTCCACTTAGAGTAGGAACCTCTGTGGAGAAAAGTGGCAGAAGCACACATTGGTGTGTGTATGCGTGTGTGTGTGTGTGCACTCATGCATGCATGAACATGTTTTCTTACATGCAAGTGTGCATGCATGTATACCCATGTGCACCATGTGTGTGCACATATGTGCATTTATCAACACACACATGCTTGTTTCTCAGGGTCATACAACTTCAGAAGTCATGGACATTAGACAATCAGGGGTCTGGTCCTGGTCACCTATCCATGACAAAGGTGGCATTTCTGACTGCCCTTCACTTTGACACATTGGGTGGTGTTGTGACCCTGGTGTTTCATGGAGCTGCACTCCTCCACAGCTGGGGACATGAAGGATGGGGTCACTCCATCCTGGGTCAGTTCAAGCCTTGTCTCGGTCATCCTCCCCAGTCTTACCACCCTCTCCACCTTCCTCAAGGTCGCACACAGGGGACCACCGGATCTGAAACAGCTCTGGGATGGCACACTCTACTCTTCGGGACCTTGGAGGAGGAGTTGAAAAGCCACGGTCCGTGGGCCACAACCATTCCCTCCTGCTTCCAAACAAGCGACAAAGGGCTTCATGTTTTTAACATAAAAAATCAAATGGAGAGCAGTAATCGTGACCCTTGAATATTGTAAGAGACCCGAATTGTTTATTAAATTCTTTTTATTGTGGTTAAGACACAAAACATAAAATTTGACATTATAACTCATTGTAGTGGAACAGAATACATCTACAATTACTGTTGTTTCCACAATTTATCGTCACTCCAAAGAGACCCTTGACCTTGGGAAATCACCCTCCACCTTCCCTCCTGCCCTGCTCACCTCCTGTTGCTCCCTGTCGAGCAACAAGGTCCGATGTCTCTCCTCAGGGCCTGCCTGAGGAGAATACGGGGCCGAGCAGGATGATGAGTGTCAGTGGCAATGGAAACCAACCAGAGCCGGGAGGTCTGTCAGCACAGGATGCACAGCAGGAACGTGTTTATTGAGGAAGTTACACAGCTTTTAGGTAGGGTGGGGGCTAGGTTGGAACCAATCAGCATAAAGGTCAGCAAGGCACGGGGAATTCATGAGGGAGAGAGCCCCATAGGATGATATGGCAAGCACCAGCTGATCACGTTCACAGAACTGCTGCTAACCAATCCCTGACAGTAGGGTTTGGAGATAAGCAGGTCAATCAGGTAGCTACATATAACTGGTTGCTGGGTCAGAACACATTTTTCAGATTCCAGGGGAGAGTGGCAGTACATAGAAGACCGGGTAAACTCTTGGTGGATCAGGCAGTGCCACGTATGAGGAAGAGGTTGTCATGAGGTTGCAGCCACCATTAGGGTGCATCCCCTACAATTCCCCACTTTTGTTTTAATAGCCCCCCCGGATCGAGTTGGAAGGTGGAGCTTCTGACTTAGGTTGTCCCCTCTTTAGAGATCTTACCCGTCTCTGAATACTCCACAGTGCCTCAACAGCTCAGGGGGGAGGGAAGCCTCATCAAGAGCCTGTCTTAGGTTGTCCCAGTGCACCTGGGGTCTTACCCGTCAATAGCTCAAGGGGTCTCCGAGGGTTAACCTTGCAATATCATTATATGCCTCCTCATAACCAGTGACTAGCCATTGGTATTGTACTTGGACATTCATTAATTGTATTACCTGCAAATGTTTTTTTTTTATTGTAAACAAATGGGATACATATTGTTTCTCTGTCTGTACATGTCATAAAGGCATACCATTTGTGTAATCATAAATTTACATAGGGTAATGTTGTTTGATTCATTCTGCCATTTTTTCATTTCCCCCCCACCCCTCCCCTCCCTCTATACAGTCCTTCCTTCCTCCATTCCTGCCCCCCTCCCTAAACCCAACTCCAACCCCAACACTAACCCCTCCCAACCCCATTATGTGTCATCATCCAATTATTAGCGATATCATTCTTCCTTTGTTTTTTTGTGATTGGCTTATCTCAATTAGCATGATATTCTCCAATTTCATCCATTTGCCTGCAAATGCCATAATTTTATCATTCTTTATAGCTGAGTAATATTCCATTGTATATATATACCACATTTTCTTTATCCATTCATCAACTGAAGGACATCTAGGTTGGTTCCACAATTTGGCTATTGTGAACTGAGCCGCTATGAACATTGATGTGGCTGTATCTCTGTAATATGCTGATTTTAAGTCCTTTGGGTATAGGCCAAGGAGTGGGATAGTTGGGAAAAATGGTGGTTCCATTCCAAGTTTTCTAAGGAGTCTCCATACTGCTTTCCAGAGGGGCTGCACTAATTTGCAGCCCCACCAGCAATGTATGAGTGTACCTTTCTCTCCACATCCTCGCCAACACCTGTTGTTGCTTGTATTGTTGCTTGATAATCACCATTCTAATTGGGGTGAGATGGAATCTTAGGGTGGTTTTGATTTGCATTTCTCTTATTACTAGAGATGTTGAACATTTTTCCATATGTTTGTTGATTGCTTGTAGATCTTCTTCTGTGAAGTGTCTATTCATTTCCTTAGCCCATTTGTCGATTGGATAATTTGCATTCTTGGTGTAGAGTTTTTTGAGTTCTTTATAGATTCTGGAGATTAGTGCTCTATCTGAAGTATGATTGGCAAAGATTTTCTCCCACTCTGTAGGCTCTTTCTTTGCATTGCTGGTAGTTTCCTTTGCTGAGAGAAAACTTTTTAGTTTGAATCTATCCCAGTTATAAATTCTTGCTTTTATTTCTTGCGCTATGGGAGTCCTGTTGAGGAAGTCTGGTCCTAAGCCGACATGTTGAAGCTCAGGAACTAATTTTTCTTCTATAAGATGCAAGGTCTCTGGTCTGATTCCGAGATCCTTAATCCATTCTAAGTTTAGTTTCGTGCATGGTGAGAGATATGGGTTTAGTTTCATTCTGTTGCATATGGATTTCCAATTCTCCCAGCACCATTTGTTGAAGAGGCTATCTTTTCTCCATTGCATATTTTTGGCCTTTGTCTAGTATGAGAAAATTGTATTTATTTGGGTTTGTGTCCGTGTCCTCTATTCTGTACCATTGATCCACCTTTCTATTTTGGTAACATTACCATGCCGTTTTTGTTACTATTGCTTTGTAGTAGAGTTGAAGATCTGGCATTGCAATACCCCCTGCTTCATTCTTTCTGCCAAGGATTGCTTTAGCTATTCTGGGTTTTTTATTCTTCCAGATGAATTTCATAATTGCTTGCTCTATTTCTGTAAGGTACATCATTGGCATTTTAATTGGAATTGCATTGAATCTGTATAGCACTTTTGGTAGTATGGCCATTTTGACAATATTAATTCTTCCTATCCAAGAACATGGGAGATCTTTCCATCTTCTAAGGTTTTCTTTAATTTCTTTCTTTAGTGTTCTGTAGTTCTCATTGTAGAGGTCTTTCACCTCTTTTGTGAGATTGATTCCCAAATACTTTATTTTTTTTCGAAGCTATTGTGAATGGGGTAGTTTTCCTAATTTCTCTTTCTGAAGATTCATCGCTTATGTATAAAAATGCCTTAGATTTATGTGCATTGATCTTATATCCCGCTACTTTACTGAATTCACTTATGAGATCTAAAAGTTTTCTGGTGGAATTTCCTGGTTCCTCTAAGTATACAATCATATCATCAGCAAATAGGGATAGTTTGAGTTCTT
Organism: Sciurus niger; assembly: GCA_020740815.1. Taxonomy (NCBI): domain Eukaryota; kingdom Metazoa; phylum Chordata; class Mammalia; order Rodentia; family Sciuridae; genus Sciurus; species Sciurus niger. Next base: position 109,551 of record JAHUXG010012733.1, read on the forward strand.
CTTTTCCTATTCGTATCCCTTTAATTTCTTTGGTCTGTCTAATTGCTCTGGCTAGAGTTTCAAGGACGATATTGAATAGAAGTGGTGAAAGAGGGCATCCCTGCCTTGTTCCAGTTTTTAGAGGGAATGCTTTCAGTTTTTCACCATTTAGAATGATATTAGCCATGGGCTTAGCGTAGATGGCCTTTACAATGTTAAGGAATGTTCCCACTATCCCTATTTTTTCTAGTGTTTTGAGCATGAAGGGGTGCTGTATTTTATCAAATGCTTTTTCTGCATCTATCGAAATAATCATGTGATTCTTGACTTTAAGTCTATTGATATGGTGAATTACATTTATTCATTTCCTGATGTTGAACCAACCTTGCATCCCTGGGATGAAACCCACTTGATCATGGTGCACTATCTTTTTAATATGTTTTTGTATGTGATTTGCTAAAATTTTGTTGAGAATTTTTGCGTCGATGTTCATTAAGGATATTGGTCTGAAATTTTCTTTCCTCGATGTGTCTCTGTCTGGTTTAGGTATCAGGGTAATATTGGCTTCATAGAATGAGTTTGGGAGGGTTCCCTCCTCTTCTATTTTATGGAATACTTTGAGAAGTATTGGAATGAGCTCTTCTTTAAAGGTTTTGTAGAACTCGGCTGAGAACCCATCTGGTCCTGGACTTTTCTTTGTTGGTAGGCTTTTGATGACTTCTTCTATTTCATTACTTGAAATTGGTCTATTTAAATTGTGTATGTCCTCCTCGTTCAGTTTAGGCAATTCATATGTCTCTAGAAACCTGTTGATGTCTTCAAAATTTTCTATTTTGTTGGAGTATAGATTTTCAAAATAGCTTCTAATTATGTTTTGTATTTCAGTCGTGTCTGTTGTGATATTTCCTTGTTCATTCCGAATTTTAGTGATTTGGGTTTTCTCTCATCTTCTCTTTGTTAGTGTGGCTAAAGGTTTATCAATTTTGTTTATTTTTTCAAAGAACCAACTATTTATTCTGTCAATTTTTTGTATCGTTTCTTTTGTTTCAATTTCGTTGACTTCAGCTCTCAGTTTAACTATTTCCTGTCTTCTACTACTTTTGGTGTTGGTCTGTTCTTCTTTTTCTAGGGCTTTGAGCTGTAGTGTTAGGTCATTTATTTTTTGAGTTTTACTTCTTTTATTAAATGCGCTCCATGAAATAAATTTCCTCTAAGTACTGCTTTCATAGTGTCCCAGAGATTTTGATATGATGTTTCTTTGTTCTCGTTTACCTCTAAGAATTTTTTAATTTCCTTCCTAATATCTTCTGTTATCCATTCATCATATAATAGCATATTGTTTAATCTCCAGGTGTTGGAGTAGTTTCTGTTTTTTACTCTTTCATTTATTTCTAACTTCAATCCATTATGATCTGATAGAATACAAACGTTTCTGTATGAACTGTAGAAGGGAAGTAAGTAAGGGAGCCATCTATGTAAGCCCGTCCAGAAGAAGCTAGATTGAAGCTCGGTACGCCGTTTTTTTCAGATTTTCTTGCAGTTGCTTGATCTTGTCATGAACAATTCTGGACCAGTCAGCATAAAAGCAGCATTCCTCCTGAAGAAACAAATTAAGCCCTCATTCACTGACAGTTAGTAAATCTAATCCTCTCCCATGTTGGAAGACCACTGCTGCAAGGGAATCCAATTGTGTCTGTAGGACTAAGATTGTACTAGCCACTTAGTGCATATCATCTGTAATTGTTGTGAAAGTTTATTATATAGGGTAAGAGAGGTGCCTAGGCTGGAAACTTTGGCTCCCACTTTAGCAGCTACCTTATTCTTAACATGTTATTCATAATGAGGAATTATGCTCATTTGGATATTGTGCGTATCCATCCTCAGGTCCAGTACTCTCATGTATTGTTGCCTTAACATCATTAGTTGGACTGTGCTTACACGGTCCTTGATAAAAGCTATTAACCTATTTAGAATGCAGGGGTTGAAGTTTGGAATATGAATAAAATAATAAGTGCCCCCAGTAAGATAGAAATCAAGGTGGTTAACCAAAGGGAGGAATTAAACCATGATTCAAACCAGCCTTGCTGTGCTTTTCGCTCCTTCTTCCATTTGGCTAGTCTTTCTCTAACTTTAGTCATAGATTTTTTTAATTACTCCTGAGTGGTCAAATAAAAGCAATATTCTTCACCTAGGGCTACACACAATCCTCCTTGCTGTAGGAAAATCAAATCTAATCCCCTCCTGTTTTGCATTACTACTTCAGCTAGGGAGGTGGGAAATGGAATTTTCTAGCTTCTCAATATCCAGATCAATAGCTGCTCTTACATCAGAGTAATGTTGGTTCTGAGTTATCAAGGAATCTGTTACTGTTCTGGTTCCTATGAGTCCCATACCCAGAATCATACTTAGGGTTAAGGCCATAAGAGATTCCCTCTTGGTCCTCGGGGGGTTCACTCATACCTGTTAATAGAAGTCCTCATCTGAATGGTACAACAGCCTGGGAACTAACCTAACAAGAACACAAAGGTCTTGGGAGTTATTGATCACTTCTGTATGGGCACATGGTGTGAGTCCTGTAGAACAGGCCCACCAAGTGTCCTGCTGGGGGATTAGATACTGACTTGAGTAGCTTAGTGTCACAGTTTGCTTGCATAAAGATTGACGAGATGCAGGGATATGGCCTATACAGAGCCCTTGTCCAGTAACTTGTTGTAAGGTTAGGGAACCTTTTAATTGCCAGCGACATTCGTTAGAGTTGTGGGAAGAGGTATAATTTCCTAGAGTTGCTATGCCTTCATAATATGGTGGGACTGTATCATCATAACATGGCCCACAGTTCACCCTTTTTCCTTGCTGGTGGCAATAACCTCGTCCCACTTCTTACACGTTTCCACCCCTATCCACTGAGATTAGGTCTCCAGTGATGGGGTGTTCCACGTGATACACCCAGTAGATTCACAACCCCATGCTTTACAGTTGGTGCTTTTAGGACCTCTGCACTTGGAAATTTAGTTCTGTCTGTTGAGTGAGCGGGGAAAATGTAGAAACCTAGGCTTCTGGTATTACTGCGACCCCCGGGAGTTAAACACCAATATCCTGGGAAGGGTTCCTGATCTGAAAGGTCCCATGTATTCCCCACAAGGTCACACAAGTTCACAAGGATGTCAGGGAACCAAGTTCCTAGAGGGGCTAAATTTGAGGAGGTGATATTGGCTATTTCACTGGTTTCCCCGTTGATGACAATCCAGGTTTGGTTCCGCGGGAGGTGGGGGTTTCCTTGAACAAGTATAGTACAGTTAGGAAGCAAAGGCTTACTAAAGATCTCATGGGGTTTAGTGTGGTTTTGATACCTATGGTATAGCTCCAGGTGCTCCAAGATAGCTTGGATGATGATGGCACTAATGAACACCAACAGCATTTTTGGAAAAATTTAAAATATTTAGAGTGCATAGTGCCATAGATTAATTGATCATGGGGCAATGATACTCCCCCTTTTTGTTTTAATAGCTGGGTCTTTAGTGTTCTGTGTTGTTGTTTGACAATTGCTTGACCAGTGGGAATGTAGGGTATGCCCGTATTATGCTGGATGCTCCAGCGTTCTACAAAACTGAAGAATGATTTACTGGCGAAGCAAGGGCCATTGTCAGACTTGAGTTGTTTGCGTAGGCCGAGGCCTGCATAGCAAATGATTGACTGCATATTTTGTCTTTTCTCCGGCATGGGCTGTGGCCCAGCAGTCATGTGAGAAAGTATCAATGGTTACAAAGATGTATTTGAGCTTTCCAAAAAGAGCATAATGGGTGACATCTGTTTGCCACAGATGGTTAGGTGTTAACCCACAGGGATTGACTCCAGCTCCTTGTAAAGGAGGTAGTTGTAGAAAAGGTGAACAAGATTTACAGGTCCGGGCAATTCGTTTTAGCTCCTTAATAGGGACCTGGGGATACCTGTGGTGTAAGCCCCGCCAATTAACATGAGTAAGCTCATGAAAGGAGGTAGGCTCCTCTTGAAAAGAATAGCTTTGCAGGGAAGATGCTAAGGAGTCAGCAGTTTTATTGCCTCGAGATAAAATATCTGGGAGGCGTTGGTGCCCCCAGAGGTGCTACAGGAATACATGTTTAGTCCTCAACTTTATCAGGTTTCTTGCCTGAAGCATTAAAGTTTAATGTATGACCAGGGGAGGTTAGGGAGCAGATTGGCAGCATAGAGGCTATCAGTGAACAGGTAGAAAGGCTCTTGTATGTTGCTTAAGGCTAGAATGATGGCATAGAGCTCTTTGAATTGTGCTGAAACTTGGATGTCATGGACTAATGTCCTGCATAGAAGGTGGAAAAATAACTATTGCTGCTCCTCTTCTTCCCCCATCTGAGAACACCATGAGAAAGGAAGGATTAGCCTTAGGTAAAAACAATCTTGGTGGAGCCCAATCCAGTTGTGAAAAGAAACTCATCCATTTGTAGGGGCCATAGTGACAATCAACTTGTCCTAGAAATCCTTCCATGGCAATTGCAATGCACTTATTGTTTTTCTGCAGCCAAGTAAAGTCAGCCAGTCAGAAGGGGACAATAAGAGCATGTGACTGATGGCCCAAAAGACGGAGAGATAAATCCCTCCCTTTTTTAATGCAGTTGGTGAGTTGGTATAGGATGGCATAGACTTTGGGTATTCCCCTAACTGACAGGTGAATCCAATGGATGGGTTCCCCTCCTTGCGCCAGGAGGCCTGTGAGAAGTGATTTTCCCCTGAAGATGTGGAGGATTAGAGGCAAGGAAGGGTTATATCTCCTCAAACAGGAATGGTCAATGGCCTGTTGAACTTTAAGGAAAGCATTCATATGAATGGGCTCCAAAATGATTGTTGAAGATAGGTTTGGTCCCCTGAGTAGATCGAACAGGCGGGTGAGCTCCTCTGTGCTAATAGAGATCCAGGGCCTCATCCAGTTAATCTCCCCAAGAAGCTTCTGTAACTGGGGTAAGGAATAACTTTCCTGAATTTGGAGGTGAGGTCTAATAGGAGAAACCACATCCAGTTCCAGGATGGATCCTAAGACCCTAAATGGGGAGACCCATTGAACCTTCTCAGGTGCAATTTGGAATCCATGTTCTGAAGCAATTGCAGACAAGACTCAAAAAATTGATCTAATTGGTCACTCTGTGTTGCCCCAAGGATAATATCATTCATGTAGACATAAAGCAGGTGATCCACTTGCTTAACAAGAGGGGCAAGGATCCTAGACATAAAATATTGACATATGGGGGGACTATTGACCATTCCTTGGGGTAAGACGATCCACTCAAACCTCTGATCAGGACCTTTAAAGTTAAGGGATGAAATGGAGAAGGCAAATTTTTCAGAGTCTTCGGAGCTTAATGGAATGGAAAAGAAACAGTCCTTGATGTCAATAACAATGAGATGATAATGTTTAGGAATGGCTGGCATACAAGGAAGTTCCCTTTGAGGGGTGCCAAAAGGTATCATTCTTTCATTTATTCTCCTTAGATCCTGTAGGAGTCGCCATTTCCCATTGGCCTTTTGCACCAAAAAAACTGGGGAGTTCCATGGACTGACAGAGGGTTTAAGGTGACCTGCCTGTAACTGTTGCTGCACAAGCAAGTGAAGTTGTTGAAGTTTATGTTGGGGAAGTGGCCACTGCCCTACCCATATAGGGGGACCCGAAAGCCATTTAATTGTAAGGTTCCCCGGGTGAGCAGTGGCCCTTAGGATTGGGGGTACCGTCAGACAGAAGGTCTTGGTTCCCCTCTCCTTATGGCCTCCAAGGAGGGGTCATCTCTGTAGTTGGGGTGACAGGCCCTCCCTTCCTTAAAATGCTGTTGGTATTATTCTTCTTCCAATAAAACCTCATAAAAGGCTTTGTGATTTGTGGTGATATAGGTCTCTGCCTCACCTAGTATATTCTGTCTGAGAAGATTAGCAGTTAATCCTGAGGCCACTAGAGGGCGTACTTCCCCTCCATTGCCATGGGGGCCCTTCCATGGGAGCCAATCAGCCGTCTGAGAAGACTCTGTTTGCCCACAGACTCCCAATAAAGGAGGCCCAGGCAGAAGCCTCCACTGGGCGGGGGTTCCTCCCTCCTCAGAACTGCTCTGTAGCTCTGGTGTCAATGAGACATTTAAAGTTCTTTCCTCCTATAGTAATAGTCATCTTTGGACGGACCCCTGGCACCAGGGGAACCGTCCAGTGAGTCCTAACCAAGGGTCTCCCCTTATTTAATGGGACAGGGGCAGCCTATTGGGGAGTTTAAAGGTTTCCCCTTAATGTCCGTTTTGGATTTGCAGTCCTTGGCCCAATGGAACCCCTTTGTACATTTGAGGCAAGGAGTGCGAGGTGGCCAAGAAGAAGAATCTCCTGGGAGGGATGTAGTTCCCCTTTTTCTTTGAGGACACTCCTTTTTGAAATGACCCTCTTGTCCACACTTAAAGTAGGTTTTTCCCCTCCCAGGGAATGCCTGTTGGAGTGCACAGATGAGAGTGGCCATATTATCTTCCTGGGACGTCCTTAGCATTGATGTCATGGTTTGAGTTTGATGAGACATGGTGCCAACGTCCTTAGTGGCAAAGATCCATTGTCCCATAGATCGATCTATCCTTTAAGACTGCACAGGCCAGTTTATGATCAGTGGTCATGCCTTCCCATACTAACATCTTCACAAACTGATCTCTCAGTGGGCCTGGAGGGAACTATCTCTGTAAGGTTTTTTCCACTCTGTCTATAAATGTGGCTAAATTCTCAGAGGACTTTTGTGTGATACCCGAGACTGGGGGCTCTGAGGGGCCCTCCTCAAGTTGTCCCCAGGCAGCCAAGCCTAAAGCGCGTACCTGTTCCTGATAAGGAGCGGGTATGGCCCCCTGCACTAGGCCCATAGAGAATTGATCATTAGACCCTGAGAGCATTCCAAAGGTGATAGGGATAGGTGGATTAGCAGCTTGGTTTCTCTCTGCCTGAGTATGACACTCGTCATTGAAAAAGGCACACAACTTAATATACATTGGACCTGGAAGAACGGCCTTAGTCAGGTTTCTCCAGTCCTGTGTGGTGCAATTTTCGTGGGCAAGACCTTGAAGGATAGTTTCTGCCCAGGGGGAATTTGGGCCATCCTCAGCAACAGCTTTCTTTACTTCTTTTAAATCTTGAGCCTCTCATGGGTACCAGATAGCAGGCCTATTACCTCCTGCGTTAGCATTCACCGGAAAGAGGTGACATGCGTCAGAGTTAGGGGCAGGGAATGGCCGTGTGCTCAAGGTAAGTTTTGTATCTGGATAGGGTGGAGGAGAGGCTGAAGAAGCCTGAAACGGTTTAGAAGATGGAGTGGACTCAGGAGAGGACCGCTTTAAGGACACGGGCGTTTCCTCCCTAGGTGGCCATGGGACTGCATCAAAGGGATCAAGAGGGGAGCCTGTTTCTGTCTCTTGTGATAGTTTCTCTTGACCCTTGCATGGGAGGACCTCAGAACGGTCCTTTGGAGAGTCACTGCCTTTGGAGAGGTCCCTATCTTTATCTGGGTTGCGGGTAGGATGTGACAGGAAACAGTTTTTAAGGGCTGTGATAGTGGGGAAGGCCCCGAGAGGGGGGATATCTGCCTTATTAACTTGTGCCTTAGGAAGAAGTTGTTCAATTCTGTCCCATGTCTCCCAGTCAAACAAGTTTGCTTCAGGCAGCCAAGGGGATGCCGTAATGAGGGCCTTCCAGGTCTGAAATGCCTGGCTATCTGAGAGTTCTAATATTCTACTTCTAAGGAGGATCCTAAGGGAGTCAAGGGAGGGGTCAGACTTTGAACTGGACTGTCCCATATATTATGGGTGTTCACTCACCCGCAGTCCGATTGACCTGTCATCAACTTCATGATCCTCCCACGGGGCACCAGTTGTTGCTCCCTGTCAAGCAACAAGGTCCGATGTCTCTCCTCAGAGTCCTCCTGAGAAGAATACAGGGCTGAGCAGGATGATGAGTGTTGGCGGCAATGGAAACCCACCAGAGCCGGGAGGTCTCTCAGCACACGAAGCACAGCAGAAACTTGTTTATTAAGGAAGTTACAAAGCTTTTATGTAGGGTGTGGGCTAGGTGGGAACCAATCAGCTTAAAGGTCAGCAAGGCATGGGGAATTGACGAGGGAGAGAGCCCCATAGGATGATATGGCAAGCACCAGCTGATCATGTTCACAGAACTGCTGCCAACCAATCCCTGACAGTAGTGGGTGGAGATGGGCAGGCCAATCTGGGAGTTTCTGGATCAGAATGCATTTTTCAGTTTCCGGGGGAGAGTGGCAGTACAAAGAAGTCTGGGTAAATTGTTGGTGGATCAGGCAGTGCCACGTATGAGGAAGTGGTTGCCACGAGGGTGTACCTGCCATTAGGGTGCATCCCCTACACAAATTGTCCTGGCACAGAAACACAAAGAAAGAGCAAATCTGTGAGATGCAGCCTGCAAAGGTGAGAACTTTGCCTCTGGATGGTCCTCAGAGCCTTGGGGATGGTGGTGGAGGTGAATCCAATGTCAACCAGGGACAGGTTGGAGAGGAAGAAGTACATTGGCGTGTGCAGGTGGGAGTCTGAGATGGTGGCCAGGATGATGAGCAGATTCCCCAGCACCGTGACCAGGTACATGGAGAGAAGCAAGCCAAAGAGGAGGGACTGCAGGTCAGGGTCATCTGAGAATCCCAGGAAGATGAAGTTTCCAGCTCCTGTTTGGTTTCCTCTTTCCATGTTGCTGGTGTGTTTTCCCAGAAGGAGTGAGAGAAGGAACTCAAAATTCACTTCAGTCAGAGGCTTGGGAGGCTGAGGCAACACTGCATGTTGAGAACGAGCCTCAGCAACCTAGAGAGAACCTGGCTCAAAAAAAAAAGTAAAAATGGACCTGGGCACGTAGATACATGGTCAACCACCCATGGACTCAAAATGTGTGTGGTACCATGAAAAAAAAGAAAAGAAAAGAAAAGAAATAATAGAAATCATTCCAAATAGGGATTCCCCAGGCTGCATAATTGTCATTTATAGAAGCCTATGGATCACAAGTATATTTATTTTGTCTTATCTTTGAGTTTCTTTGCTGATGTGTTTTGATTATCATTTTTAACTCCCAAACAAAGAAACAAATCAAGACCTGGCTCTAGGTCAGTGGTTTTCAAATGGTGTTCCCAGGAGTAGCCACCTGCTCATCACCTGAAATCCTGCTTCATGAGCATTTTCATGCACACCTGACAACCATTCTAGATGTGAAGCTACCCTCTCTTAGGAAACCCTGGCAGGATGCAGATGCACACACCTGTTTGGGAACCAGGGCTCCAGGACTTACCTCCACCCTCAGCGCTCCTCAATCCCCAGGTGCTCTGCTGTGTTCTGCCTCATGCACATGGGAATGAGTATCTTCTAGTTCCAGGCAGATTGATCTGTCATGATAAGGCTCTCTGACTTACTGTGCTTCTTTTCTGTGATTTCTACATGCCATGTCCTTTGGACATGTGTGGTCCTTCTGCTAGAAATAGCAACAGCCTCTGGTGTTGTTAATCCTTGTTTCTATTTCATTTTAATTACCATTTAATTATATAGATTTGAGAATCATGTAATTTCTAAATACAGAAATCCTAGTTTCCAAATGTACGCATGGATCTTATGTGCATTGAAAAAATCACATGAAAATATTCCATCATGGGGAAATGGCTATTCAATCTTGCCCATTGTGAATTCTTGCTTTCCTAATTTTCTTTATGAGGAAAGCAGGTAAGGTAAATTTGAAATTTATATTTTCTTTTCTTATGATAATCTGCAGATGACTTGTTAGTTCTTAAAAATTTAGGTATTTCTTCTGTCATCTTTATATACATGATTGATTAAACTGACCATTCCTCAGGCTGCAAGTTTCATATTTTAAAAAATTGTCTATCTTCCTCATGTCCTTAAAGTAGAGAAAGTCACCTACCATTATTTATATCAGTATTTTATTTCTACATCCGTTTTATTCTTGCAGATGAAGTAAGAAGGAGAAATATCCTGGAATTTAAAAATAAATTCTGGAACTAATTCTATAGCTGTCACTAGTAGAAAAAGTTAGACGTGGAATGAAAGGAACTAAAGAGACAAGTGGAGGAAGAACCAGGGCCTCAGGTGCAGCAAATAAAATTCCATGTATGAGTGATCATGTCAAAATGACCCTGATACAATGTAAAGTGCAATGCACTAATAAAACCCTCCAAAAAGACAAAAGACAAGTTGAAATGTATAGAATTAGGAATGAGAGAAATGAACATAGAAGTAAGGAAAGGCTCAACCTTGCAAGGTTGTATTTCTTACACTTCTAAAGAAGAACTTATTTCTGGGAACTAACGTAGATGGAGGATAATAAATCAATAACCAAGGAAAGAAGCCTATAAATTACAAAATTACCACCAAAAATGCTCTGACTGAACTCTGAGGCATGAACAGAAGCAGAATTCTCCTTTAAGTAAAGAAGAAAACTGAGTGTGCTGTTGCTAATTTTTCTGTCAGTGCTCTGGAAGTTCCAACCAATGCAATAGATGAATAAAAAGATACCAGAGACCTGAGTATGGAAAAGGCAAGGTGTCTATTGGGGAATGATATTGGCCAAAATCTATTGTGATATTGTGTGCATGTACAGTGAGGTACCAACAAATCCCACTATGTACAACCATCATGCACAGTAAAAAATAGAGAAAAGGCAAGATACCATGGTTGGTGGTGGGTGGACTGGCTGCCGATGACAGACTGGTAGCTGCAAACCTATTTTAACTGTGTGGTTTTACTGAGGCTGTTCATATGAAGCCATTGTGTAAAAAGCAGAGGCCTCAGGGCATTAGGTGGCATCAGGGTGGATAGCACACTCAGTTCTTTGGCAAATATTCCTTCTCTCCTATTCTGAATTCCCATTTTCTGCACTAACAGAGAAATCTCAGTATTCTCTGTAACATTTCTACACATCTTACTTATTCAAAAAATAAAAAAGTTGGCAGAAGGAGTAACAAAGTTGCATTTCTACATGCAGATGAGTTTATTAGAAAATAGATCTCCAACATTGCAAATATTTATCACATTTACAACTCCTCGAACCAGGATTGGAATCTTACTAACACACAATGAGTGAGAGTTTTAGTATATATAATTACTTGAGGACCTGCATGTGCTTGCCCTTGTGTTACGTTTGATATACCTTCATTCATTTTATCCTCTAGCCTGTTTTTATAGGATGTCAACAAATGTGTTATAATAGTGCAATGGCAATAATGAACAGGTCAGGCCTACCACCTGATAGAGATATTATCATTTTCTCATGCCTGATGGACTTTAACTTCACCCCAATATGATTCCTATGAAGTGGACACTATTATCATCCTTATTTTGTAGACTTGGAAATGGATACAAAAACCATTCAATAACTTGATGTCAGAGGATGTATGGAAGGTGTTGTGTCAAACACACATGATACGAAAGAAGGCACCTTTGGGGAATAAAGGAGAATTTTATGCATAAAAGAAAAGCTTTTTGAAACAGGAGAACAAAGTCACCACTAGTGGCTCCAGAAAAGTGGTGGAGATGACTGCAGGAATCGTTTGAGAGATGGTCAATTCCGTTAGGAAGGCAAGACATCCTCAGAGCTGGGTTCCGGGAAAGAGAAGTAAGATGGGAAGGAGATGAGAGGGAGAGAAGTGGAGAGACACAGGAGCTGACTGTACAGGATGCTGTAAGTGAGGGGCCCTCCTCACTGCAGTGTCCTCATGTGGGCCACCAAGGCTCATCCTGTGAGCACTGTGCTGCCTCCTACCTGCTCCCACACTAGCAGCCGAGGGGTGAACTCCTGCTCTTCCTTCCCTGGGTGATGAGGGTCAGCTCAGCTCTGATGAAGGCCAGGAGGTGACATCAGGTTGGAGTGTTTTTCAAGGTCCAGGTTAAGGCACTGATTCCTGGCAGAGCTGAGCTATGGGAGAGAGGATCTAGGGTGTATTTACTATTTCCAGGAGCTCAGAGGTTTATTTCTCATGAATGCTAATTAAATTAATTGTTGCATTGTTACTCTACTCTCTGAGCAATTGAATTTCCAGGATATGAGAAGACAACACTAGGTAACTGTGCATTCAACTAGTTTTGCGTCACTGGGACCATCTTGTTTGCCAAATATGCCTATCCTTCCCCTGAGGCTGCTGGCTCATGATGTCATTTTGTCTCTGGACTTGTATCTACCTATTATTGTCCTTCCTCATGAGTATTTCCTCAACCCATGAGATGTATTTTCTTGGTCTCTCCCAGGCATGAGCAGGCAGTATCCATGTCCATGTGAATCCCACACCTAAAATGGGAACTGTGCACAGGAGAATATACAACTTCACATGCAGCGTTTCCTTTGACCTTGACAATGCTTCTATATTCATGATTTCAAGTGGATGGTCCTCAATAGTTCAGTGCAGAGAGTGTGGACCATCTTTAACAATTCACAAGGCACTGATCTTCACACCACAAATCAAGCATTTAAAAAATAATTCCAAAAATTATAACACTAGGACACAGGTTATTCTTTTCGGGTGACTGTTTAGTGTGAAGCAGTATTCAACAGTTGAGTCCTTCTCAACAGAAGGGAAGACCTACCATGGGGCTCCCAATGTCCATGTGTTCCAGGATTTCTATACACCTGATCCATGTTGTGTTACTGGATCCACTTCCCATTCTCCTCTTCCCATGAAAGATTCCATCTACTTCTCACACTTACTACAGAGACACAAGTCTTTACAAAATCATCCTGTAGGAAAAAGCATGTTGACATCTAATGTTGGATTCAGAGAGAAAAAAAAGAAAATCTTGAGAGATCTTCACAGAATGCAAAGTGAAATGACCCCTGTTTGATAACAATGTGGTCAAGTCCTTTTATTGTCCATGTATCAGGAATGGTTGCTCTAGGGAGAACGGCTATGTGCTCACTTTAGCAATGTCCTGAGTATTGTGACACAGAGTCCCCCTTCTCCCTTCTGATGTTGTAGATCACAGGGCCAAGTCTGTGTTTCCAATGTAACAGATGTGCAAGGACTTATGACCCATCACTCTCCTGTGTGCATATGATTTGGGATAAAGAATTAGGATGTGAATCAGTGTGAGAGGCAGGACCTTCTCAGGTAGACTCCTAGGTGACTGGGAGGGTGTGACTTTCATTGTTAGTGATCCTGGGTTTTTGAGGGGAGGATAGGCCTTTATTTTACAAACTCCTTTCATGCATGACATCACAAGATGGTGTAGAAAGACACCCCTGCCTCCACCAGCTCACACAAGCCAGGTGGAGACTGCTATCTACAACACAGGAAAACTGAAAGTGGACCCAAGAGTCCTTTAGAACATGAGTTACATGGTGGATAAAAAAAGACAATGTTTACTTAGGAAGGATCATGGAAATGCCAGGAGATGAAGAAAAGGAAGAAAGAAGAAAAGCAGAGGCTATTGGTTGCACCCATGTAGTAGGATTCATGGGGATTGATAGCAGCCTGCCCCACAGAGGACACAAGCACCTTCTGCCCATGACATCAGCAATGACTCTTTACCCTGGGGAACTCCAGAGAGGGAGATGTGGTTCTGAGGTTCTCTTACCCTAAGGAACTGACTGCTGTGGAGTCACTTTGGAAAAGATGCCATATCCTCCCACACCCTGCCAGAGTCCTGACTCCCATGACGTTGCTGACACCTGTTAGAATTCCTCTGTCCAGATCATGTCCCATGGCTTAACTGGGCAAGGGCACATATCAGATTGTGGACTCTTGTCATGGTGAGGTAGTTTGCACTGTCATATGCAGACATGAGATCTCAGTGCATGTGACTGTATGCTGGACAGTGGGTCAGTTGCTGTAGAGAGCTATTCCTTGAGGAATCTCAAAGCATCTGTAGTCAGTGGAGGCCTGGGTCCTCCAGACCTGGATCACTGGCTGCTTCACCACATCCTCATCTGACACACTATTACCAATGTGTCAGTGGAGGTGGCTGCACCCTGCACCAACACCATTACTGTCCTGGATTCCAGAGCTCTATGCCCTCCATATATGCCTATGATTCAGGTCTCAGTGCCTTGGCCACTACCCAGGTACCCTCATCTGACATCTGTCCAGTATCACTATGAGTCAGACTGTAAGCCAGATCAGTGCCATGAGGAATATGCTCAACTCTAACACCATGGTTCAGAGGATTCAGTTCATTCCTAGCTACTCCACGGAGAGACATGGTGGAAGGGTGTGGCAGAGGAAAGCTACACAGCACATGGTAGCTGGGAAGCAGAGAGAGAAAGGGAACATGGAAGCGGATGCGGAGAGGGTGAACCCTTCCAGGTCACACCCCAGTGACTTACTTCCTCAATCTAGGTCCCTCTTCCAAGTATCGCATTCAAGTACCAATGAATTAACTCATCAAGTGTATTCATGAACTGTTTTAATTAGATTTTTTGCTGCTTTGAACAAAAGATGTTACAGGAACAATTTTAGAGGAGGAAAAGTTTATACTGGAGCTTGTGACTTGAGAGGTTTCAGTCCATAGACAGCAGCTCCATTGCCTTGGGCCCAAAGTGGAACACCATGGCAGAACAGTGTGGTGGAGGAAAGTGGCTCAGGACATGGCACTAGGAACCAGAGAGAGAGACTCTGCTCACCAAAAGCAAAATATATGCCCAAAGGCACACCTCCAATGACTCACTTCCTCCAACTACACCCTACCTGGCTACAGATACCACCCTGTTAGTCCCCACTAGGGGATTAATGCACTGATTAGGTTCAATCTGTCACAACCCAGTATTTTCACCTCTAACCTTCTTGCATTGTCTCACATGTGAACCTTTGGGGGACACCTCATTGCTAAGCCAAAGCATCCAGTGATGAGTTCAGTAACCCCACATTCAGCTGCTGATTATAAGCTGAACCTGGGAGCCTTGCTGCACTGGGGATCCTGCTTCCAACACATGTGCTTTTAGGGTGACTCCAGATTCAAACCATGACAATACCTCACACCCTCCTGAAGGAACACAGACACCATATTTCATCCCAGTGTTACCCATTCTGGACTACCAGGCTAATGAGCTGTAAAACAATTAATTCGTGCTCTTTTTGTGACAGGTTGACATATTTGACTCCATGGAAATGATATAGGCCAGGCTATATGGACAATGACTAAACAGACTTCATTTTACCCTGAGACGCCTGTTATGTAGGAGATGCTTCCTCCAAGGGAACACCCTGTCTGTGTACCCATCAACAGTTGCTTTGCACAGCATGTTTGGCAACACAAAATGATCATTCTTATACAATGTAAAATTCTTCCCTTTTTGATTCCTGTTTTTCTTGGACAATGTACCATGTCAGCAATGATTGGATGTTAGTACCATTCTTTAACTTGTAAACGACAAAAGTTATTTTGAGCCACTTTCCCTTCTGCTTATAATTTTAGCTCTCATGATGCTTGTGGTTTTGAATCATAGCAACAGACACTTACGATTGATGTACTGACTTCTGGTATAAAAATCTCTGCAACCCTCCTATTGGAGCTGTTCTCCCAATAGACATTTTGGCCATTGTGTGAGACAGTTAGCCAGCCAGCTAATAAAGACTCTCAGATTGGGAATTCTCAATGGAGATAAGTTTGTTCTTAAACTTGCACCCCACAACATTTTAATCTCCCAAGCTTGTTGTAATATGATCCAGCAGCAAGAGGAAATGACCATACCTGGCAATCCCCATGTTCTTATTTTAAGCTGGTCAACCAATACCCCTGGCCAACTCATGGTGTCTATGAAGCAGAGTTGAGAAGGCATGTTGGAATGGCAGCTTAGGTATGCTTTCCACAAAGAAAAATTGGGCAAGATAATTTTTAGGTAAAGGAGCATGCTGGAGTATTTTCCATCTTTTTAAGAAAGTATGTATAAATCTGTATCCATATAGATATTGCATTTTTAGTTTCTCTCTAAATTATTTTTTTAAATTCAGTAGAATATGGAAATGCAAATCCAATAAAATTAAGAGTTGTATTAGTTGTATCAAAATCAGTGCCCTGAAAAAGATTTTGAAATAAATGGTGCTTGGATAACTATTTATTCATTGAATCAAGATAAACTAAATTCCTGTCTAAACACCAAAAATCATAATTAAAGGAAGCTGTAGGAAAGATCTTAAATTGTAGTAAACTTTAGAAGAGAATATAGATGAAACTTCTGAGCACCTACCAATATGGAAAAATCAGTGAATGGAACTGAGAATATAACTGATGAATTTAAACATATTGAACGAGTATATGTCCAGATTTAAGAAGAGAAAAAAAATAGAAACCTAGGGAATGTATTTAGAACATATTAGGCATTATAAAACATGATATTGTAGATATATACACTGCTTAAGTCAATTAGAGTAAAAACATATATTATGCTATATGATCCAAGGAGGGGAGCCAAAATACAGAAAGAACAAATGCAGGAGCTTGTGATGCACTGCACGCGTCTGTAGAGCCATCACCTGTCACCTGAATATGTGCCAGTGTGCTGGCGGTACGTCAGTAAAAGAGGTATGCAGAATAACTCAAAACCATGAAAAGATGCTCATCTTCACTCAGTATTCAAAGCAGTGCTGTGGTTTGGATATGTGGTGTCTCCCAAAGCTCAGGTGTGGTACAAGACAGGAATGTTCACGTGTGAGGTGATTAGATCACGGATCACTGGTGGATTAATCCCTTAAAATGGACTGACTGGGTGATAACCTTAGGCAGGTAGGGTATGGCTGGAGGAACCAGGACACCAGGGGCATGGCTTTAGGTTTATACTTTGTTCCTGGGAGAGGAGCTCTCTCTGCATCCTGGCTGCTGTGTATTTTATGATACAGATTCCATTTTACATTTAACCATGTGCCCAGCTAATTTTCACTTCATTTGACAAAGATTCACTGAACAAATGTCCTTTCCAATAATAGAATGAGGCATTATGGCTGCAAAGGTGGGAAAGAGCCACTTGTCAAATTCGAGGAATCTGTACAGAGGATGAGAGAAAATTCAACATAGTCGGTGTGAGGGAAAGCACAGTAGGTCTGATATAGAGAGGAAAACTTTGAGTTAATTTATTCACATCACCTCAGAAAATATTCCTATAAATGAGATTTGAAGATGGCATTCATTTAGTACTGGAGATACACATCCCATCACTTCTGAGGATATATGTCAGTCGAGAAGACCAGAAAACAATGACTGCAAGTTCTTGCTCATGTGAGGAAGGGGGTGAAGTTGATGTCACAGAAGTCAAGAGTAAAACATTGGTCCCTGGAAGTCAGGCAGGGTGAGGAGGAGGTTGGGTAGAGGGTGTGAAGTCCAGTTTCATGAGTGAAATGTCTTCTAAAATTCTATAGCACTATAGAGCAATAGTTCAAAACAACTGATTATATAATTTTGGAAAAATATAAGAGAG
The DNA here is from genome assembly GCA_020740815.1 of Sciurus niger. NCBI lineage: Eukaryota > Metazoa > Chordata > Mammalia > Rodentia > Sciuridae > Sciurus > Sciurus niger. The sequence goes on from JAHUXG010012733.1 coordinate 126,957, forward strand.
GAGTATGAAGGAAAGACAAGCCTTTCAGCAGAAGTAAATGTCGATTACGTTGATTTGATCATCACAGGTTGTGCACATGCATGGAGACATCACACTGTGCCCCACAAACATATATCAGTATCATGAATCAATAAAAATACAAATGCCCATACCTCACTCTAGATAACTGAAAAAGAAAAACCTCAGATCTAGTCGTAAAAATAACAATGACTGTTTGGTTATTGTACAGGTGATTGAATATGTTCCATCATGAATTGTCCTTAGACTGGAATGATCCCAGAGTAAGATGGAAAGACCGAGTGTCTTTAAATGCACCAGACAGGTAGCTACAGTGTTGGATGGGGGCATGGAGGCTCTGTGATCACCAGTATGGGACACGTTGTGACTCATGTGAGACGTGAATCAACACTTTTTCTGAGAGGCATCATCTTGCTGAGGACTGTCACCAGGGCCACCTTGATGTCCCTGTTCCTCAGACTGTAGATGAAAGGATTGAGCATGGGGGTGACAATTGTATACATCACTGAGGCCATCAGACTCATCCTAGAGGATGGTTTGGCTACAGAACTGAAATAGACTCCAAGGCTAGTGCCATAGAACAAGGAGACCACCAGGAGGTGAGACCCACAGGTGGAAAAGGCTTTGTACTTGCCTCTGTCTGATGAGATCCTCAAGATGGAGGAGAAAATCTGAGAGTAGGAGAGGAGGATGCCAGCGAGAGGGAAAATACCCAGGATGATGGCCACAGAGTACATGACTACATTATTGATGAGAGTGTCAGAGCAGGCGATCTTCAGAACTTCAGGAAGATCACAGAAAAATTGAGGGATTTTCCTGTTTGTGCAAAAGGAAAGCCTCAAAATGGTCAAGGTGTTTGGGAGGGAGCCCAGGATACTGATCAACCAGGATCCCAGAGCCATGAGCTGACAGAGTCGTGGGTTCATGATGGACACATTGTGCAGGGGGTGACAAATGGCCACGAAGCAGTCATAGGCCATCACTGTCAGGAGCAAATTGTCCTGGCATCCAAACACAAAGAAAAAGCAAATCTGTGAGATGCAACCTGCAAAGGTGATAACTCTGCTCTGCGTCTGGATGTTCCTCAGAGCCTTGGGGATGGTGGTGGAGGTGAAACCAATGTCAGCCAGGGACAGGTTGGAGAGGAAGAAGTACATGGGAGTGTGCAGGTGGGAGTCTGAGATGGTGGCCAGGATGATGAGCAGGTTCCCCAGCACAGTGACCAGGTACATGGAGAGAAGCAGACCAAAGAGGAGGGACTGCAGGTCAGGGTCATCTGTGAATCCCAGGAGAATGAAGTTTCCAGCTCCTGTTTGGTTTCCTCTTTCCTTGTTGCTGGTGTGTTTTCTCAGAAGGAGGTAGAGAAGGAACTCAAAACTCACTTCAGCCAGAGACTTGGAAGGCAGAGGGAGCACTGCACATTAAGGTCCAGCCCCAGCAGTTTAGTGAGATGCTGTCTCAAAATGAAAAATAACAAGGAGCTTGATGTGGATCAGTGTTTAACCACCCCTGGCTTCAAACCATGGTACCAAAAATAAAGAAAAAAAGAAATAATAGAAATCATTTCAAATAGGAATTCCCCAGGAAGCCCCAATGTCTTTTATGGAAACCAATGGAACAAAAGAGATCATTTATTTTGTATTATCATTGCATCTCTTTGCTGACATGTTTCAATTATCATTTTTATCCCCCAAACAAACAAATCAAGACCTGCCTCTAGGTCAGTGGTTATCAAATGGTGTCCCCAGGAGTAGCTTCCTGGGCATCACCTGGAATCTTGCTGAAAGGTGTGTTTTCATGCACACTTGACCACCTGAACCTCACAATCTAGGTGTGATGCAGCCAGTATGTCTTAGGAAGCCATTGCAGGGCTCAGGTGCACACACTTGTTTGGGAACCAGGGCTCCAGGGCTTACCTGCACCCCTCAGTACTCCTCCATCCCCTGTCATGGGAAGGCTCTGTATTTTACTGTGCTTCTTTCCTGTGATTATTGCATGTCATATCCTGTGGAGTGTGTTGGTCTTTCTGCAGGAAACAGCAACAGCTTCTGTTATTGTTATTCTTTTTTCTGTTTTATTTTAATCATCACTCTTAGTATATAGATTCAAGAATCATTGAAAATCTAAATAGAGAAATCCTAGGGTTTCTAAATGTAAGCATATTAAAAAATCACATTAAAATATTCCACATGGGGAAATGCCTGTTCAACAATTTCTTATTCTGGATGCTTGCTTTCCTGGTTTTCTTTATGAGGAAGACAGGTAAGGTGAATTTTATGATTTTTCTCTTATGATAATCTGCAGATGACTTCTGTCAGTTCTTTAGGATTCAGGTATTTCCTTTGTCACCTTCATGTCAATAACTGATTAAAACTACAACATTCAGATTCTTATATCAGAAGTGAGAATTTACCTCCAGATATTTCAATCCCTTTGTAGGTAAATTTTCCTGGTTTTGAAAAGAAAATGTGGATTATGTTCATTTCTTTTTAATCATATTGAGTGTATTTTAGGTTTATTGCTGTTAGAAATGATTGTCCCCACATTATATCCACAGTTGTGATTATATCTGGGAAGTTTTTGGAATTAAAATTTTTTTTATTGTAAACAAATTAGATACATGTTGTTTCTTTGTTTGTACATGGCGTAAAGTCATACCGTCTGTGTAATCATAAATTTACATAGGGTAATGTAGTTTGATTTATTCTGTTATATTTTCCCTTCCCCCCACCTTCCCACCCCTCTTTTCCCTCTATACAGTCCTTCCTTCCTCCATTCTTGCTCCCCTCCCTAACCTTAACTCTACCCCTAACACTAACCCCTCCCATCCCCCATTATGTGTCATCATCCACTTATTAGCGATATCATTTGTTCTTTGGTTTTTGAGATTGGCTTATCTCACTTAGCAGGCAAATGGATGAAATTGGAATTTTTTTTTGAATTGATGATTTGTCATGTGGTTTTCCTGGGCCATTTCAATAACTTCATGATTTTTATTTTGGTGAAATTTATTTTAACTAAATGATATTAATTTGTAACTGCCACTCTTTCTTTGGTTTCATTTTATAACTTTCACATTGCAGATCCTTGTTAAGGTTTTGTGTAAGATATGGAATTCTTTATTTTGTCACATTATATGATGTTCAGCTCAGTGAATTGCATGATATTAACTATGTACTTTTAGTTCTCTTAATGTACATTGCTTATTCTGCATACTGTGTTGGGGCTATTTAAAATTTTCAGTTAGAGTGTAATGACTCAGTAAGAGTGTAATGATTTGAAAAATATTATGTTGAATTCTGTCTTTATGTTCCCAAATAAGTGTCAAGGCTTTGATGTGGATTATGAGACTAAAGCAGCTATATAAAGAAAACAAAGTATAAAAATAAAGTAGACATATACATTGGCATAAATAATCTCTAAAAGTAGAGGAACATTGTGACTACAAATTTTTTCATACAAGTTAAAAAGAAACTTCAGTAATTAGAAATTTATTATGAAAACATCTGAAGGAAAAAAGATACCAGGTAAAAAATTGCAAAATATTTTCTATTTGGTTAGTCAAAGTTAATGTGTTTAAATGATAAAAATTCACTTATAAATTATAGAAAGCTTAATGCATTGCTGGGAAAAGGGTAGAAAGAGTTAAAAATTAATTAATTCATTAAAGGAAATGTAAAAAGTGTATTGAATGAGACGAATTTCATTCTTATCATTGAAATAATGATAAGATTATATTTTCACAGAAGTAGTTGAGAATGCCTTTTTGATAACAGTTACCATGCTAAATTCTGTAAGGGGGAAAGGGAAGTAGCATTTCAGGTACTGATATGAATGTATACTTGGTCAATTTTTTGGACTGGAGAAATTAAATCAGCAAATAGCCCTTTCATAAATTCCACTAGAGTCACCAGTAGATGACTGGATATCTCATTGAGCAGTGACATCATTTTTTATTTTTGGAATTATTTCTTGGTATATCATATAAAAACTACAGATGAATACATATGCCATCCATTCTTAGGAATTAACAACTTTAAAATTTAAAGATGTTGGAAATAAAAATACCATTAGGCAGCACTAAAGAAGGAGGGTACATAAAAGAAAAATCAGAGAAGAGCTAGAGAACTGAAAAGGAGAAAGGTCCTAGAATTGAGAAGTAAATTCCAGAACTAATTTTAAGTTAGACTTGGAATGAAATGGACAAAAAGAGACAAGAGAAGGAAGGATTAGAGACCGAGGTGCAACCTGTTTGACTATGTCATAATGACCCCAGTATTATATAAAACAGCAACATGCTAAATAAAAACCTTCAAAAAGACAAAAGTTAAAATGAAATATCTAGGATTAGGACTGAGATAAATGAACGTAAATATAAGGAAAAATTTCAACCCTGTGAAGTCATATTTCTTACAACTCTGTGTTGAAAGTATGTAGATATTCCAGAGTTGAACTTGTTTTTGGGAATTGTCCAAAATTGACAGAGGATAAAAAATCAACAATCAAGGAAAGAATACAATAAACCACAAGACTTACTACCAAAAAATATTCTTGCAGGACCCTGAGGAGGGAGCAGAAGCAGAATTCTCATTCATGTAGAGAAGAAATCTGTCTCTCATCTAATCTAATTATCAGAACCTTGGAGGCTCAGACCAATGGAATAGATGGAGAAAAAGACACAAGACACCTGAGTATGGAAAAGGCAAGATGTCTACAAGGAATGATATTGAACAAATTCTTTTGTGATATTGTGTGCACGTATAACAATGTACCAACAAACCCCACCTATGTACAACCACGACACACAGCAAAAACAGAGACAAGGCAATATGTCCTTGTGATGGTGGATAGATCAGATGCAGATGCAAACCTATTTTAACTTAGGGTGATTTTACTGTGGCCGTTCATACAAAGTCAAAGTGTAAGAGCAGAGTTCATTCCAGGTAGCATGAGGGCAGACAGCACATTCAGATCTTTAGCATATATTGCTTCTCTCTAGTTCTGAATTTACATTTTCAGATATAACAGGGAAGTCTCAGTATTCTCTGTAAAATTTCTATTCATTCAACTTTTTAAAAAATAAAACAGTTGGTAGAAGGGGAAAAAAAGTTGCATTTCTACATGTAGGTGAATTCATTAGGAAATAGATCTCCAACTTTCCAAATATTCATCCATTTACAACTCCTGGAATGGGGACCAGAATCTTATGAACAAGCAAGAAGTGAGGATTTTAATACGTATAATTACTTGAAGATCTGTATGTGCTCACCCTTGTGTTATGTACCTTCATTCATTTTATCATCATGACTGTTTTTATAGGATGTAAACAAATATGTTCTGATAGCACAATGATTATAATGAACAGGCCCTACTACCTGATAATGAGTATTATCATTTTCTAATTCCTGATTTACATTGACTTCACCCCAATATGATTTCTATGAAGTGAATACTATTATGATCCTTATCTTATAGGTATGGAAATGTAGACAAAAACCATTCAGTAACTTGATGTCAGAGGATGTTTGGAAGGTGTTGTTTTAACTACACAAGATACAAAAGAAGGTACCTGGAGTGAACGAAAGAGAAGTTTTGTACGTAAAAGAAAAGGAGGGCTGGGGAGATAGCTCAATTGGTAAAGTACTTGCCTCACAAGCACAAGGCCCTGGGTTCATTCCCCAGCACCACCAAAAGAAAAGGAAACTTCTCTGATATAGGAGAACCAAGTCACCTCTAGTGATTCAAGAAGTGTTGCAGAGATGGTTGTGCAGGAAACAATTGAGCGATGGTCAATTCCGTCAGGAAGGCAAGACAACCTCAGAACTGGGTTCCAGGAAAGAGAAGGAAGATGAGAAGGAGCTGAGAGGTACAGAAGTGGAGAGACACAGGAGCTGACTGCACAGACAAGTGAGGGGCCCTCCTCACTGCAGTGTTCCAACCTGGGCCACCATGGCTCATACTGTGAGCACTGTGCTGCCTCCTACCTGCTCTCACATTGGCAGCCCAGGATTGGTGAGCTCCTCTTCTTCCTTCTCAGGGTGATGAGAGTCAGCTCACCTTAGATGAAGGCATGAGGTCGCTTCAGGCATGAGTGCTCTTCAGGATCCAGAAGTCACTCATTCTCAGCAGGGCTGAGGTGTGGGTGAGAGGATTCAGAGACATATTTACTACTTCCAGGACCTCAGTGGTTGAATTCTCAAGAATGCTCATTAAATTAATTGTTGCATTGTTATTCTGTTTTCTGAGCAGCTGTATTTCCATGTGTGAGAAAACCAAACTAGAAAGGTAGTTGTGCATGCAGCTAGTTTTGCTTCCTTGGGACCTTCTTGTTTGCCAGCTATGTCTATCTTTCCCCTGGGGATGTTGACTCATGATGTCATGTTGTCTCTGGACTTGATCTCTACTGATTATAGTCCTTCCTCATGAGTATTTCCTCAACCTGTGAGATGGAGTTTCTTGGTATTTCCCAGGCATGAGCAGGCAGTATCCAATCCCATGTGAGACCTTAAGTGTGAGCTGTGCACAGGAGGACGTCCAATTCACAAGCAGCTCTTCCAATGACTTTGGCAATGCTTCTGAATTCATGATTGCATGTTTGTTGAAGATGAAGTTCCAGTCATTTGTGTAGCTAAGTACATTGAGAGGTGGTTTGTCTGTGCAAGAAGGAGTATATAGGCATCCAGAGCTTTACAGTTTCCCAACAAGATAACTGAATGGTCCTTAGTACTCAGAGTGCAGAGAGTATGAACCATCTTGAACAATTCACCAGTAAATGATATTTACAACACATATCAAACATTTTTTTTATTGTACATAGATGGAGTACAACTTTTCATTTCTCTGGTTGTTCCCAATGTAGAGTCACACCATTCGTGTAATTATACATGGACATAGGGTAATGATGATTGTCTCATTCCACCATCTTCCTCCCCCATCCCCTCCTCTCCACTCATTTAACTCTACCCAATCCAGTGTTCCTCCTTTCATCCCATTCCCCCTGCACACCTCTATTATGTATCAGCATCTACTTATCAGTGGAAAAATTCAGTCTTTGGTTTGTGGGATTGGCTTATTTCACTTAGCCTGATATTCTCCAACTCCATCTGTTTATCTGCATAATTTTATTTTTTTGTGGCTGCGTACTATCAGGCACTTTAAAAACAGTTCCAGAGAATTATAACAGTAGGGCAGAGAGTATTCTTTTGGGTGACTGTTTAGTATGAAGCAATGTTCAAAGGATGAGAACTTCTCACCAGAAGGGAAGACCTACCATGGGGCACCCAGTGACCTGTATTCCTGGATTGCAACACACCTTGTTCATGCTGTGGTTTGGATTCACTTCCCATTCTCCTCCTCCCACAAATGATGCCATCCCTTGGGCACACTTGATACAGAGACACCAGTCTCTAAAAAACGTCCTATAGGAAACACTTGTTGAAATCTAATCTTGGATTGAAAGAAGAAAATCATGGGAGAACTTCACAGAGTGCAATGTGCAGTGACCTCCATTTGGGAACAATGAGGCCAAATGTTTTTATTTTCCATGTATCAGGAATTCTTGCTCTAGGGAGAACTCATATGTGCTTATTTGAGCAATGTCCTGAGTATCGTAACACATAGTCCCCATTCTCCCTTCTGATGTTGTGGATCATAGGGGCGAGTCTGTGGTTCAACATTATAGCTGTGAAAGGATTTATGGCCCATCACTGTCATGTGTGCATACGATTTGAGTTAAAGAATTTGGATGTGATTCAGAGTAGGAGGCAGAAAGTTTTCAGGTGGACATTTCGGTGACTAGGGAGGGCATGACTTTAATTGTAAGTGGTTCTGTTTTTTTGAGTGCAGTATAGCCCTTTATTTTGTGAATACCTTTCAGGCAAGACAGTATCAAGGTGGTATAAAAAGACTCCCCTGCCTTCATCAGCTCACCTAAACCAGGCAGAGACTGCTATCTACAAAGCAGGAAAGCCCAAGGTAGACCCAACAATTCACTTAGGATTGGCAGCCACATGGTGGGTAAAAGAATACAATATTTAATTAGAAATGATCATGGAAATGTGAGTAGATGGCTAGGAAGAAAGAAGAAAAGGAGAGGTTGTTGGTTGCACCCATGTAGTAGGACCCATATTGATTGCTAGCAGCCTGCCCCACAGAGGACACCAGCACCTTCTGGACATGACATCACCAATGACCATTTCCCCTGGAGAACTCCAGAGAGGGAGATGTAGCTCCAAGTTTATCTTCCCCTCAGGAACTCACTGCTGTGGAATCACTTTGGAAAAGAGACCACATTCTCCCACACACTGACAAGTCCTGACTCCCATGCTGTTGCAACTGCTCATCAGAATTCGGCTGTCCTGATCCTGCCCTGTGGTTAAATGGGTATGACCACATTTTGGGTACTCAACTCTTGTCATGGTGCAGTAGTTTGCACTCTCATATCCAGAGATGATATCTCAGTGCATGTGACCATATGCTGGACATGGTCTCTTGCTTCAGAGAGCTTCCCTTAGGGATTACAAAGCTTATGTAATTCTGGAGGCCTGGGCCATTACTGGATTCCAGAGCTCTATGCTCTCATATATGCCTATGATTCAGGTCTCAGCTCCACAGTCACTACCCAGCTCCTCCACATCTGACATCTGAACCAGTGTCACCATGAGTCAGACTGTAATGCAGATCAGAGCCAAGAGGAATATGCTCAACCCTAACACCATGGTTCAGAGGATTCTGTTCATTACTAGCACTTCCAGGGAGAGACATGGTGGAAGGTTGTGTGGGAAGAAAGCAATTCAACACATGGTAGCTGGGAAGCAGAGAAAGGGAGAATGAAGTGGGACAGGGAGAGGATGAACCCATCCAGGTCAGACCCCCAGTGACCTACTTCCTCAATCTAGGTCCCTCTTCCATTTAGCCCATTCAGAAACCAATAAATTAATTCATCAAACGTATTCATGCATTCTTTTAATTATATTTTTTGCTGCTTTGAGCAAAAGATGTGACACAAACAATTTCATAACAGGACAAATTTATACTGAATCTCACCATTCCAGAGGGATCAGTTCACAGATGGCAGGATCCATTGCCTTGGTCTCAAGGTGTGGTAGAACACCATGGCAGAAGAATGTGGTGGAGAAAAGTGGCTCAGAATGTGGCACTAAGAAGCAAAGAGAGAGCCACCCTCACCAAGAGCAAATTATATGACCCAAAGTCACACCTCCAATGACTCATCTCTTCCAACCACAACCTACCTGCCTACAGATACCACCCTGCTAGTCCCCACTAAGGGATTAATCCACTGATTAGGTTCAAACTGTCACAACCCAGTAATTTCACCTCTAAACCTTCTTGCATTATCTCACATGTGAGACTTTGGGCGACACCTCATAGCTAAGCCATGACATCCAGTGATGAGGTCAGAGACCCTGATCCAGTTGCTGACTAAAAGGTGAACCTCTGAACTTTGGTGCACTGGGGATTCTGCTTCCAGCACATGTGCTTTTAGGGATGCTCCAGATCCAAACCATAACAACACCTCAGGTGCTCCTGAAGGAGCACTGGCAAGTAGACAACCTGATTTCATCCCAGTGATACCCATTTTGTACCTCCAGTATTCTGAACTGTAAAATGATTCATTGGTGCTCTCTTAGCTCCCAATCTTGTTGTATTTGGTTCTAGTAGTAGGAGGAAATGACCATAACTGGTATTGCCTAGGCTCTTGTTTTAAGCTGGTAAACCACTACGCCTGTCCAACTCATGGTATCTATGAAGCAGAGTTGAGAATGTAGGTTGGAATGGCACCTCAGGTGCCATTTTCACAAAGACAAATTGAGCAATACAGTTTTTAAGCAAAGGAACACAAGGGACGATTTTCCATTGTTTTATGAAATTATGTATAAATCTGTACTCATCTAGACATTGTGAATTTCTTTTTGTCTAAATATGTCAATTCAGTAGAATATTAATATGCAAATTAAATAAAATTAAAAGTTATATTAGTGGTATAAAAATCAGTGTAGAAGAAGGCAATTTTGAAATAAATGTTCCTTACATTTTTAAAATTAATTGATCAAAATAAACTAAGTTACTTCCTTAATGCCACAAATAAGTAAGTTGTAGGGAAGTTCTTCAATTGTATTGGGTTCTAAGGACAGTCAATGGGCCCTCTGAGCATACATTCAGGTGGAAGAAAAGGAACTGAGTAGAACTGAGAACACACTGATGAATCCAGGCATGTTAAACAAGTGTAGGTCAAGAAAACCGGAATGAAAATATAAATGGAATTCTAGTGAATGTATTTAGAACATACGAGGCATTATAAAACATGAACTTGTAGACATATACACTGTTGAATTGATTAGAGTAAAAACACATACTGTGCTGTATGTTCCAAGGAGGCAAAAGGAGCTCATGACGAGCTCTACAGGTCTGTCAAGCCATCACCTTTCAACTGGATATGTGCCACCATGATGCCTGAACTTCAGTAAAGCAGGAATGCAGAATAACTCAAAAGCATGAAAAGGTGCTCATCTTCCCTAAGGATCCAAGGTAGTGCTGTGGTTAGGATACATATTGTCCCCAAAGCTCAGGTTTAGGACAAGGCAGGAATGTTCAGAGCTGAAGTGATTAGGTCACAGACTGTACTAATGGTTGGATTAATCCCCTTAAAATGGATCAACTGGGTGATATTGCAGGCAGGTAGGGTGTGGCTGGAGGAGCTAGGTAAACAGGGGCATGCCTTTGGGTTTGTGCTTTGCTCCTGGGAGTGGAGCACTCTGCTTCCTGCTTGCCCTGCTTTGAGCTGATTTCCTCCTGCTCACCCATATCCATGATGTCTGGCCTCATCTCAGGCCCAGAGGTGTGGAGGCAGCTGTCCATTGACTGAAACTCTGAAAGCAAGAGCCAAAATAAACTCATCCTTCTCTAAATATTCTTGTCGGTACTTTATGTCAGAGCAAGGAAAAGCTGACTAAATCAGGAATTGAAATTACAATACAGTTGTGCCTGCATAACAGCATTTTGTTCCCTCATGAACCTCACAAAAGATGGTGATCTCATGAGTTTGCATCCCTTGGTGACACCATGCCAACATTAAATTGTGTACGTGGCTGTGATAAAGGAGCAGGTCTGTCCTCCCCACATCTCTCTGGCTTCCCGTCTCTGCATGTGATCTCTCCCACTTGGGTGTGCTCCTGGCACAGCTCCAGTCACTAGAATGGGATGAAGTCAGAGGCTCCCTCACCAGAGCTGGAGTCATGCTAATTGGACTTGATAGACTCCAGACTGTGAGAATAATGGACATCTTTATAACACAGTCCATCTCTGACACTTTGTTATAGTAATGCAAATGGACTAATATGTCACATAAAAGAGATATTGAGAAACTTAGTGATGTGATGTGTATAAAATATAGAAATAGTGCTGTCACCTACTGAGTGTTGTTGTTACTACTATCAGCATCAATTACTCTGAATGTCTTCTCCAGCTCAAAACCTGTTATTCAATATAAAACTTTGCATTTTCTGTTCCAGATTCTATTTTTCATTTATCCCTCTGAACAGCTATTTTTCATTTTATTTGACAAATGAACAAGGAGTCCTTTCCAACAACAGGATGAGGCATTGTGTTGGCAAGGGTGGGAAAGAGCTAGTTCTCAAATTTGAAGAATCTGTACAGAGGATGAATAAAAAATGCAACACAATTGGTGTGATGGAAAGCACAATAGGCTTGATAAAGACGGAAAACTATGAGTTATTTTTTTCTCATGACCTCAGAATGTGTTCCTGTAAATGAGATTTCAAAAGACAGCATTCACTCAATAACGTAGATACCATTCCCATCACTTCTGAGGATATACGTCAGTCCTGAGGATATATGTCAGCTCTTGCCCATGTTAGGATGTGGGTAATTTGATGTCACAGAAGTTGAGAGTAGAACAGTGTTTCCTGGAGTCAGGCAGTGTGAGGATGAGGTTGTAGATTCAAGAGTGAAATGATTTCTAAATTCTACCTCATTGTAGAAGCCCATAGTTCAGAACAACTGATTATATAATTTTGGAAAACTAGAAGAAAGGAATGTGAAGTGTCCCAGTAAAAAAAAAGACAAGCCTTTTGGCAGAAGTAAATGTCAATTACCTTGATTTGATCATCACACGTTGTACACATGCATGGAGATATCACACTGTGCCCCAGAAACATATACCAGTATGCAATAAAAATACAAATGTACATATCTCACTGCAGATAACTGAAAAAGAAAAAGCTCAGTTCTATTCATACAACATTACAATGAATGTTGGATAGTGTACAGGTGATCAAATATGTTGCAACACGAACAGTCTTTAGTTTGGAATGATCCCAAAAGTTGATGCTAAGAATGAGTTGCCCTAAAATACTCAAAGGTGTCCGCACCATTTAATGAAAGGTGCCCCACTCTCTGGTCTCCAGTGTGGTGTACACTGTGATTCATGAAAGACGTGAATTGACTTTTTCTCTGAGAGGCATCATTCTGCTGAGGACTCTCCCCATGGTCACCTTGATGTCCCTGTTCCACAGACTGTAGATGAAAGGGTTCAGCATGGGGGTGACCATGGTGTACATCACTGAGGCCATCAGACTCATCCTAGAGGATGGTGTGGCTCCAGAACTGAAGTAGACTCCAAGACTAGTGCCATAGAACAAGGAGAACACCAGCAGGTAATACCCACAGGTGAAAAAGGCTTTGTACTTGCCTCTGTCTGATGAGATCCTCAGGATGGAGGAGAAAATCTGAGAGTAGGATAGGAGGATGCCAGTGAGAGGGAAAATACCCAGGATGATGGCCACAGAGTACAGGACTACATTATTGATGAGAGTGTCAGAGCAGGTGAGCTTCAGAACTTCAGGAAGATCACAGAAAAAGTGGGGGATTTCTCTATTTGTGCAAAAGGACAGCCTCAAAATGGTCAAGGTGTCTGGGAGGGGGCCCAGGATACTGATCAACCAGGATCCCAGAGCCATGAGGTGACAGAGTCGTGGGTTCATCATGGCCACATAATGCAGGGGGTGACAGATGGCCATGAAGCAGTCATAGGCCATCACTTCCAGGAGCAAATTGTCCTCGCATGCAAACACAAAGAAAAATTAAATCTGTGAGATGCAGCCTGCAAAGGTGATGACTCTGCTCTGCATCTGGATGTTTCTCAGAGCCTTGGGGATGGTGGTGGAGGTGAAACCAATGTCAGACAAGGACAGGTTGGAGAGGAAGAAGTACATGGGCTTTTGCAGGTGGGAGTCTGAGATGGTGGCCAGGATGATGAGCAGGTTCCCCAGCACAGTGACCAGGTACATGGAGAGAAGCAGACCAAAGAGGAGGGACTGCAGGTCAGGGTCATCTGTGAATCCCAGGAGAATGAAGTTTCCAGCTCCTGTTTGGTTTTCTGTCTCCATGATGCTGGTGTGTTTTCCCAGAAGGAGGGAGAGAAGGAACTCACAATTTACTGAAGACAACAGCTCAAGATTTTGACGCAGGACGTCATAATTTAAAAGGAAGCCCCATCAACTTATGGAGATCCTGTTTCAAAATAAAAAATTACAAAGGAACTGTGCATGTTGCTCAGTGTTTAAGAACCCCTGGGCTCAAATCATGGCACTTTATAGAAAACCAAATCATAGAAGTCATTCCAGATAGGGCTCTCCCAGGATGCCCCAACATCTTCTATGGAACCTTTGGAACATAGGAGATCATTTATTTTTGTCTTATCATTGTGTCTTTTTGCTGACATGTTTCAATTTTTTTTAACCCCCAAACAAGGAAACAAGTCAAGACCTGGCTCTAGGTCAGTGGTTATCAAATGGTGTCCTCAGGAGTAGCCACCTGGCAATCATGTGAAATGTGCATTTTCATGCCCACCTGACCACCTGAACCTCACATTCTAGGTGAGAAGCAGCCCTCTCTTAGGAAGCCCTGACAGGATTCAGATTCAGGATACACCTGTTTGGGAACCAGCGCTCCAGGGCTTACCTGCACCCTCAGCACTCCTCCCTCCCCAGGTGCTCTGCTGTGTTCTGACTCATGCACATGGGAATGAGCATCTTCTAGTTCCAGGCAGGTTGACATGTCATGATAAGGTTTTCTGTTTTACTGTGCTTCTTTTTGTGATTTCTACATGTCTTATCCTTTGGACATTGAGGTTCTTTTGCTAGAAATGTCAACAACTTCTGGTATTGCTATTCTATTTCTATTTTATTTTAATCATCACTCTTAGTATATAGATTCAAGAATCATGGAATGTCTAAATAGAGAAATCCCAGAGTTTCTAAATGTAAGCCTGAATCTTATGCACCTTAAAAGAATCACCTCAAAATGTGGAAATGACTCTTTAAACCTTTCCCACTCTGGATGCTTGTTTTTCTAATTTTCTTTATGAAGAAGACAGGTAAGGTGAATTTTAAGTTCATACTTTCTTCTCTTATGATAATCTGCTGATGATTTCTATAGGTTCTTAAAATATCAGCTATTTTCTCTGCCACCTTCATATGAATAAGTGATTAAATCTGATCACATATGAGCCTTCCAGGTTCATATTTTAAAAAATATCCATCTTCATCATGTATTTAAGAGTAGATAGTGTCACCTAGCAGTATGTTCCTCGAGTTTTATTCCTAGTTCCAGTTTATTATTGTAGATGAATGTTAGAATCATTCTACTTTTAAGGAAAATAGTATTATTACTTTATTGGAAATGTCCTTAAAATTTTAAACTAAGTTGAAAAGTTGTGAATCTGCACAACATTCAGATTCTCATATCAGTAGTGGGAATTTACCTACAGGTATTTCAATCCCTTTGTGGGTAAAATTTCCCAGTTTTGAAGAGAAAATGTGGATTATGTTCATTTCTTTTTAATCATATTGAGTGTATTTTAGGTTTAATGCTGTTAAGAATGATTGTGCCTACCTTATATCCAGAAGGTGTTTGGGTTTTATTTTGTGGCCGTTGATTAGGTAGCATATAGCTTCTCTGGACTGTCTCACTAATTTCATAATTTTTTTTGTAATAGTGAACTTTAACTAAATAATATTAATTTATAACATTCAACATATCTTTGGTTTTATTTTATTGTTTTGACATTGCAGATCCTTATTAATGCTTTGTGTAAGATATGGAATTATTTATATTGCCATATAATATTGATTCTGAACTCATATTGAACTGCATGATATTAACTATGTAATTTTAGTCCTGGTAATGTATATTACTTATTCCTGCATACATTGAGAGAGCTTTTTAAAATTTTCAGTAAGATTGTAATGACTTATTAACCATTTTAAAATCATAATGTTAAAACCAGTCTCCATGTTCCCAAATAAATATCAAGTCTTTGCTGTGGGATGAGAGACAAAGCAGCTATATAAAGAAAGCATAAAATAAAAATAAAATAAACTCATACTTGGGCATAAATAATCTCTAAAAGTAGTGGAATATTTTTTGAATACAATTTTTTTGGTACAAGTAAAACAGAAACTTTAGTAATTAGAATTTTATATTGAAAATATCTGAAGGAAAAATATACCAGGTAGAAAACTGCAAAATATTCCATTTGGTTAGTCAAAGTTAATGTATTTCAATCATAAGCATTCACTTATGAATTTTAGAAAGATTAATGCATTGCCGGGAAAGGGATTGAAGGAGTAAAAGCCTCATTAAAGGAAATGTAAAAAGGTATTAAATGTTTGAGAGGAATTTCATTCTTACCATTGATTTGAAAAGGTGAAATAAAAATAAGATTCCATTTTCTTTGAAGTAATCAAGAAGCCCTTTTTGAAAAAGAGTAACCATGCTAAATTCTGTGATAGGCAAAGGAAGTGACATTTCAGGTACTGATATGAGTGGATACTTGGTTGACTATTCTGGGCTGGAGAAATTAAATTCACGAATAGCCCTTTTACAAATTCTGCTAGAGTCACCAGTAGATGATCGGGAATCTCCTTGAGCATTGACATCATTGTTTCCTTTTGGAGTTGTTTCTTGGTATATCACATAAAAAACTGCAAATGAAAACATATGTCATCCATGCTTAAGAAATAAAAACTTCAAAATTTGAAACTATTGGGAATAAAAACACCATTAGGCAAAACTAAAGCATAAAATATAGTTCAGAGGAGAGCTACAGAACTAAAAAGGAGAAAGACCCTAGAATTGAAAATGACTTCCAGAACTAATTCTATATCTTCCACAACTAGAAATGGTTAGATGTAATGTAGAATGAAAGGGACAAAAACAGACCAGCAGAGGAAGGATCGGGGTCTGAGGTGCAGCAAATAAAATTCCACACATGTATGATTATGTCAAAAAGATCCTGATATAATATAAAAGTAAAATGCCTACTAAAACCCTTCAAAAAGACAAATGGTAAACTGAAATGCTAGGATGAGGAATGAGAAAAATGTGCACAGACATAAGGGAAAGTTCAATCTTGCAGTGTCATTTCTCACATGTATGAAGCCATTCCAGAGTACATAGTATGCAGTTATCCCACAGTAGAACTTATTTCTGGAATTTGTCCAAAATTGATGGAGGACAACAAATCAACACCCAAGGAAAGAATTTAAAAAATTACAAGATTTACCACCAAAAAAATGCTCCAGTAGGACACTGAGGTTGGATCAGAAGGAGAATTCTCTTTTAAATAAAGAAAAAAACACTAAATTTCTCATTGCAAATTATTGGTCGGTGCCCTGGAGGTTCAGAGCAATCTAATAGATGGAGCAAAAGACACCAGACACCCGAGTATGGAAAAGGCAAGGTGTCTATTTGGGGACTGGTATTGGTCAAATTCCATTGTTATATCAAGTGTATGTACAACAATGTACCAAGAAATCCCACCTATGTACAACCACAAAGCACAGTAAAAAACAGAGAAAAGGCAAGATGCCATTGTTGATGGAGGATGGACTGGTTGCAGATGACAGGTCGGTAGCTGCAAACATATTTTAAATCAGGATGACTTTTTAGAGGCTGTTCATACAAAACCAATGTGTAAAAAGCTGATGCCATTCCAGTTGGCAACAGGGTGGATAGCACATCGAGATCTTTGGCAAATATTGCTTCTCTCTTGTTCTGAATTTCCATCTTTAACTCTAACAGAGAAATTTTAGTATTCCCTGTAACCTTTCTCCTCATCTAACTTATTCAAAAAATAAAACAGTTGGCACAGTTGGCAGAAGGGGCAAAACATGCATTTTGACATGCTGGTGAATTTATTAGAAAATAGATCTCCAAGATTCCAAATATTCATCACATTTACAACTCCTGGAATGGGGACTAGAATCTTACTAACACACAACAAGTGAGAGTTTTAATATGTATAATTACTGGAGGATCTGTCTGTGTTCACCCTTGTGTTACGTTTTATATACATTGATTAATTTTATCATCAGACTGTTTTTATACTTTGTCAGCAAATGTGTTATACTAGTGGAATGATAATAATGAAGAAGAGGAGGCCATACCACCTGACAGAGAGTATTATCATTTCCTTCTGCTTGATTTGCTTTAACTTCACCCCAATATGATTCCTATGAAGTAGACCCTATTATGATCCTTATTTTATAGATATGGAAACAGATACAAAAACCATTCAATAACTTGATGTCAGAGGTTTTATGGATGAACTTGTGTTAACTACACAAGATACAAAAGGAGGTATCTTGAGTGAATGAAGGAGAAGTTTTATACATATAAGGAAAAGAAGCTTCTCTGATACAGGAGAACAAAGTCACTTCTAGTGGCTCCAGAAAAGTGGTGGAAATGCAGGAAACACTGGAGAGATGGTCAATTCCATTATGAAGGCAAGATATCCTCAGAATGGGGTTCCAAGAAAGAGAAGTAAGATGGGAAGGAGCTGAGAGGGAGAGAAGAGGAGAGACACAGGAGCTGACTGCGCAGACTCCTCTAAGTGAGGGGCTCTCCTCACTGCACTGTCTGCACCTGGGCCAACAAGGCTCATCTTGTGAGCACTGTGCTGCCTCCTACCTGCTCCCACACCTGCAGCCCAAGGGGTGGTGAGCTCCTGCTCTTCCTTCCCTGGATGATGAGGGTCAGCTCAGCTCTGATGAAGGGCAGGAGATGGTGACAGGAACGAGTGCTCTTTATGGTACAGGTGAAACCACTCGTTTCTGGCTTCAGGCAGAACTCTGGTGAGAGGTTCAAGGGCATATTTACTATTTCCAGAACCTCAGGTTGAATTCTTATGAATGCTCATTAAATTTATTGTTGCATTGTTACTCTACTCTCTGAGCAATTGAGTTTCCATGAGTGAGGATACTAAACTATGTAGTTGTGCATACAGGTAGTTTTGCACCCCTGGGAAAAATTGTTTTGTCTGCTATGTCTGTCCTTCCCCTGGGCCTGTTTGCTTGTGATGTCATTTTGTCTCTGGACTTGATCTCTACTGTTTATTGTCCTTCCTCATGTGTATTCTTCAACTTGTGAGATGGAATTTCTTTGTCTCTCTCAGGCCTGAGCAGGCAGTGTCCAATCCCATGTGCGTCCTGCACCTTAAGTGGGAGTTGAGTGCAGGACCACATCCAACTTCTGTATTCATTATTGGAAGTTTAGTGCAGATAAGTTCCAGGCATTGAGAGGTCATTTGGCTGCAGAAAATGGAGTTTGTAGTTATCTAAAGATTTACATATTTCAAATATGCTGGGTGCATTGTCTTCAGTACTCCAGTGAAGAGAATATGGACCATCTTTAACAATTCACAAGGCACTGATCTATAAACAATGAATCAAGCAT
The DNA here is from genome assembly GCA_020740815.1 of Sciurus niger. Taxonomy (NCBI): domain Eukaryota; kingdom Metazoa; phylum Chordata; class Mammalia; order Rodentia; family Sciuridae; genus Sciurus; species Sciurus niger. The sequence continues at coordinate 145,752 of JAHUXG010012733.1, forward strand.
TGTAAAAGCAATTCCAGAAAAGTGATAACAGTAGGACAGAGAGCATTTTTTATGGGTGACTCTTTATTGTGAAGCAATATTGAACAGGTGAGTCCTTCTCACTAGAGGGAAGACCTACCATTCGGGTCCTGATGTCCATGTGTTCCAGGGTTTCTATACACTTGGTCCATACCATGTTCCTTGATCCACTTCTCATTCTCCTCTTCCTAAGAATGAAGCCATCCCTTACTCACAGTTTGTACAGACACAACAGTCTCTGTAGGAAATAGCCTGTTGAAATCTAATGTTGGATTTAAAGAAAGAAAACCATGGGAGAACTTCACAGATTGAGTGCAATGTGCAGTGAACCCTGTTTGGGAACAATGTGGCCAATTCTTTTTATTGTCCATGTATCAGGGATGGCTGCTCTATGGCGAACTACTATGTACTCATTTTATCAATGTCCTGAGTATTGTGACACATAGTCCCCCTTCTCCCTTCTGATGTTGTAGATCACAGGGTCAAATCTGTGGTTCCAACTTAATGACTGTGAAGGGATTTATGGTCCATCACTGTCATGTGTGCACATGATTTGGGTTAAAGAATTTGGATGTGATTCAGAGTGGGAGGCAGGAACTTCTCAGGTGAACTCTTGGGTGACTTTAATTGTAAGTGATTCTGTGTTTTTGACTGGAGGAATCAGCGGACAGCCTTTGATTTTGTGAATTCTTTTCAGGCATGACGTCATCAAGATGGAGTAGCAGGAGATCGCCACTTCACCAACTCACCTAAGCCAGGCAGATACTGCTATGTACAAAGCAGGAAATTGCAAGGCGGATCCAAGAGCCCATTTAAAACTGGGAGCCACATGGTGGGTAAAAGATGACAATATTTAATTGGAAAGGATCATGGAAATGTGAGTAGATGGCTAGGAATTTAGAAGAAAAGTAGAGGATATTTGTTTCACCCACGTAGTAGGACCCCTGGTGATTGCTAGCAGTCTGCCCCACAGAGGACATCAGCACCTCTGCTCATGACATCACCAATGCTTATTTCTCCTGGGGAACTCCAGAGAGGGAAATGTGACTCTTATATTCTCATCCTTTCAGTAACTAACTGCTTTGGAATCTCTTTGAAAAAGATGCCATGTCCTTGTACACACTACTGGAGTCCTGACTCCCATGCTGTTGCTGCCACCAGTTAGGAATCTGGTACATTTCAGGTACTGGACTTTTGTCATTGTGAGGTAGTTTGCACTCATATGCAGAATGGACATCTCAGGACATGTGACCATGGGCAGTACAGTGGATCAGTTGCTGCAGAGAAGTATTCCTTGAGGGATCCTAAAGCTTCTCTAAGTCTGTGGAGGCCTGGATCTTCAATACCTGGATTATTCAGGTTTCACAACATCCACATCTGACACATGTTACCAATGTATCATGGAGGTGGCTGCACCCTGTACCAACACCATTACTGTCCTGGATTCTAGAACTCTATGCCCTCCATATATGCTGATTTTCATATCTCACAAAAATGTCCTCTACCTAGATCCCCCTCATCTGACATCTTCCCAGTGTCACCATGAGTCAGACTATAAGTCAGATCAGTGCCACAAGGAATATGCTCAACCCTATCATGATGGTTGGAGTATTCAGTTCATTGCTAGCTCCTCCATAGAGAGACATGGTGGAAGGGTGTGACCAAGGAAATCTACTCAGTACATGGTGGATGGGAAGGAAAGAGAGAGAGGGAGCATGAAAGGGGATGGGGAGAGGATGAACCCTTCCAGGTCACACCTGCAGGTACCTACTTCCACCATCTATGCCCCTCCTCCATGTAGCCTATTCACTTACCAATGAATTAATTCATCAAATGCAGTGATCAACTGCTTTAGTTAGATTTACTGCTACTTTGAGCAAAAGATGTGACAGGAACAATTTCAGAGGAGGTCAGATTTGTATTGGATCTCACGATTTCAGAGGTTTCAGTCCATAGTGGGCTCCACTGCCTTGGGTTCAAGGTGTGGTGGAACACCATGGCTGAAGTGTGTAGTGGAGAAATGTAGCTCAGGACGTGGCAGTAGGAAGTAGAGACAGAGCCCCGCTCTTCAAGAACAGATTATATGACTGAAAGGTGCACCTCCAATGTGTCATGTCCTCTAACCACACCATACCTGCCTGCGGACACCACCCTGTTAGTCCCCAGTAGGAGATTAATGCACTGAGTAGGTTCAAACTGTCACAATCCAATCATTTCACTTCTAAACCTTCTTGCACTGTCTCACTTGTGAGCCTTTAGGGGACACCTCATAGCTAAACCATAACATCCAGTGATGAGGTCAGAGTTCCCACATCCAGTTGCTGCCTAATAGGTGAATCTCTGAATCTTGCTTCACTGGAGATCCTGCTTCCAACATGTGTGTTTTTGGGGATACTCTACATGCAAACCATAACAACAACTCAGACTGTCCTGCAGGAACACAGCTATCGCGCTCCCCTGCCTGCAGAGAAACACGAAACCGGATCAGGGCAAGTTCTTTATTATTTTCTGCTAGCAGTTACTTCTGGCTGGCCGGCAGCTGCGGCTCTCGCAAGCGCCTTACATTACATACAACAACCAATCAGCTTATAGATCATGAGGGGAAAGCATGGACAGTAATGGAGCATAACAGCGTGGATATAGCAATCATGCAGTGTCCACGAGGACCCATGGCCAATCACATTAACTTCCTCAAATAACGCCACTTTTTGGACAGAGAATTAGTCTGCTGGAGGTACCTGGTTTTGTTCTCAGCACTTCCTTGGCACCTTGCCAGGCACCATCTTGGCCACGCTGAAGGGCTGGGGGTCTGCAGTACCCCGACAGCTCCCCCTTTTTTATTTATTAAAAGAATGCTGGCTTGGGATCGTGCCTGTCTTAGGCGGAGTGGTCAACCATCGTCCTTACCCGTCATCGGATAACTGCAGAGCATGCTACAGCTCCTGTCTTAGGTCGGTACGCGGTTACCTCCTTCCTTACCCGTCATTGACTACCGATCCAGCATGCTCAGCCAGACTTGAGGAGAGCTGCCAGCCTCTAAGGCCATCATGGCTTGATGGAAAATGATGCGATCTCTGGCATGAACTTGGCGTATACGCATGATAAAGCGTGTGAGGAAGATAATTGTAATAATCATTAACACACACAATGCTCCCATTCCTGCCCATTGCTTTACAAAACTGAAGGAAGAAGATAACCAATTTTGCATTTCAGATATAGGGGCTACATTAACTCTAGTAGAATTAAGGCTAACAATTTGTGATCTAAGAATGGCAGTAAGATTATCAAATTTATAAGACCAATTGGCACGTAGCTGAGTAGATATGATTTTAGACAAATTTGCTGCATAACTAAGATTATGATAAGCTACAGGTGTAATGCACAGTCCCGGCAGATGATAAATACACCCCACGCTTAACAGTTCTTGTAAAAGGTCCATTTGTTCTTGAAGTAAGTCCACACGCTGGTTCACCAAAAGTAGTCCTGCTTTCAGGTGTTGATCCACTGTTTGTTGAGTAGACAAAGCAGTAGCTGTCTGCTGGACCACTTCATTAAGCTTAGTTGCTGACTGTACTGATGTCATCAAGGCTACAGCTGCTGCGGCGGTTGCTGCTGCTGCAACTATGGTGGTAATGACTGCTACGGTGATTCCAAAATCCGTCTTATTTCTGGAAAGCAATACTGGCAATTCATCATCTGTAACAGAAACTGGCATAGGCAGAAAAGTAGGGATTCGCATGATGACCGCTCGGGAGAAATTGATAGCATTCCAACATTGAGAAAGGTATCATCTAGATTGAGAGCAATTAAGATTTGTGCTATTAGTGTTAGTTAATAAAAACATAAAAGGAGGGAACACACAGACTGGGGTGGACAAGAATGAAAGATTTTGAGTACAATAAGTAGCAGTCTTGGTTGTACTCCTGTTACCTCTAGTCCACTTCCTAGAATTCCATTCGCATTGTCTGAAAGATCCTCCTTTAAGAGCAAAAAAAGGTTGTAAGTTAGTGTATCCTGAAGTCGAGGTAAATAGCAACCAATTATCAAAAGGATTAGTGCGCCTTCCATCACAATCACCAAAGTCATCAGTGGTACGCTGAGAAGTAAAATTTGGTGTGAAGAAAAATCCATGTTGAACTGGAGCTGCTTGCTCAACATTTTGACAACCTGTCCAGGTAGGAAGTGTGGAAAATTTTGGATTACATGGAGGAAAAAGTCTAGGAGTTTTAAATCCATTAGTGGGAAGTGGTAATCTGTAAGGTATAAGTCCTGTAATCAAGGTGGCTGCCCCTTCCAATCTTTCCACTGCAAGCGTACCGGAGCGTTCGGGTGGAGCATCAGGAGAATCCCTGGATGTAAAGAAACCCTGTACCTGCTTTTGGAGAACAATACAAGGGTTAAAGTCATTACTATTAACAACATTATTCTCAGGTATATCAAAGCACAAGGTTCCAGGGAGGGAGAAGGTGGAAAAATTATATAGATGAGTATCTGGATCAAAGGACGTAGTGGGTAATCCTATAGCCGCCTTGGTGGTGAACAAGGAAGGAAGTAAAGAAGAAGTATTAGTTAACGGTAAAGGATATGGCCAGGCTTTAACTATCGCCCATAGTTCTCGTGTCTTCACCAGTGTCAACATCATCATTAGCAGGGCGCTTATCAGCACGATGTTCTTCATTGTTAGTTTGATGCACCAGTCTGGTCAACCTTTCAGGTATCCAAATTGGTGTCTGCTGATCCTGTGGGAAGACACAAACAGACCCTTGGACCCACCGAAGAACTGGATCTGGACCTTTCCATGTACCTGTGAGAATATCTTTCCACTTTACCCACATTTGAGTACTTGTGGGATTAGCATGTCTTTCTGCAGCCGTGCTTCCATTTTTGTCCACATTTAAAAAATTTAAAATAAAGAGTACTAAATTTAGTTTGTCTTTAGGTGCTCTAAAGTCAGCACCTATTCCCCCTTTTTGTTTTATTAAACAATTTTTTAATGTTAAATGAGTGCGTTCCACTATTCCTTGTCCTTGAGGATTATAAGGAATTCCTGTGATGAGTTGTATACCAAAATTTTTTGTGAATAGAAGAAAACTTTTGGATGTGTAAGCTGGCCCATTATCAGTTTTGATGATTTTTGGAATGCCCCAGGCTGCAAATGCTTGTAAACAATGTTGTATAACATCTTTAACCTTTTCACCAGTGTGAGCTGAGGCCATGATTACTCCTGAAGCAGTGTCTACTGAAACATGAATATACTTGAGATTTCCAAATTCTGAAAAATGAGTAACATCCATTTGCCATATATGATTAGGTAACAGTCCTCTGGGATTTACTCCAACAGACTGTACTGGCAATAGGGTGGCACAATGTTGACATGTTTTAACAATTTGTCTAGCAACATCTTTAGAAATATTAAACTTTCTTCTAAGAGTAGTAGAATTAACATGAAATTGTGAATGAAACATCTTAGCTTGTTCTAATAGTGTAAAAGCAAAGATGGTTTTTGTGGCTTTATCAGCCTTAGCATTTGCTTTGGCAAGTGGTCCTGGTAGGCCAGAATGAGCTCTAATATGTCCTACATAAAAGGGGTATTTGCGGTCTAAAATTAGGGCACGCAAGGTTCGAAAGTAAGGAGCAACTGTGGATCCATCGGGAATATAAGGCACAGTTTCTAAACAAGGTATTGATTGTACTATATAATAACTGTCTGATAACAGATTAAAAGGTTGATTCTTCATAATATTAAAAGCTAAGACTACTGCAGCAAGCTCCACTACTTGGGCAGACGAGGAAGGGAGAATGATGGTTTCAGTTTTATCTCCAACTATTACTGCTCCCACTCCATTCTTAGATCCATCAGTAAATATTGTTTGACAATGACGTAAAGGCTGTGTCCTTGTAATTTTTGGAAATATAATTGGAGTATTTTTACAAAATTGTATCCATGGATGTTTAGGATAATGATTATCAAATGTTGCTGTGGTTGAGCAATATAAAACAGCCCAATCGTCATCATGCTGAATCAACCACTGCATTTGCAGTTTAGTATAGGGAATAATAATAACCTTAGGGTGACTTCCAAATATGGTAATACAGGCCTCTAACCCTTTATATATTAATTGAGCTATTGCATTAGGAAATGTTTGTAACTGTTTTGTGGGCGATGCTGGGAGATTGATACTCTGCAAAGGTCCTCCCTGCCATAGAATTCCATATGGGCTGTGTTGTTCTGGGATAATAATTAACATTAGAGGTTGGGATGGATCACGTCTTTCTGTATGTACTGATTGTAATCTCTGTTCTATCAACGTGAGAACCTTTTGTGCTTCCGAAGTAAGGACTCTCGGGGAGTGGAGATTAGGGTCTCCTTTAAGTATATTAAATAGAGGTTTCAGCTCTCCTGTGGTAATCTTTAAATATGGCCTAATCCAATTTATATCTCCAAGGAGTTTTTGAAAATCATTTAGATTTTTAAGCTTATCGGTTCTAATGGTTAATTTTAAAGGCCTTACCATAGTAGCTGTAAGCTTAGTGCCTAGATATTCTTGAGTTTCTCCCATTTGTAGCTTTTCTGGAGAAATGTTTAAGCCATATTGTTGTAAAGTGGAAATCAAAAATTGTAAAGCCTTTTCCAAGAATTGTCTGTTTTTGTGGCAGATAAGGATATCATCCATATAATGATAAATCAACAAATCTGGAAAATTATCTCTTGTAGGTTTTAAGGCTTTATCTACATATATTTGGCATAATGTGGGACTATTAGTCATGCCTTGAGGCAACACAGTCCACTCAAATCTTTGGTCAGGCTGTGCATGATTGAGAGAAGGTAAGGTAAAAGCAAACCGCCAACAATCCCTTTTATGTAATGGGATTGAGAAAAAACAATCTTTTAAATCTAAAATGACAGTGGGCCAATTTTTTGGTAAAGCTGTAACTAAAGGCAATCCTCGTTGTATAGGACCCATAGGGAACATCTGTGCATTAATGGCCCTTAAATCATGTAATAGTCTCCACTTTCCAGACTTTTTCTTAATGACAAAGATAGGAGTATTCCAGGGAGAAGTAGACGGTTGTAAATGTCCTGCCTGTATTTGTTCTTGTACTAGTTTATGAGCCGCTTCTAACTTTACTGTAGTAAGGGGCCACTGTTGAATCCATTGTGGCTCATCATTTTTCCAAACTATTGGAATTGGTGTAATAACAGTGGCCCCTACATAAAACCCAGCCCTCTGAAATCATTTTTTGGAGGAGGTAAGGGCAAGGGTTGTAGTGATCCCTGTTGTTCTCGACCTAACCCTTGATTTTCTGTGTATTGCATCTTTTTCATCATATGTGTTACAGGTTTAGAATTAATATTTGTTGTTAATTTAGCATTCATTTGAGTTAAGACATCTCTCCCCCATAAGGAAATAGGTATTTTACATATATATGGTTGAAAAATTCCTGAATGGCCTTCATTATCTCTCCAGGACAGTGATGCAGCACTCTGGTTAGGTGATTGAGCCACACCCAAACCTTGTAAATTTTGATTAGCTGTAACTACAGGCCAACCTTTGGGCCAAACTGCCTCACTTATTATACTTTTATCAGCTCCCGTGTCCAGTAATCCTATAAAAGGTTTATGTCCCACTATTAACTGCATTATGGGCCTATCTTGGAGGTCCATAGTAAAATTAGCCCAGGGTCCTCCTGTAGACCCAAATCCGTTATTTCCCCTTATTGTCTTCTTACTAGGCCACAAGGAATGTTGACTAGGTAAAATTAACATTTGTGCTATCCTATCTCCTGGAGAAATGACTGTGATTCCTTTGGGTGAAGAAACCATAGCCTTAACTTGTCCTTGAAAATCAGGATCAATTACTCCTGGGTGGACTATAAGACCTCTTAAGGTAGAAGAACTTCTGCCTAGAAGCAATCCTACTGAATGTGCCGGAATATTTCCTTCCCAATCTGTGTCTATCATCTGTACACCCATATCAGGGGTTAATACGAGTCTGGAGGTGGCACAGATGTCCAATCCTGCACTTCCTGTGGTGGCTCTTCTTTCCTGAGCTTCATTCCCTTCTCGGTTGGAGGATACCATTGTCGTGGCACTTGTTGAATTACCCCGTATATTTGTTGTGGGCCCCGGGGCGGGCCCCTCACCCCGTTTTTTTGTAGCTTGGGGTTAGTTGGTAAAGGATTTCCTTCTTTGTCCCTAACAGAATAACATTCATTAAGCCAGTGATTTCCTCTTTTACACCGAGGACATAACCTAGGCCCCTTTCCTTGGCCATTGTTCCTGGAAGGGCAACATGCTCTCAAGTGTCCCATCTGTCCACATATGAAGCAGGAACCAGGAGGTCCCCCTTTTTTACCCCCTCCTTTTTGTGCTAATGCTGTGGCAAGAACAGAGGTTTGTCTGTCGAGTGCAGCAATAAATGCAGCACTATTTCCAGAGGCCTCATTAATGTCTTTGCAGACTCTTAAATAAGTACACAAGTCTTTATTTCTCCATGGTCTGATGGCATCTTTGCACCATTTATTGGCTTGTTCGTAGGCTAATTGTTTTATTAATGGCATTGCTTGATCTGCATCTCCAAAGATTCTAGAAGCTGTTTGAATTAATCTATCAACGAAGTCTGCATAGGGCTCATTACTTCCTTGGGTAACTTTTGACAACTGTCCTTGTAAATCTCCTGACCCTTGTAGGGTTTTCCATGCTTTAATAGCAGCCACAGCAATTTTAGCATACACTGCAGGATGATAATTAATCTGTGCCTGAACCCCCTCATAAGGCCCTGTTCCCATCAACATGTCTCTGTCTACCTGTGGATTCCCTGAAGATGCATTGCGCCTTGCGGTGTCCATTGAAATTTCCTGCCAAGCTGTTTTCCACATAAGATACTGTCCCCCTGACAAGGTTGCTCTAGCCAGATTAGTCCAATCCAAGGGTAGCATATTTAAGGACATCATGGTCTCTACCAGTGAGATTGTAAAAGCCGATTGCGGCCCATAAGTGCTCACTGCTTCTTTTAGCTGTTTAACCATTTTAAAATCTAATAGCTGATGAAATCTTTGGTTTTGTGCATCCTCAAAAACTGGATATGTAGCATTTTGTAAGGAGGCCCACCCTCTATGTCTGCTGTGGTTTTCCTTTTTCTTAAACTCCATGGGCGGTGCACTAGGGATAGGTGTACTAAGCCGTTTCGACGCTAGATGGCGCTCAGGTTCCACGCTTAACTTTCCCATAGCTTCTTCAAGCTCCTCCCCTGAAAGCTCTTCCTCAGAACTTTCTCTTTCCGTATAATTTTCTCTTTCTGAAGTCTGAGAACATGATCGTTCCTCTTTAATCTCTTCTAAAATCTGACTTCCTTCTTCTAAAGGCCCCTTTAAATCCCTAAAAGGGTTTTTTGATTTACCTTGCTGCATCAAACAAGATTTAACAAGCGACCATATCGCCAGGGTTCCCATTGGCAGTGGCTCGCGTCTCTCCGCGTCGCGCAAATCCTCTCCTAGCTGTTCCCACTGAGGAAGATTTAATAATCCCTCGTCTAAAAACCACGGAGAGACTTTCTCTACGGTATCTAAAAACTTCATGGCCGTGCTTGCCTTCAATGGTGTTCCTTGATTTTTTAAAAGTTCTCTAAGAGGCCGCTGCATTCTAAACTTAGACAGATCCGTTCCCATGACTACGAGGTAGCATACTAGTTTAAACACACAAACAAGAGACAGGCGCGCGCACGCACACACGCTCTCTCACGCACGCACACACAGTTTGGTACCAATGTATAAATCTGTATCTGGCCACTCCACTCGTCCCTCCTATTGGGATCCTTTTGTGATGAATTGTCCCTCCCACGGGGATCCTTTTGTTATGACTCGTCCCTCCTACGGGGATCCTCTTGTTATGAATTGTCGCGGCTCCGCGATCATCTTATGAATTGTCAATTGTCGCGGCTCCGCGAACCTCGAGACATCTCACCTTTTGAACTCTTAGACTAATTTTTCTTGATTTGAGAACTTATGTGAACTTACCCTTATATTTTTTCTCGTTCCCAGTCTTGATTCGGCACCATCTATCGTGCTCCCCTGCCCGCAGAGAAACACGAAACCGGATCAGGGCAAGTTCTTTATTATTTTCTGCTAGCAGTTACTTCTGGCTGGCCGGCAGCTGCGGCTCTCGCAAGCGCCTTACATTACATACAACAACCAATCAGCTTATAGATCACGAGGGGAAAGCATGGACAGTAATGGAGCATAACAGCGTGGATATAGCAATCATGCAGTGTCCACGAGGACCCATGGCCAATCACATTAACTTCCTCAAATAGCGCCACTTTTTGGACAGAGAATTAGTCTGCTGGAGGTACCTGGTTTTGTTCTCAGCACTTCCTTGGCACCTTGCCAGGCGCCATCTTGGCCACGCCGAAGGGCTGGGGGTCTGCAGTACCCCGACACACAGCCAAGTAGACACCTTGATTTTATTCCAGTGATACCCACTCAGGACTACCCGGCTTCTGAACTGTAACATAATTCATTGGTGCACTTTTAATCTCACAAACTTGTGATTGGTTCCAGCAGCAAGAGGTAATGACCATACCTGGCATTTCCCATGTTCTTGTTTTAAGTTGGTAAAACACTACCCCTGGCCAACTCATGGTGTCTATGAAGCAGAGTTGTGTATGCATGTTGTAATGGCAGCTCAGATGTGCTTTTCACCACAAAAAATTTGGCAAGATACTATTTAAAAAAAGAAGTACAACAGACCATTTTCCATCGTTTTATAAAATTACATAAAGCTGTATTCATCTAGACATTGTAAATTTAGCCTCTTTCTATATAAATATATCAATTCCATAGAAAAAGAAAATACAAATCCACTGAAATTAGGAGTCATGTAAGTGGTATCAAATAAGTGCCAAGGAAAACATTTTGAAATAAATGGAGCTTGGATAATTATTCATTGATTGTTTCAAAATGAGCTGAATTTCTGTCTAAATGCCAAAAATAATAATAAAAGGAAGTTGTAGTAAAGACTTTAAATTGTAGTGGATTTTAGAAGAGAATATAGATGAACCCTCTGAGCCCATATGCACATGGAAAAAAAATGAGTAGCACTGAAAACATAACCGATGAATTCAATCATATTAAATTAATGTAGGTCAAGAAATCAGAAAAGAAAAAACAAATGAAAACCTAGGGTATCTATTTAGAACCATTAGGCATTATAAATCATGGCCATGTAGATATATAAACGGCTTAAAGTAAATTAGAATTGAAATATATATTATGCCACATGATTCAAGGAGGTGAGCCAAAATATAGAAAGAATAAATGCAAGGAGCTTATGATGCACTGTACATGTCTGTCAAGCCATCACTTGTCACCTGAATATGTGCCACCATGCTGGCTGTACTTCAGTAAGGCAGAAATGCAGATTAACACAGAAGCTTGAAAAGGTGCTCATCTTCAGTAAGGATCCAAGGCAGTGCTGTGGTTTGGATATGTAGTGTTCCCCAAAGCTCAGGTGTGGGACAAGGTAGGAATGTTCAGAGGTGAAGTGATTTGATCATGGATCTGTAACCTAATGGGTGGATTAGTCCCCTTAAAATGGATCAACTTGGTGACAACTTTAGGCAGGTGGGGTGTGACTGGAGGGGATAGGGATGTGCTTTTGGGTTTGTATTTTGTTCCTGTGGAGCAGAACTCTCTCTCCTTCCTGGTTGCCCTGCTCTGAGCTGCTTGCCTTCTGCTCCCCCTCCACCATGATGTCTTGTTTCATTCAGGAATGACATGATCAGAATATTGGAGGAGATACCAGCTTCATCATCCCACCTAAAACCAGGTAGAAGCAACTCTCTACATACCATAAAATCCCAGAGAATATTTGCAACATTAGAGTGTAGGTGGAAGAAAAAAAAAAGAAGCGGCTACTATTTACATGGAAAGGATTGCTGATGATATTGACATACTTAAGATGCCAACAGAGGCTGGGAACAAAGAAAAGCAGAGACTACAGGGATGGTATTAAGGCAATGTTCCATGGGTGAGACCTTCTCACCAGAAGGGAAGATCTACCGTGTGGCTCTCTATGCCCATGTGTTTCAGGTTTTCTATACACCTTGTCCATACTGTGTTCCTGGATCCACTTCTCATTGTCCTCCTCCTAGGAATGAAGGCATCCCATGCTCACATTTGATACAGAGACACCAGTCTCTACAAAGTCATAATATGAGAATCAGACTGTTTAAATCTAATGTCAAATTCAAAGAAAGAAAATCATGATAGAACTTCAGAGAGTGCAATATTCAGTGACACTGTTTGGGAGCAATGCGGCCAAGTCTTTTTATTGTCCATGTTTCATGAATGGTTGCTCTAGAGAGAACTCGTATGTGCTCATTGTAGCAATGTCCTGAGTATTGTGGCACATAGTCCCCTTCTCCTTTCTGATGTTGTAGATCACAGGTCCAAGTGTGTTGTTCCACTTTAACAGCTGTGCAAGGTCTTAAGGTCCATCACTGTCATGTACATACATGATTTGGGTTAAAGAATTAGGAAGTGAATCAAAAATGGAGGAAGGTGGGCTGGGAGATAGCTCAGCTGGTAGAGTGCTTGCCTCAGAAGCACAAGGCCCTGAGTTCGATCCCCAGTACCGCAAAAAAAAAAAAAAAAAAAAATGGAGGAAGGAACTCCTCAGGTGGACTCCTAGGTGACTGGGAGGTTGTCTCTTTAATTCTTATTGATGCTGGATTTTTGAGTGGAAGAATCACTGGACAACCCTTTATTTTGTGAATTTTGTCTGATGTGTGAGATATTTGGGCCAACATATAGCTAAACCAAATCATCCAGTGATGAGGTCAGAGCTCCCACAACCTGATGCTGACTAATAGCTGTACCTCTCAACATTGCTGCACTGGGGATGCTGCTTCCAATACATGTGCTTCTGGAGATACTCCAGATGCAAACCCTGAGAACACCTCACACCCTCTTGAAAGAACACAGCCAAGTGGACAACTTTAAGTTATCCCAGTGATACTCATTTTGGGCTACCAGGCTTCTGAACTATAACATAATTAATTGGTGCTCTTTTAATTAATCAAGCATTTCATTGGTTCCAGCAGCAAGAGGAAATGACCATACCTGGCAATCCCCATGTTCTTGTTTTAAGCTGGTCAGCCACTACCCCAACTCATGGTGTCTATGAAGCAGAGTTGAGAAGGCATGTTGGAATGGCAGCTCAGTTGTGCTTTTCACAAGGATAAATTCGGGGAGGTAGTTTTTAAGTAAAGGAGCATAATGGACCATTTTTCAAATTTTATGAAATTATGTATAAATCTGTATTCATTTAGACTTTGTGAATTTGTCTTTTCTCTAAATACATCAATTCAGTATAATATGAAATTACAAAATCAATAAAATAAAAAGTTATATCAGTGGTATAAAAATAAATGCAGAAGAAAAAGATTTTGAAATAAAGGTTGCTCAGATTTTTTTATAGTAATTGGATCAAAATAAACTAGATTACTGCTTTAATGCCCAAAATGAGGAAGTTGTAGGAAAGATCTTCAACTGTACTGGGATGTAGAATACAGTATCAATGAACACTCTGAGCATACTCAGGTGGAAGAAAAGGAAATAGTAGAACTGAGAACATAACAGATTAATTCAATTTTGTTAAATAAACAGGAAAGAAAAAACAAATGGAATCCTAGGGAATGTATTTAGAAAATGTTAGGCATTATAAAACAACCTTGTATATGTATACACTGTTTAGTCAATCAGAGTAAAAATACATATTATGCTATATGATCCAATGAGGTGAGCCAAAAATAGAGAAAGAGTCAATGCAAGGAGCTCATGCCTCACTGATCGTGTCTGTCAAGCCATCACCTGTCACCTGAATGTGTGCCACCATGCTGACTGTACTTCAGTAAAGCAGGAATGCAGTCTAACACAAAATCACGAAAAGGTGCTCATCTTCCCTAAGGATCCAAGGCAGTGCTGTGGTTTGGATATGAGGTATCTCCCAGAGACCAGGTGTGGGACAAGGCAGGAATGTTCAGAGCTGAAGTGATTAGATCACAGAACTGTAACCCAATGGGTGGATTGTCCCTTAAATGGATCAACTGGGTGATAACTATAGGCAGGTAGCGTGTGGCTGGAGGAGGTAGGTGATCAGAGGCATGCCTTTGGGTTTGTACTTTTCTCCTGGGAGTGGAGCTCTCTCTGCTTCCTGGTTGCCCTGCTTTGAGCTGATTTCCTCCTTCTCACACATCCCCATGATATCTGGCCTCATCTCAGGCCCAGAGGCGTGGAGTCAGCTGTCCATTGACAGAAACTCTGAAAGTGAGAGCCAAAATAAACTTATCCTTCTCTAAATATTCTTGTCAGTATTTTAGGTCAGAGCAAGGAAAGCTGACTAAATCAGGAATTGAAATTAGAATACAGTTTTGCCTGTATACCAGCATTTTGGTCCCTCACGAACCTCACATGAGATGGTGATTTCATGCGTTTGTATCCCCTGGTGACACCACGCCAACATTAAAATGTGTACATGGCTGTGATAAAGGAGCAGGTCTGTCCTCCCCACATCTCTCTGGCTTCCCGTCTCTCCATGTGATCTCTCCCACTTGAGTGTGCTCCTGGCACAGCTCCAGCCACTAGAATGGGATGAAGTCAGAGGCTCCCTCACCAGAGCTGGAGTCATGCCAATTGGACTTGATAGACTCCAAACTGTGAGAATAATGGACATCTTTATAACACAATCGGTCTCTGGCACTTTGTTATAGTAATGCAAATGGACTAATATGTCACATAAAGGAGATATTGGGAAACAGTGATGTGATGTGTATAAAACATGGAAATACTGCTGTCACCTACTGACTGCTGTTGTCATTAATATCAGCATTTATTATATTGAATTGATTCTCCAGCTCAAAATCTTCTATTCAGTATAAAACTTGGCATCTTCTGTTGTAGATTTTATTTTATGTTTAACCGTCTGTCCTGCTAAATTCACAACATTTGACAAATATTCACTGAGAAAAAGTCATTTCCAATGATAGGATGAGGCATTGTGATTGTAAAGGTGGGAAAGAGCCATTTCTGAAATTTGAGGAATTGGTAGAGAGGATGAGTAGAAAAATTCAATATAGTTGGTGTGATGGGAAGTACAGTAATGTGATATAATGGGGTTAATTTATTCAAACCCTTTTAGACATCATTCCTGTAAATGAGTTTTCAAGACAGCATTCACTCAGTACTGTAGGTACACATCACATAATTTTGAGGATATATGTCAGTCCAAAAGACCCGAAGCAAGAGCTGCAAGATCTTGGTCATATGAGGAAGCGGGTGAAATTAATGTGATAGAAGTTGCAAGTAGCACAGTGGTCCCCAGAACTCAGGTGGAGTGATGGGGAGGTTGGGTAGAGGGTGTGAAGTCCAGTTCCATGATTGAAATGATTTTTAAAGCTCTACAGCATTATGGAAGAAAATAGTTCATAGCAATTGATTTTATAACTTTTAGAAAACTAGAAGAGAAGAAAGTGGGATACCCTGGTGAAAAGAAATGATAAGTGTTTGAGTAGATGAAAATGCCAATTGCCTTGATTTGATCAGTATATGTGTCACACATGCATGGAGATATCACACTGTGCCCAATCAATGTATGCCAGTGTCATGTATCAATAAAAATACAAAATTCCACACCTCAGTGTAAGTAATTGTAAATGAAAAGGACCAGTTGTATTTATACAGAATTACAATGTCTGCTAAGATAGGGTACAGGTGATCCAATAGGTTGCATTATGAACAGACCTTAGGTGGGAATGAGACCAAAGGAAGATGCAAACAATGAGTGTCTTAAAATACATGAAGCAGAGGTAGCCACAGTGTTGGATGGAGAGGGTGAGGCTCTTTATTCTCCAGTATGGCACATACTGTGACTCATAGGAGACATGCATCCATACTCTCTCTGAGAGGCACCATCTTGCTGAGGACTCTCCCCAGGGCCACCTTGATATCCCTATTCCTCAGACTGTAGATGAAAGGGTTCAGCATGGGGGTGACCATGGTGTACATCACTGAGGCTATCACACTTATCCTTGAAGGCAGTGTGGCTACAGAACTGAGTTTGACTGCAAGGTCAGAGCTATAGAACAAGGAGATCATCAGGAGGTAAGACCCACAGGTGGAAAAGGCTTTGTACTTGCCTCTGTCTGATGAGATCGTCAGGATGGAGGAGAAAATCTGAGAATAGGAGAGGAGGATGCCAGTGAGAGGGAAAACAGCCAGGACAATTGTCACTGAGTGCATCACAATGTTATTGATGAGAGTGTCAGAGCAGGTGAGCTTCAGAACTTGAGTAAGATCACAGAAAAAATGAGGTATCTCCATGTTTGAGCAGAATGACTGCCTCAAGATGGTCATGGTCTCTGGAAGGGCACCCAGGACACTGATCAACCAGGACCCCAGAGTCATGATCAGACAGAGTAGTGGTTTCATGATGGCCATGTAGTGCAGGGGGTGACAGAAGGCCACGAAGCGGTCGTAGGCCATCACTGTTAGGAGCAAATTGTCCTGGCTTCCAAACACAATAAAAAAATAAATCTGTGAGATGCAGCCTGCAAAGGTGATAACTCTGCTCTGAGTCTCGATGTTCCTCAGAGCCTTGGGTATGGTGGTGGAAGTGAAAACAATGTAAGCCAGGGACAGGTTGGAGAGGAAGAATTACATGGGCATGTGGAAGTGGGAGTCTGAGATGGTGGCCAGGATGATGAGCAGGTTCCCCAGCACAGTGACCAGGGACATGGAGAGAAGTAGACCAAAGAGGAGGGACTGCAGGTCATGATGATCTGTGAATCCCAGGAGGATGAAGTTTCCAGCTCCTGTTGGGTTTCCTCTTTCCATGGGGTTTCTGGGATTCTCAAAAAGGAGGGAACAGGAACTCAATCTTCACTCTGAGAAGGCATTCCCAGGATGCCCCCCGTATCGTTTTTTGAAACCTCAGATCTCAAGAACTCAAATATTTTGTCTTCTCTTAGTGTGTTTTTGGTGAGAATTTGAAGTTACTATGTTTAACTCCAGGCAAACTGGCTCTGGGTCAGTGGTTCTCAAATGGTGTTCCTGGAACAGTCACCTGGGTGTCACCTGGAAACTTGGTGGGAATGTGCATCTTCAGGCCCAAGGAACCACCTGAGCCTCACATTGTGGGTCTGGAGTCCCCTCTTGGTTGTTAAGCCCTCTTGGGATTCTGATGGGCATGCCTGTTTGTAGGTCCTGGCTCTAGTGCTTGCTGCATCCCTGGCAGTCAGTCTTTGCTCAGCATCCTGGTTGCTGTTCTAGGCTGTTCTTCCTACTGCACGTGGGCATGTGAGCTCTCTACCTCCAGGCAGGAGCATCAGTGAGTGGAAGACTCTTTATTGTATAATGCTGCTTCTCTGAAATTTCTACATGTCCTATCTTGTGGGCCTTTAGTGTTCCTTCTGCTGGAAATATCAGTAACCACTGTGAGTGTTCATCAGTTCCATTTCACTTTTACTATTTTTATTTGTTTATTAGTGCATTATAGTCATATGTAATATTGGGTTTCATTTTGGCATAATCATCTAAGCAGGGAGTATAATTCGCTTCACTCCAGTCCTCTCTCCTACCACTTTCACCAGATGGATTTGCCAAATGTAGCAATCCTAATTCATGTGTGGTGGTGCACACCTGCAATCCCAGTGACTCAGGAGACTGAGGAGAGAGGATTACCAGTTTGAGGTCAGCCTCAGAAACAGAGCAAGGCCCTAAGCAATTTTGCAGGAACCTCTTTAAAGAAAAAGATAGAAAGAAAGAAAAGGAAATGTGTGGGGATGTATCTCAGTGCTAAACTGTCCTTGGGTTAAATCCCTAGTACCAAACTAAATATACAAACAAACAAGTAAATATAGAAATTCCAGGATTTCTAAATATAAAAGTGAATCTTATGCACATTTTTCATCATCTGACACCTCATTAAAATATTTCAGCTCATGGAAATGACTCTTTCGAACTTGCCCACTTTGGCAATTTATATTCTTTCTAAGATTTCTTTTTGACAAATACAGTTTGAATGTATTTTCATTTTACATTTTCTTTTCTGAGGATTCCTCATAAATGACCTCTGTAGACCTTAAAAATTCATGTATTTCCTGTGTCATATGTATATAAATAACTGATTAAATATGGTCATTTGTCAGGTTCTCAGATCCAGACTAAAAAAAAAATCTATCTTCATTGTACACTTAAAACATTAATGGAAATTTTAGCCGTTATTCTTCCTTCCTATTTTGCTCCTTTTACCAGTTTATTTTCATAATTGAATTTTAAAATAAGCACCCTTGGAAGCAAAAAAGAAAGGTGATAAGAGATCCCTTAAAATTTGAATTAATTTGGAGTAGCTGATATCATTACAATGTTCCTATTCTCATTCCAGGGGTGGAATTTCCCTCTAGACTTTTCAGTTTCTTTTTGGGTAACCTTTCCTGAAGTTTTCTTCTCAATAAAATGTAAATTTCCTTCTTTTTTTGTTAGTAACAATTGATGTATTTTAGGTTTAATGCTGTTAAGAATGATTGTAGTAATGATACACCTCCACTATTGCAGTTATATACAGAAAACTTTTGATTTTTAGTATGATGAGGTGTCATGGAACTTTTCTAGATTTTCTCATGAATGCTGTGATTTCTTCTAAAAGTCCAATTTGATAATACAATTTAAATTTATAACATATCTCTTTTGGTCTCACTGTTGTGTCTTGAAATTATCTTAAAAAGATCTGGAATTTTCTTAATTTCTTCCTTTCTTTCAAGGCAATAACCCTAGGGTGTTGTTCTTTAGTGTGATGTTCATTCTCATTCTAGATTGTTCACATTGAAAATGTTCTGTTTATTCTTGTAAACGTGAATTATTCACTCTTAGATATTTCAAAGGGGATTTTTAAGGGTAATAATAAGTGTGTAATAATTCAGTAAGTATTTCAAAAAAATGTAGAGTCCAACATCATGTCCTGAAATAAATTTCAAACATTCTATGTGGCACAGCAGCTGACTGCAAAATACACAATCTAAGCAACACCCATTTTAGATGGATATAAATAAGCTTTGAAAGTGGAAGCCCTCTCTGAATAAATTTTTTTGGTGTAAATAAAAGAAGAAAAAAATCCAGTAATTAGAAGTATACCTTGAAAACACATGAAGGAGAAAATATGATGTGCAGAAAATTAGAGTGCAAAAATAATCTATTTGGTTAATCAACAATGAGAGCTTTGACTTTATTTATTTATTATTTATTGGTAGTGTGGATAAAACCTGGGGTACCTAACCGCTGAGCCACATGCCGAGCCCAAAGGGAGGCACCCTGGGGAATGAATGAACACATGAGTAGAGTGGTATAGATAAAAGACAAAGAAGCATCTTTGGTAGAGGAGATCAAGGCACTTGTGGTGGTTGCACAAAGTGCCCAACATGGCTGGGGAAATATTTGAGAGGCCTGGGAGCAAAGAGGTGGACAATGTCAGGAGGAAGGTGAGAGATCCTCAGAACTGGGCTCCAGAAGAAAAGGAAACAGGAAGAAAAGAAGCTGAGAGGGAGAGACACAGGAGCGGACTGCAAAGAGTGCTCTAAGGGAGGGGCCTTTCTCTCTGCAGTGTCCCCACTGGGCCAACAAGGCTCATCCTGTGAGCACTGTGCTGCCTCCTACCTTCTTGCCCATCAACACTTCCCACATGGCTTATTAGTTTTGTGTGATTCTGCTAGTTCTTTCTGAAGCTGCTGGTGCTTGGGCAGAGCAATCTGAGGAGGGAAATTGATGAATCTTTTACTTAGTAGAAAGCCCACAGGCTTGGTGGTGTCATTTAAAAGCTTGTCCAGCTGTTCAACCACACTCTTTTCACAGTTCTTCTCACAAAAGCTTAGAACCAACTTTTTAATTTGTTCAGCACACTGGGTACCCTTTCTTTCAGTTAAATTTAAAAGGCTTATGAAACCAAAAATTTCATCTTCATCCACATCATCATCGATGTCTTCCGAAACATTTGTTTGATTGTCGGATGGTCTAAAAGTATCCTCTGTAGTTAGTAACGAAGATATTGGTAAGTCATTCAGTGTCAGAACTTAATCACACTCCCAATATGGTTCTGTTGAATTAAGAGATCTGTTAGTTCTGTAGTGTTCACAGGAGCTTTTAGAAAAAGCTGCAGTAGTAATTTCTTAATTGCATCATAATCATTATCTGAGATGGAATAAGCTTCAAATTCAACATTCACTTCCTCGTCAATGACCTCATCGGCTTCGTCCTCCTCTTCTTCACTATCCTCATCGTATTCATCCTCATCCTTGACTTCGTTTTCCTCTTCTTCATAGTCTCGCCTGAGGGTGTCTTCGGGAGGCCGCGGGGCCGGGCTTCCCACCCTCCGCCATTTGGCCTGGGACCTGCACTAATCATTTGTGACATGCCATCCATAAATCTTTATATAGGATGTAAGTATAAATATGGTTACTGATTTTTTGATCTCAAACCAATTGAATATGTACCTCCATTTATGCATTAAAGGATATCTATTTCACTAAGTGGTACAGAATTTCTACCAGAGAGTTCAAATTCTTTGGTTAACGTGGAATATTTTTTATGCATATTATTATTTGTTGTTTTTAGTTATATATGACAGTGGGGTGTATTTTAACATATTTCACACACATTTTAAAAATAATTTTAGAAAATTGTTGCAGGAGGTCAGAGAGCATTCCTTTTGGGTGACAATGTTTAGCATGAAGGAGTAGGCAACAGGACGAGAATTTCTTGTGAGAGGGAAGACCTACCACAGGGATTGAAAAGAAAATCATTGGAGAACTTTTCAGAGTGCAATGTGCAGTGACCTCTGTTTGGGAAAAATGTGGCCATGTGTTTCCATTGTCCATGGATCAGAAATGCTTGCTCGAGGGAGAACTCATATGTACTCACTTTAACAATGTCCTCAGAATTGGGATACACAGTCTCCCTTCTGATGTTGTAGATCACAGGGCCAAGTCTGTGGTTCCAACTGAGCAGCTGTACAAGTATTTGGTCCATCTCTGTCATGTGTGCACATAATTTGGGTTAAAGAATTAGAATGTGAGTCAGGGAGGGAGGCAGGAACTTCTAAATTGGACTCTCAGGTGACTGGGGAGGGTGTTCCTTTAATTGTTAGTGATCCTGTGCTTTTGAGTGAGGGAATCACTGGACAGTCTTTTATTTTGTGAATATCTTTCAGGCATGATGTCATCACGATATTGTCACAGGACAGCCCCGACTTCACCAGTTGCCTTAGACAGGTACAAAGCCCAAGGAGGACCCAAGAGCCCATTAAGAAATGGGAGCCTCATGGTGGATAAAAAGGACACTGTTGGCTAGGAAAAAAGAAGAAGAAAAGCAGAGGCTACTGATTTGGTTTCACCCATGTAGGTGAAACAATGGTGATCATTAACTTGCTGCAGAGAAGACCCCAGCACCTCTGCCCCTGACTTCATCAGTATGGCGATGTTGGCCAGGGGTGGAGAGGTTAAGAGGTGGACTATGGGGCAGGGCTGTTAGGTCATTAGGTTGCTGCCCCTAGAAGTTATTATTGCAAATCTACTGATAACTTGGTTGCTATGAGAGTGCAAGACTTCCCTCCAGTCTCTCTGGCTTCCATCTTTGCATGTGACCTCTGCTTTGTGCATGTGCTTTGGCCATGACTCCTTTACCATGATATGATATGACTAGAGAGTCACTTGAAAACTAGTGCTATACTATTTGGACTTTCATTTTCCTAAACCAGGACCTATAGAATACTCTCTGTTGCACAGAGTACCCAGCCTCAAGTCCTTTGTTACAGCAATGGAAAATGGGCTAATACATTCCATAAGGGAGTTATTAGAAAAAGGAATGTGATGATGTGGATAACACACTGAAGTAGCTGCTGGCACATCTTGAGTGTTGTTCTTATTGACATCTATATCAACAGCTTTTCATTTCTTTTCTAGCTCAAAATCTAATATTAACCTTATGAAGTTGTATATTTTTGTCCAGAGTATATTTGATACTTAGCCATCCACTTCTCTGATTTTCTTTCCATTTGATGAAGATTTACCGAGTATCTTTTTTTTTTCTTTTTTTTTTTTTTTTTTTTTTTTTACGAAGAACTCCATTAAGCATCTTGGTTTCTCAAAAGTGGAGAAGATATAATTCTGGTGGATGAATATAATCCAAAAATTCATCATATATTTTACAAAGAACATGAGGAGTTCAAAGCTTCCTAACTCCAGCAATTTGGAAATGTTTAAGGAGATGGAAAAATTATAGATTTGATTGTTACATCTTCTTTATATTTGTCAAATTATCACAAATGTACTCATAAGTATGCCAGATTATTATGTGAGCCTCTGCTCTTCCTTCCCTGGGTGAGGAGTGTCAGCTCACCTCTGATGGAGGGAGGAGGTGGTGTCAGGCATGAGGGCTCTTCAAGGTGCAGGTGAATCCACTCATTCCAGCAGAGCTGAGCTGAGGGCGAGATGATCATGGGGCATATTTACTATTTCCAGGACCTCAGAGGTTGAATTCTCATGAATGCTCATTAAATTAATTGTTGCATTGTTACTCAGTTGAGTTTCCATGAGTGAGAAAACCAAACTCGAAAAGTAATTGTGTATGCATCTTGTTTTGTATCCCTGGGACCATCTATTTTCCTGATATGCCCATTCCTTCCCCTGGGTCTCTTGGCTTATGGTGTTGATTTCTGCCAGGACTTGAGTTCAACCGATCATTTGTCTTTCCCAATGAGAACTTCTGCAATAAGCAATTCAGAGCATGTTATCACAGACAAGAGCACGTACAGTTTTCAAGGCCACACAAACCCGTCCTAGCCCCTTCCCCCACTTCGTCACAGCTTCTGTCCTCACTACTGAGAGCACAGTGTAGTCAAATTCCAGGTGTGTGGTTAGCTGGTTAGAGAAGTTGGGAGAGGAGCTTGTTCAGGCAGGCATCTGTATGAATCCTCAGCTATAATTCCAAGCTCAAAACAAGTCCACTGTGGGGTCTTCAGTATTCCAAGTCAGAGAGTAAGGACCACATTTCACCATTCAGTCGGCACTGCCTTTCACAGGCCACATCAAGCATTATTAGGAAGCAGTTCCAGAAAATCAGAGCAGGAGGACATCAAGCATTCCCTTCATGTCCTTGTGTTAGCATGAAGGAGTAGGTATCAGGTGAGGTCTTCAGAAGGTACTACCTCCCATGGGGCTCCCAGTGCCCAGGTGTACAAGACTTGCAGCACTTACCTGGTCCATTCTCTATTCCCGGTTCATTTACCCTTCTTTTCCTCTCAGGAGGGGTGGTGTTCCTCACTCACCTATGACACATAGGCATCAGTATCTAAAAAGGTGTATTATAGGAACAGGCCTGTGAAATCCTTCCTTAGAGCCAAACAAAGAGCATCACATTATTTTTGAGGGCAATGTGCAGCAATTTCTGTTTGAGAACCACGTGACTGAGTGTTTTCATGGTCTACATACCTGGAATGATTGTTCCCTGAGGACTGGTATGTGCTTATTTTAAACATGTCCTTTAACTTGTTATTAATACACTCTCCCTTCCCTCTTGTGGTTGTGGTAGATCACAGTACAAAGTCTGTGGCTCCACCTTAAACTTTGGACAAAGATACGTGATCCATTATTTTCATTTGTAAAATTGTCTTGGGGAAAAGAAGCAGGAAAATTATCAGAAAAGAATGCTGAATGCCTTAGGTAGAGTCCCACATGCTCCTGGGACTCTGACCTGTACTGTAAGTGACCCTGGGGTTTTGAATGTAGTCACTGAACAGACTTTTCTTCTTTGAAGTTCATTCAGGAATGACATCATCAGGATGGTGGAGGTGATACTAGCTACATCATCTCACCTAAAATCAGGTAGATACAACTCTTTACACACCATAAAATTCCAGGGAACATCTGCAACAACATGTTGGTGGTGAAAGAAAGAAAAGAAGAGGATAATATTCACATAGAAATGATTTGTGGCGATATTGACCTACTTAAGACACCAACAGATGCTGGGAACAAAGAAAAGCAGAGACTACTGAGATGGTATGAAAATAATTTTCCACAGGTGAGACCTTCTCTTGGGAAGGGAAGTCCTACCATGTGGATCCCAATGCCCACGTGTTCCAGGATTGCAACACACTTGTTCCATGCTGTGTTCCTGGATGCACTTCCCATTGTCCTCCTCCTAGGAATGAAGCCATCCCTTGCTCACACTTGGTACAGAGACACCAGTCTCTACAAAGGCATACTATAGGAAACAGACTGTTGAAATCTAATGTTGAATTCAAAGAAAGAAAATCATGTAGAACTTCAGAGAGTGCAATGTTCCGTGTCCCTTTTTGGGAACAATGTGGCCATGTTGTTTTATTGTCCATGTATCAGGAATGGTTGAACTAGGGAGAACTCCTCTGTGCTCATTTTACAAATGTCCTGAGTATTGTGACACATAGTCCCCCTTCTCCCTTCTGATGTTGTAGATCACAGGGCCAAGTCTGTGTTTCCAACTTAACAGATGTGTAAGGACTTAATGTGTGTGTGCACATGATTTGGGTTAAAGAATTTGGATGTGAATCAGAGTGGGAGGCAGGACTTCTCAGCTAGAATCCTAGGTGACTCAAGAGGGCGTGATTTTAATTGTTAGTGATGCTGGGTTTTTCAGTGGAGGAATCACTGAATAGCCTTTTATTTTGTTGAGTACCTTTCAGGCATGACATCATCAAGATAGTGTAGAAAGACACCTCCACCTTCACCAACTCACCTAAGTCAGGCAGAGACTGTTATCTACAAAGCAGGAAAGCCCATGGCAGAACCAAGAGCCCATTAAGAAGTGGGAGCCACATTGTGGGTAACAAAAGGACAGTGTTTATTTAGAAAGGATGATGGAAATGCCGGGAGATGGCTAGGAACCAAGAAGAAAAGTAGAGGGTATTGATTTTACTCATGTAGTAGGACCCATGGTGATAGCTAGCGGCCTGCCCCACAGAGGACACCAGCACCTACTGCCCATGACATCACCAATGACTATTTCCCCTGGGAAATTCTAGAGAAGAAGATGTGGCTATGATGTTCTCTTCCCCTAGGGAACTGACTGATTTGGATTCACTTTGGAAAAGATGCCATGTCCTCGCACACCCTGCCAGAGTCCCAAACTCCATGCTGTTGCTGCTGCCCATTAGGATGCCTGATCCTGCCCTGTGACTGAACTTTGCATGAGCATATTCAGGTACTGGACTCTTGTCATGGTGAGTTCATTAGCACTCTCATATCCAGAGTTGATGTCTCAGTGCACGTGACTATATGCTGGACGGTGGGTCAGTTGCTGCACAAAGCTCTTCCCTGAGGGATTCCAATGCATCTGTAAGTCAGTGGAGGCCTGGGTCCTCCAGACCTGGATCTTTGGCTACCTCACCACATCCTTATCTGACACACTATTACCAATGTGTCAGTGGAAGTGGATGCACCCTGAACCAGCACCATTACTCTCCTGGATTCCAGAGCTGTATGTCCTCCATATATGCCTATGATTCAGGTCTCAGTTCCATGGCCACTACCCGTGGCCCCCTCATCTGCCATCTGTTCAGTGTCACCATAGTCAGACTGTGAGTCAGATCAATACCAAGAGGAATGTGTTCAAACTTAACACCATGGTTCAGAGGATTTAGTTCATTGCTAGCTCATCCAGGTAAAGACGTGGTGGAAGGGTGTGGCATAGGAAAGCTACCTTGCACATAGTAGCTGGGAAGAAGAGAGAGAGAGGGAGCATGAAAGGGGACAGGGAGAGGATGAACACACCCAGGTGACACCCCAGTGTCCTACTTCCTCTATCTACGTCTTCTTCCAACTAGCATATTCGGGTGCCAATGAATTAATGCATCATGGATTCATGCACTGTTTTAGTTAGTTTGTTTGCTGCTTTGTGCAAAAGATGTGACAGGAACAATTTTAGAGGAGGACAACTTTTCCAGGGGCTCACAGTTCCAGAGGTTTCAGTTCATAGACAGCAGCTCCGTTGCCTTGGGCCCACGGTGTGGTGGAACACCAATACAGAACACTGTGGTAGAGCAACGTGACTCAGGATGTGGCATTTGGAAGCAATGAGAAAGCCCTGCTCTCCAAGAGCAAAATATGTGCCCCAAAGGCACACCTCCCAATGACTCATCCATCAATACCATACCTGCCTACATAAACCACCTGGTTTGTCCCCACAGTAGGATCATGCACTGAGTAGGTTCAAACTGTCACAACCCATTCATTTCACCACTAGTCTTTCTTCATTTTTTCACATGTGAGCTTTTGGGGGACACCTCATAGCTAAACCATAATGTCAGTGATGAGGCCAGATACAGTTGCTCATTAAAAGCTGGATCTCTGAAATTTATTGCACTGGGGATCCTGCTTCCAGCACATATGTTGTTGGGGATGTTCCATATCCAAACCATAACAGCTCCACAGATTCTCCTGAAGGAACACAGTCCTGTAGACACTTTGATTTTATCCCAGTGTGATACCCATTTTGTACCTCCAGTATTCGGAATAGGAAAAAAATTTATTGGTGCTCCCTTAATTTATCAAGTTGTAATATGTTCCAGCAGCAAAAGGAAATGACCATACCTGGAAATCCCTGTTCTTGTTTTAAGCTGGTCAACCAATATCCCTGGCCAACTCATGGTGTCTATGAAGCAGAGTTGAGAAGGCATGTTGGAATGGCAGCTCAGGTGTACTTTTCACTGTGAACAATGGTGTAAGATAGTTTTCAAGCAAAGGAGCACAATGGACCATTTTCCATCTTATTATGAAATTATGTATACATCTGTATTAATCCAGTCATTTTGAATTTGTATTTTCTTTAAATATCTCAATGCAGTAAAATATGAAAATACAAAGACAATAAAATTAAAATATATACTAGTGTTAAAAAATTGGTGTAGAAGAAAAAGATTTTGAAATAAATGTTGCTCAGATTTTTTTAAATTAATTGGATCAAAAAGTAAAATAGGACTGGGGATATAGCTCAGTTGGAAGAGTGCTTGCCTGGCATGCGCAAGGCCCTGGGTTCAATCCCCAGCACCACTAGAAAAAAAAAAGTA
This sequence comes from Sciurus niger, assembly GCA_020740815.1. NCBI lineage: Eukaryota > Metazoa > Chordata > Mammalia > Rodentia > Sciuridae > Sciurus > Sciurus niger. Next base: position 172,918 of record JAHUXG010012733.1, read on the forward strand.
AATTATTGCCTGAATGCCAAAATAAGGAAGTTCTAGGCAAAATTTTCAGTTGTACTGGGCTATGAATGACAGTATCACCATGTCTCTGAGCATACACTCAGATAGAAGAAAAGGAAATAAGTAGAACTGAGAACATAACTGTTGAATTCAATTATGTTAAAAAAGTGTAGGTCAAGAAAACAGGAAAGAAAAAAACAAATGGAATCCTTGGGAATGTATTTAGAACATGTTAGGAATTATAAAATATAACCTTGTAGATTTATACACTGTTTAGTCAATTAGAGTAAAAATACATATTATGCCATATGATCCAAGGAGGTGAGACAAAAGTACAGAAAGAATCAATGCAGGAGCTCCTGAGGTACTGTATGTTTCTGTAGAGCCATCATCTCTCTCCTGAATTTGTGCCACCATGCTGGCTACACTTGAGTAAAGCAGGAATGCAGAATAACACAAAACCATGAAAAGGTGCTCATCTTCACTGAGGATCCCAGGCAGTGCTGCGGTTTGGGTACGTGGTGTTTCCCACACTCAGGTGTGGGACAAGGTAGGAATGTTCAGAGCTGAAGTGATTAGATCACAGAGCTTTAACCTAATGGGTGGATTAATCCCCTTAAAATGGGTGATAACTGCAGGCAGGTAGGGTGTGTCTGGAGCAGCTAGGTGATGAGGCGCATGGTTTGGGTTTATACTGTGCACCTACGAGTGGAGCTCTCTCTGCTTCCTGGTTGTCCTGCCCTGAGCTGCTTTTCTCCTGTTTTCACTTCCAGCATTATGTTGTGCCTCATCGAAGGCTCAGAGAGCTGTGGTGTCAACTGACCAAGGACTGAACCTCTGAAACTGAGAGCCAAAATAAAATTTTCCTTCTCTGAATCTTGTTGTCAGTACTTTTGGTCAGAACAAGGACAAGCTGACTAAATCAGGAAGTGGAATTAGAATAGAGTTGTGCTCTACATAACACATTTTGGTCCCTCAGCAACAACACATAATTTCCATTACCTGGTGACACCATACCAATAGTAGCTTGTGTACATGGTTGTGAGAAAAGAGCAGGAATTGTCCCTTTCCGATATCTCTCTTACTTCCTGTCTGTCCATGTGATCTCTCTCTCTTGGGAATGCTCCTGGCACAGATCCATTAACCTGGATGGGATGAAGTCAGAGTCTCCCTCACCAGAGCTGGAGTCATGCTAATTGGACTTGATAGCCTCCAAACTGTGAGATAGTCTTCTTTATAACATAATCTGTCTCTGACATCTTGTAATAGTAATGCAAATGGACTAATATGTCACATAAAAGAGATACTGGGAAACGTAGTGATGTAATGTGTGTAAACCATGGAAATAGTGCTGGCACCTACTGAGGGTTGTTGTTATTAATATCAGCATAAATTACTCCAAATTTCTTCTCCAGCTCAAAATCTTTTATTCAATTTAAATTTTGCATTTTCTGTTTCAAATTCTATTTTACTTTTAACCATCTGCTCAACTAATATTCACTACATTTGACAAATATTCACTGAGAAAAAAGTCTTTTCCAAAAACAGGATGAGGCATTGTGGTTGCAAAGTTGAGAAAGAGGCATTTCTGAAATGCGAGGAATCTTAGAGAGCATGATTAAAAAAAAGTCAACAGCATGGGTGTGATGGGAAGCACAGTAATGCCATATGATGGGGTTAATTTATTTTCACCCTCTTAGAAAATATTCCTGTAAATGAGTTTTGAAGACAGATTTAACTCAATTCTGGAGGTAGAATCCCAACATTTTGAGGATACATAGCAGTCCAAAAGACGAGAAAGAAAGGACTGCAGGTTCTATTACATGTGAGGAAAGAGATGAACTCAATGTCACAGAAGTGGACAGTTGTTGTACTAACAGTGGTTCCTGGAAGTCAGGTGGGGTAAGAGGGAGGTTGAGTAGAGAGTGCCAGTCCAGTTCATGAATAAAATGATTTCTAAAGATCTACAGCACCATAGAAGAAAATATTTCATAGCAATTGATTTTTAAATTCTAGAAACTAGAAGAGAGGAATGAGAGGTGTCCCAGTAAAAATAAATGATAAATGTTTCAGGAGAAGTATATGCCAATTGCTTGATTTGATCAGTATAGGTTTCATGCATACATGGAGATATCAACTATGCCCAATCCACATATGCCAGTATCATGTATCAATAAAAATATAAATGCCCATACTTCAGTGTAAGTAACTTCAAATGAAAAAGACCAGTTTTTTTTATACAAAATTACAATGACTGGTAAGAGAGTGTACAGGTGATCGAATATGTTGCATTATCTACAGTCCTTGGAAGGACTTTGAATGAGACCTAAGAAGATGCAAAGAATGAATGTCTTAAAACATACCAAAGAGAGGTAGCCACAGTGTTGGATGGAGAGGGTGAGGCTCTCTGGTCTCCAGTATCACGCACATTGTGACTCACAAGAGACGTGCATCCACACTTTCTCTGAGAGGCACCATCTTGCTGAGGACTCTCCCCAGGGCCACCTTGATATCCCTGTTCCTCAGACTGTAGATGAAAGGGTTCAGCATGGGAGTGACCCTGGTGTACATCACTGAGGCTATCACACTTATCCTTGAAGGCAGTGTGGCTACAGAACTGAGATTGACTGCAAGGCCAGTGCCATAGAACAAGGTGACCACCAAGAGATGAAACCCACAGGTGGAAAAGGCTTTGTACTTGCCTCTGTCTGATGAGATCCTCTTGATGGAGGAGAATATTTGAGAATAGGAGAAGAGGATGCCAGTGAGAGGGAAAACACCCAGGATGATGGCCACAGAGTACATCACTATGTTATTGATTAGCTTGTCAGAGCAGGTGAGATTCAGAACATCAGTAAGATCACAGAAAAAGTGAGGGATTTCCCTGTTTGTGCAGAATGGCTGCCTCAAGTTTGTCATGGTCTCTGGAAGGGCACCCAGGACACTGATCAACCAGGACCTGATAGCCATGAGCTGACAGAGTTGTGGGTTCATGATGGCCATGTAGTGCAGGGGATGACAGATGACCGCAAAGTGGTCGTAGGCCATCACTGTCAGGAGCAAATTGTCCTGGTATCCAAACACAATAAAAAAATAAATCTGTGAGATGCAGCCTGCAAAGGTGATGACTCTGCTCTGACTCTGGATGTTCCTCAGAGCCTTGGGGATGGTGGTGGAGGTGAATCCAATGTCAGCCAGTGACAGGTTGGAGAGGAAGAAGTACATGGCATGTTCAGGCTGGAGTCTGAGATGGTGGCCAGGATGATGAGCAGGTTCCCCAGTACAGTGACCAGGTACTTGGAAAGAAGCAGACCAAAGAGGAGGGACTGCAGGTCATGATGATCTGTGAATCCCAGGAGGATGAAGTTTTCAGTTCCTGTTTGGTATCCTCTTTCCATGGAGTTTCTGGCTTTCTCAAGAAGGAGGGAATAGGAACTCAAACTTCTCTCCCAGAAGGGATTCCCAGGATGCCTCCAGTGTCTTTTACTGAAACCTCCAGATCTCAGAAATTGTATATTTTCTTATCATTGGGTGTTTTTGCTGACAAGTTGAAGTTACTATGTTTAACTCCAGGCAAACTGGCTCCAGGTCAGTGGTTCTCAAATGGTGTTCCTGGAACAGCCACCTGGGTGTTACCTGGAAACTTGGTGGGAATTTGCATCTTCAGGCCCACAGGACCACCTGAGCCTCACATTCTGGGTCTGGAGTCCCCTCTTGGTTGTTAAGCCCTCTTGGGATTCTGATGTGCATACCTGTTTGTAGGTCCTAGCTCTAGTGCTTGCTGCGTCTCTGGCAGTCAGTCCTTCCCCAATGTCCTGGTGGCTGCTCTGGGCTACTCTTCCTACTGCACTTGGGCGTGTTAGCTTCCTAGATCCAGACAGGCACAACAATTCATGGAAGACTCTTTATTTTATTAAACATTTATATGGAACATGAGTCTAAAGCAGCTGACTGCAAAATACACAAAAAATGCAACTCAAATATATACATGGACATAAATTATCTTTGTTTGTAAAAGTACTTTGTGAGTAAGATTTTTGTTATAAATAAAAGAAAAAAAAAACCAGTAATTAGAAGCATACATTGAAAACACCTGAAGGAGAAAATATCATGTGCAGAAAATTAGAGTGCAAAAATAATTTGGTTAGTCAAAGATAAGAAGAGCTTTGATTTTATTTATTTCTTCTTTATTGGTGCTGTGGATAGAACATGGGGTGCTTATCCAGTGAGCCACTTCCTCAACCCAAAAGGCACCTCGAGGGAATGAATGAACACATGAGTAGAGTGTTACAGATAAAAGACAAAGAAGTATCTTTGGTAGAGGAGAGGCATGGCACTTATGGCGGCTCCAACAATACCCAACATGGTAGGGTAAGAACTTGAGAGAGCTGGGAGCTACGAGGTGGACAATGCCAGGAGAAAGACTAGATAACTTAAGACCTGGGATCCAGAAAAAAGAGGAATTAAGAACAGAAGGAGCTGAGAGGGAGAGAAATTGAGAGACACAGGAACTGACTGCATGGACTCTTCTAAGTGAGGGGCCCTCCTCACTGCAGTGTCCTGTGAGCACCATGCTGTCTCCTACCTGCTTCCACACCAGCAGTCCCAGGGGTGGTGAGCTCTTGCTCTTTCTTCCCTGGGTGATGAGAGTCACTTCAGCTCTGATGAAGGGCAGGAGGTTCTGTCAGGCATGAGTTGTCTTCAAGGCCCAGGTGAAGCCACTCATTCCTGGAAGAGCTGAGCTGTGTGAGAGGATCAAGGAGCATATTTGCTATTTCCAGGATCTCAGAGGGTGAATTCTCATGAGTGCTCATTAAATTATTCCTTTCCCTGTTGCTGTATTCTCTGAGCAATTACATTCCCATGAGCAAGGAAACCAAACTAGAGACGTAATTGTGCATGCAGCTAGTTTTGCATCCCTGGGACCATCTTGTTTGCCAGTTATGTCTGTCCTTCACTTGGGGCTGTTGGCTCATGATGTCATTTTGTCTCTGAACTTGATCTCTACTGATTATTGTCCTTTTTCATGAGTATTTCCTCACTACGTTAGATGGAGTTTCTTGGTCTTTCCCAGGTACGAGCAAACAGTACCCAAGCCCATGTGAGTCTTGCACCTTGAGTGGGAGCTGTGCATAGACCACTTCAAACTCCACACACAGCTCTTCCAATGATCTTGTCCCTCCAATGCCCTTGCAAAGCTTCCATATTCAGCACTGCGTTTCAGTGCAGATGAAGTTCCATTCATTTATTTAGAATAGTGAATTTAGAGATGGGTTGACTGTACAGGGTGGATTGTGTAGACATCTAGAGTTTTACATTTCCAAACAAGCTGGTGGCATGGTCCACAGTACTCAGTGCAGAGAATATGAACCATCTTTAACAATTCACAACACCCTTACCTCTTCATCCCAAATCAAGCATTTTTTCATCATTGGAATATTTTATTTAAAGAAAGCGAATTGCAACCATTGAACTACTTTTCAAAACTTTTTTGTCCTTTGCTTATTCCTTGTATGCAATTCTTTAAATAATATATAATGCATGATATAAATAATTCTTGCACATTCTGCACCTGGAGTATGCCCTTAAAATACAACAATCATTTCCTTAAATTTCCTTTCCTTTTTTTGTGTATGAGTTTATTTTCTTTTATATATGCTAGATCATCAGCAATTAGAACCTTCTGGAAGTAATAAATGTGTTTTATTGAAAAACACAACACTCTTTTGATGTTATACAAGTTTATGTCATTTTATCTATGTTACTTGATGTTATAACTAGTTAAAAAGAATCAATATCCTTTTGCTTATGTGAGAGGCAGTTGCTAGTATAACTTCTTCTTTCAGTTAATCAATAAAATCAAAATTCAAATAATGTGATCAGTAAAATATTATGTCCAAAATTGAAAGCCTTTTGGGTCTATTGATCATCTTTCTATTTATCTTAACAGAGATCTGGTCATTCAGAAGATAATTAAAGGAATCAATGGAACTTGACCTAGACAACTAGAACTTTGTTCTCTAGGAGAGTATGATTCTTTAAATAGTGTAATTTAAGAACAAAGAGGAGACCGTTTCAAGATGGCGGACTAGAGGGTGGCTACATTTCATGTTGCTTCAGGATGCAGGATTCAAAAAAGGAGATAGTGAGGGACTTGTGACCAACTCAAAGCCGCCGGGTGAGTCTCTCCCATTGGGGAGGCGTCCCGGATGGGGCGGTAGTCCCGGGACGCAGGGAACTTTGTGAAGTAGAGTTGCCCACCGAGACGCCACTCCCCCCACTGGAGCGGTAAACAGGGATAACTGAGAACATCGTAGAGGAAGCCGCTCAGCACAGCGCTTCGACTCAGAGCAACCACTGGGGCTCCAGACGGCTGCCTAGAAGAAGAGCTGCGTGGCGAGCTGTTTGGACTCAGAGCAACCACTTTTGAACACCAGGGGACTGCCCGGAGAAAGAGGAGGAGAGCGGCGGGTCACTTGGTCTAGGAGAGACTGCATCAGAGCTACAGGCGTTGCCAAATGGAGAGCTGCGCAGCGAGTTGTTTAGACCCAGAACAACCGCTTCTGAACACCAGGGGGCTGACCAGAGGAAGAGGAGAAACGTGGCAGGTCGCTTGGTCTAGGGGTGACTGCATCAGAGCTACAGGCAGTTGCCAGAGGAAGAGTTGCGTGGTGAGCTGTCTAGACTCAGAGCGACTGCTTCTGAACACCAATGGGCTGCCCGGAGGAAGAGGAGGAGCGCAGTGGGTCACTTGGACTCGGAGGGACTACACCAGAGCTACAGGCAGTTGCCAGAGGAGGAGCTGCGCGGCGAGCTGTTTGGAGTCAGAGCGACCGCTTCTGAACACCGAGGGGCTGCCCGGAGGAAGAGGAGGAACGTGGCAGGTCGCTTGGTCTAGGAGTGACTGCATCAGAGCGCCGGGTGGCTGCTCAGAGGAGGAGGCGAGTGGTGAGTTGTTTGGATTCAAAGTGACGGCTCCTGAACACCAGTGGCCTGCCCGGAGGAGGAGCGTGGTGAGTCGCTTGGTCTCGGAGCAACTGCTCCTGAACACCCGGGGGTCTACCCCGAGGAGGAGGAGGAACAGGGCGGGTCACTTGGACTCGGAGTGACTGCCTAGAGCTACGGGAAGTTGTAGGGAGGAGGAGACACGAAGTCAGTTGCTTGGCCTCCAAGTGACTGCGTCAGAACACTGGGCAGTTGTACGGAGGAAGAGGTGTGTGGCGGGTCTCTGGGACTCGGAGCTATTGTACGGGGCTTCAGGTGGTGGCTCAGAGGAGGGGCCACATAGCCAGGCGATTAGGTGCAGAGCAGGGTCCCAGGACCTAGGCAGTTTCTTGGTGCAAGAGACACAGAGACATGCTTAGGGGCAGAGCGAAGGTTCCAGGACTGCGGGCAGATTCTCTGAGGAGAGAGAGCCTAAGGAGATTTGTTTGAAAATGGTGAGGCTCCCAGGTCCAGGAGGTAGGACCAGATGCCTGGGAACGTTGCAGAGGAAGGCAGCCCAGGCCAGGCGGTAGTTGTAGATTGAGGGGAACCTCTAGGAGGGGAACTGACAAGAGAGACCTCACCACTGAGTGAGTCTTCCCTGCCAGATGAGGTTTTCTCAAAGGATGGTAAAACCAGAGACACAGGTACAAACAGGACTTGCCTCAGTCTGCAGCCTAGTTCCCGTTTGGATGACCATTGGTCAACAAGTGGAGGCACCTCTGCCAACTATCAGGGAATATACCCCACCTGAGTGTCACCACCCTTAGAGAGGCAGCTTCCTTGTGGAGCACCGCATTATCAACTTCCTCCAAGATTTCAGGCTACTGAAGGATAAGAGGAGATACACTAGCAATCTTCAGGGACATTATAAGTCAATAGAGGAAATCTGCAATATCTTAATGACCAATGATTCCTGAACAATATGAGAAAACAAAGGAAGAAAATGACCCAAACAAATCTAGATGTTACATCAATAAAATCCAACGACAGCATAGCAGAAGAAAGGACAGAAAGGGAGTTCAGAATGTACATAATTAAAATGATCAGGGAAGCAAATGATGAGATGTAAGAGCAAATGCAGGCATTGAATGATGAGATGAAAGAGCAAATGCAGGCATTGAATGATCGTAGCAATCGACAGTTAAAAGAGCAAATACAGGAAGCAAAAATCATTTCAATAAAGGGTTAGAGATATTGAAAAAAAACCAAACAGAAATCCTTGAAATGAAGGAAACAATGAACCAAATTAAGAACTCCATAGAAAGCATAACGAATAGGATAGAACACCTGGAAGACAGAACCTCAGATATTGAAGAGAAAATATTTAACCTTGAAAACAATGTTGAACAAAGAAGGAAGATGATAAGAAATCATGAACAGAATCTCCAAGAACTATGGGATATCATGAAAAGGCCAAATTTGAGAATTATTGGAATTGAGGAAGGCTTAGAGAAACAAAGCAAAGGAATGAACAATCTATTCAATAAAATAATTTCAGAAAATTTCCCAAATCTGAAGAATGAAATGGAAAATCATGTTCAAGAGGCTTATAGGACTCCAAATACACAAAATTACAACAGACACACACCAAGGCACATTATAATGAAAATACCTAACATAAAAATAAAGAAAGAATTTTAAAGGCTGTGAGAGAAAAGAACCAAATTACATTCAGGGGCAAACCAATATGGATATCACCAGATTTTTCAATCAAGACCCTAAAAGCTAGAATGGCCTGGAACAACATTTTTCAAGCTCTGAAAGAAAATGGATGCCATCCAAGAATCTTATACCCGCAAAACTTACCTTCAAATTTGATGATGAAATAAAATCATTCCATGAAAAACAAAAACTAAAGGAATTTACAAAAAGAAAGCCACCATTACAGAACATCCTCAGCAAAATATTCCATGAGGAAGAGATAAAAAACAAAGAAGCAAATCAGTAAAGGGAGGAATTATCCTAAAGGAACTATCAAATAAAGGAGGAACCAAGTTGTGTCAAAAAAATAAATAAATAAATAAAATTTTAAAAATGAACCAAATGACCGGGAATACAAATTGTTTCTCAATAATAACCCGGAATGTTAATGGCCTGAATTCATCAATCAAAAGACATAGACTAGCAGAATGAATTAAAAAGAAAATCCAAAAATATGTTGTCTGCAAGTGACTCACCTTATAGAAAGAGATACCCATAGATGAAAGGTGAAAGGATGGGGAAAAAACTACCATGCACATGGACTCAGCAAAAAAGCTGGAGTATCCATCCTCATTTCAGATAATTGCACTTCAAGCCAGAGATTGTCAGAAGGGATAAAGAAGGACACTTCATACTGCTTAAGGGAAGCATAAACCAGCAAGATATAACAATCATAAATATGAATGCCCCAAACAGTGGCTCATCCATGTGTGTCGAACAAATCCTTCTCAATTTTAGAAACCAAATAGACCATAACATAATAATCCTGGTGATTTTAACACACCTCTCTCACCACTGGACAGATCTTCCAAACAAAAATTGAACAAAGAAACCATAGATCTCAATGACACAATCAATAATTTAGACTTAACAGACATTTATAGAATATACCATCCAACCAAGAGCGAATACACTTTCTTCTCAGCAGCACATGGATCCTTCTCTAAAATAGACCATATATTATGCCACAAAGTTAATGTTAGCAAATACAAGAAGATAGAGACACTACCTTGTATTCCATCAGATCATAATGGATTGAAGTTAGAAATAAATGAAAGAGTAAAAAACAGAAACTACTCCAACACCTGGAGATTAAACAATGTGCTATTATATGATGAATGGATTACAGAAGATATTAGGAAGGAAATTAAAAAATTCTTAGAGGTAAATGAGAACAAAGAAACATCATATCAAAATCTCTGGGACACTATGAAAGCAGTACTTAGAGGAAAATTTATTTCATGGAGCACATTTAATAAAAGAAGTAAAACTCAACAAATAAACGACCTAACACTACAGCTCAAAGCCCTAGAAAAAGAAGAACAGACCAACACCAAAAGTAGTAGAAGACAGGAAATAGTTAAACTCAGAGCTGAAATCAACAAAATTGAAACAAAAGAAACAATACAAAAAATTGACAAAATAAATAGTTGGTTCTTCGAAAAAATAAACAAAATTGATAAACCTTTAGCCACACTAACAAAGAGAAGACGAGAGAAAATCCAAATCACTAAAATTCGGAATGAACAAGGAAATATCACAACAGACACGACTGAAATACAAAACATAATTAGAAGCTATTTTGAAAATCTATACTCCAACAAAATAGAAAATTTCGAAGACATCAACAGGTTTCTAGAGACATATGAATTGCCTAAACTGAACGAGGAGGACATATACAATTTAAATAGACAAATTTCAATTAATGAAATAGAAGAGTTCATAAAAAGTCTACCAACAAAGAAAAGTCCAGGACCAGATCGGTTCTCAGCCGAGTTCTACAAAACCTTTAAAGAAGAGCTCATACCAGTACTTTACAAAGTATTCCATAAAATAGAAGAGGAGGGAACCCTCCCAAACTCATTCTATGAAGACAATATTACCCTGACACCTAAACCAGACAGAGACACATCGAGGAAAGAAAATTTCAGACCAATATCCTTAATTAACATCGACGCAAAAATTCTCAACAAAATTTTAGCAAATCGCATACAAAAACATATTAAAAATATAGTGCACCATGATCAAGTGGGTTTCATCCCAGCAATGCAAGGTTGGTACAACATCAGTAAATGAATAAATGTAATTCACCATATCAACAGACTTAAAGTCAAGAATCACATGATTATTTCAATAATTGCAGAAAAAGCATTTGATAAAATGCAGCACCCCTTCATGTTTCAAAACACTAGAAAAAATAGGGGTAGCGGGAACGTTCCTTAACATTGTAAAGGCCATTTATGCTAAGCCAATGACTGATATCATTCTTAATGGTGAAAAACTGAATCCATTCCCCCTAAAACCTGGAACAAGGCAAGGATGCCCTCTCTCACCACTCCTATTCAATATTGTCCTTGAAACTCTATTCAGAGCAATTAGACAGAACAAAGAAATTAAAGGGAAACGAATAGGAAAAGAAGAACTCAAACTATCGCTATTTGCTGATGATATGATTATATACTTAGAGGAACCAGGAAATTCCACAAGAAAACTCTTAGAACTCATAAGTGAATTTAGTAAAATAGCGGATATAAGATCAATGCTCATAAATCTAATGCATTTTTATACATAAGCGATGAATCTTCGGAAAGAGAAGTTAGGAAAACTACCCCATTCACAATAGCCTCGAAAAAAATAAAATACTTGGGAATCAATCTCACAAAAGAGGTGAAAGACCTCTACAATGAGAATTACAGAACACTGAAGAAAGAAATTAAAGAACACCTTACAAGATGGAAAGATCTCCCATGTTCCTGGATAGGCAGAATTAATATTGTCAAAATGGCCATACTACCAAAAGTGGTATACAGATTCAATGCAATTCCAATTAAAATCCCAATGATGTACCTTACAGAAATAGAACAAGCAATCATGAAATTCATCTGGAAGAATAAGAAACCCAGAATTGCTAAAGCAATACTCCACAGGCAAAATGAAGCAGGGGGTATTGCAATACCAGAACTTCAAATGTAGTACAAAGCAATAGTAACAAAAACGGCATGGTATTCGTACCAAAATAGACAGGTAGATCAATGGTACAGAATAGAGGACACGGACACAAACCAAATAAATATAATTATCTCATACTAGACAAAGGGGCCAAATATATGCAATGGAGAAAAGATAGCCTCTTCAACAAATGGTGCTGGGAAATTGGAAAACCATATGCAACAGAATGAAACTAAACCCATATCTCTCACCATGCACGAAACTAAACTCAAAATGGATTAAGGACCTCGGAATCAGACCAGAGACCCTGCATCTTATAGAAGAAAAAGTAGGTCCAGATCTTCAACATGTCGACTTAGGACCAGACTTCCTGAACAGGACACCCATAGCACAAGAAATAAAAGCAAGAATCAACAACTGGGATAGATTCAAACTAAAAAGCTTTCTCTCAGCAAAGGAAACTATCAGCAATGCGAAGAAAGAGCCTACAGAGTGGGAGAAAATCTTTGCCAATCATACTTCAGATAGAGCACTAATCTCCAGAATCTATAAAGAACTCAAAAAACTCAACACCAAGACTACAAATAACCCAATCGACAAATGGTCTAAGAAAATGAACAGACACTTCACAGAAGAAGACCTACAAACAATCAACAAACATGGAAAAATGTTCAACATCTCTAGTAATAAGAGAAATGCAAATCAAAACCACCCTAAGATTCCATCTCACCCCAATCAGAATGGCGATTATCAAGAATACAAGGAACAAAAGGTGTTGGCGAGGATGTGGGGAGAAATGTACACTTATACATTGCTGGTGGTGTTGCAAATTAGTGCAGCCACTCTGGAAGGCAGTATGGAGATTCCTTAGAAAACTTCGAATGGAACTACCATTTGACCCAGCTATCCCACTCCTTGGCCTATACCCAAAGGACTTAAAATCAGCATACTACAGAGATACAGCCACATCAATGTTCATTGGTGCTCAATTCACCATAGCCAGATTGTGGAACCAACCTAGATGCCCTTCGGTTGATGAATGGATAAAGAAACTGTGGCATATATATACAATGAAATATTACTCAGCCATAGAGAATGATAAAATTATGGCATTTGCAGGCAAATGGACGAAATTGGAGAATATCATGCTAAGTGAGATAAGCCAATCTCAAAAAACCATAGAAAGAATGATTCTCGCTGATAAGTGGATGATGATACATAATGGGGCATGGGAGGGGTTAGTTTTAGGGTTAGAGTCAGGGTTTGGTGAGGCAAGAATGGGGGAATGAAGGACTGTATAGAGGGAAAAGAGGGATGGGAGGGGTGGGGGGAAGGGGAAAAATAACAGAATGAATCAACCAACATCACCCTATGTAAATTTATGATTACACAAATGGTAGGCCTTTACTCTATGTACAAACAGAGAAACAACATGTATCCCATTTGTTTACAATAAAAAATGTATAAATGCATTCTACAATCCTATATTACTAAAGAGAACAAATAAAATTTATGATTACACAACTGTTATGAATCTACATTTTTACAACTATAGAAACAAAAAGAAGTACCCCATTTGTGTACAATGAATCAAAATCCAGTCTGTAAAAAGGTTAAAAATAAATAAATAAATAAAATTTAAAAAAAAAATACAGAGCTAGACATAAAGCAAAGTCAGGGTTCAATTCAAAACTAAAATACACCTACTCAATGTGTTATTATTTGGAAGAATGTAGTGATAGAAAAATTATGCATTCTTGCTCAGTAGGAAATCTTTCTCTTCTACATTCTCTAAAATTCCAAAGCAAATAAAACATTATGGTGGAAATGCTATCCTACCAATGAGTTTCCTCAAGGCCTCCTTCATGTCCTTGTTCCGGCTGTAGATAAATGGGTTCAGCATCTGAGTGACCACAGAGTATATCACTGAACCATTGCAGTCTTCCTGGGGGAGTCAGTAACGACAGAGCTAATGTACACCCCAACACCGGTCCCATAAAACAAGAAGACAACACACAGATGAGATCCACAGGTGGAAAAGGCTCCATGCTTTCCTTCTGATGAGAGCATTCTCAAGACAGAGGACACAATGTGAATGTAAGAGAAAATGATCCCAGAAAGAGGAAAACCAGCAAATACACATGCTGCAACAAATACCAGGATATTATTAATAAGGGTGTCAGAGCAGGCCAGCTCAATCACCTCAGCTAGTTTACAGAAGAAGTGGGGGATCTCCAGGTCTGTGCAGAAGGACAGACACAGTACCAACAGAGTGTGGAGGAAGGCATCCATAGTGCTGATGAGCAGAGAGGATTGAAAAGGAGACACATAGAGGAGGGGATTCATGATGGCTGTGTACCTCAAGGGGTGACAAATGGCCACATAACGGTCAAAGGCCATCCCTGCAAGGAGAAAATTTTCCAAAATAGTAAAAACCAGGACAAAGCAGACCTGAGAGAGGCAACCTGTGTAAGATATGCTTTGATCCTGTGATTGGATGTTCACCAACATCTTGGGGACTGTGGTGGTGCTTAAACAGATGTCATTGAAGGACAGATTGGAGAGAAAGAAGTACATGGGGTTGTGGAGGTGGGAGTCAGAGTAGATGGCCAGGATGATGAACAGGTTTTCCAGGATGGTGACCAGGTACATGGACAGGAACAGGCTGAAGATGAGGGGCTGCAGTGCTGGGTCATCTGTCAGTCCCAGGAGGAGGAATTCCAAAATAGTTGTATGGTTTCTATATTTCATGATGTTGATGAATCTGGTGGAAAAGAAGTAACAAAAAGATGAGAAAATATTAGACCACTAGCATCCGTTGAATGTGGAATGTGTTAGAGTTAGTGAAGATTCCCCACTTCTGTGAACTTTCACAGGGCTTACGTCTGAGTGTTATGATACCCTGATCAGTAACATTTTGTTCTGTTTTTTTTTTTTCAGCCTGTCATATTGAACGGAAGTTCCTGTCCTGAATCATTTTATTATATACTCAAATTGTCCATTCTCTTTTGAGAATGTCATCAAGTAATAGAATATACAAGGGTTTTACCACCTAAATGTCTCTTCTCTTACTTGTTTTCTTACTCAGTGGAACAGCTTTTGGCATTTACTTTTGCTTTGTAGATACTTATTGAGCCATGAAGACTTTAGTGGTTTCAGTGATGTATTCTATGGTCCCTCAGCCCATTATTTACAGCTGAGAAACAGAAACACAAAGCCTAAAGGAAAATATTTAGTATAATAATATTTTTAGGTGATTGTAATCATATTTAAACTAGATTTCCAGGATATATATAAGTGACCAATGGAGCTTTCATGTAAAACTTTTAAATTTGCCTTTATGAAGAAGACCAATTTCTGTGGAGAAAGATTTTACTTTTTGGAGTAAATGTTGTGTCTGAAAAAAAAAATGGAAGAAGATGAAAGCTGGAAGGTTTAAGGGTCATGAATTCTCTACCAACAGAGGAAGACTCTCCATAAGTCAGACTCATCTCTGTGGGTATGGAAATGAAAACAATGGGATTCTCATGTCTCACAAGAGAATCCAGAGAGTACCCAGCTAGACTGTCACTGGGGCAGGAGATGGTGGGAGGGCACAGGGAAAAGTGTTCAGCACCACAATCCCTGGACAGCTCCATGCTTAGCTCCCTTTGTGTCTTCCAGAGCAGAGTTTCACCACTGGTGTCCACAGTGAAGAATGAATCAGAGCACTATATTCAGATTCATTGATCTCACCCTAAAATTACTGAGTTTGTATCTTTGCAGAGACATCTGAAGTATATGCTTTATAAAGAAGTACTTCTCAAATCTGAAAACATAGAAGTGAGTATTTAAAGAACAGGCAAGAATAGTTATTAATATAGCTTTGGCCCCTTCTGAATCAGTTAAACATACACCTAACTCATGGTGATTGCATTTCACTCCTCAGTATTTACCCAGGAGACATGAAAACATAAGTCTAAAAAATGATCTATACATGAATGTTCATAACTGTTTTGTTTGTACTGAACCCAATTGTTATAAAAGGTGAATGAATAAGCAACACATGGAACTTTCAAACAATTGAATACTGAGCAGGAAAATAGGTGAAAAACTGTAGACCTAATACAGTTGTTGGGTCAAAAAACAAGTATGATGAAAGAAAAACAAACAATTTCTACAAAGGAACATAAGAAAACTGGAGATGTAACTCCAGTGATATAATACTTATCCAGGATGTGAAAGCCAAGGGATCAATTTTTATATGGAAAAAAATGGGAAAAGAGATAGAAATAAATTTTGGCTGTTGACGGACACATCATTATTGTGTTTGGTGATCTATCAGATCTATTTATTTCTATCTGTATGCATATGTGTATATATGTATATATTGTAGAGATACTTATCTATATATCTATATGTCTAAATATTGAACTCCATGTTTATACAAATGAGTAAAATTATACATTTTAATTATATGCATTTTATTGTATATCAATCATACCTCAATAAGGCTATGAACAACGTAAAGGCATTTTTGTATTTGATTACATTTGATTAGTAACATTTGATTAGTAAACATTTTTTCATCTATAGATTAGTAACTGTTTGATGTAACATGGAAGTTAATAAACAGAATAAATGTTCACGAGCCATCCATAGTATAGTATCCATAGTATTGCTATGAAATTTTATTTTATTTATTATTTTATTGAGTATTTAGCATACATTTATTATTTTATCACATGAATTTTTACAAGTAAAAATGATCTATATTTTCAGGCTTAAATATCATATTTTTCTAATATTGTTATCAGAATGGAGTTGCCATAAATATACAAAAAAAGGAAGAAAATAATCCAATAACAGAAGGAGAATGTGTTGAGGTGTATGCGATGCTTGAGGTGGGGGTGAACCTAAAGAGTTAGAGGGAAGAAGGCATCTTCTTAGCCTCTCCATGTGGGAGAATCAGTCAAAGTAAAACTCTCCATGAGTCAGGTTTGCTCATTAAAGATTTTTGCTGCCGTATGATTGCATAAGTTTAAAAGTGTTTGACTAATTAGAACCTTTGGATATTGAAGCCCCAAGTGTCACAGAAATGGCAAACTTTCTGCTCATGACCACCCACTCAACACCTTGCCCAAGGGAGAACACAGCTCACCTGGCCCTGGCCTCAGGACCCTCATATCTGCCAAGGAGGCAGGTGCTGCACTGTGAAAGTGTAATATATACAGTTATGTATACATGTGTTGGTTTACATATGCATTGTACAATGTGTACTGTGCCTGTGTGTGTTCATGTATGTGTATGTGTGTGATGTAAGAAGATGTTAGAAAAAAGTAAGATCATTACAGCTAATTAACCAGAGATAATGAACCAAGATTAAAAAGTGATTAAACATATTGTTTATGAACTACCCAGGGGCAAAAGCCATGTTCTATGTAAGGTTTTAAAAGGTAGAACAAGACATATGTGAAAACGAAAACTAACAACTAAAACACAGAATAGTGATTAAGAGGGACTGGGAGGGGTGTGGAGGAGACTGGAATGGGTGGTTGTGTTTGATGTGTGCGTACTGTATGCAATACTGGAAATATCATGTAACCCTGCTAATAGTTACAACCGATATGTGTGACTTTTTAAGAGGGAAAAAGAAAAAAAGAAAAACAAATACATAGTTTACAGATAGAGTCACTCAATTTTTTTAAATGATGGGGAGAATAATCAAGATCAAGTTCAGCAATGTGGTTCCCCTGAGGAAGGGAAAACATGTTCCTCAGATGATAAAGAATATGCAAACATAAGATGTGTTATTTTATTTTCTTAACAATATCTAACATGGCGATACATTTACTTTAATGAGTGGTGAATATCCAGGTCTTTGTTCAGTTTATATTTATTTATTTATTTAATTTTTTCAGAGCTGCAGAGGCTTGTTCTTATTTTTGAACTGCATTTTGAATACTTGAAATATTTTATAAGAAATTAAATTTTTAATATTTGTAGTATTGTAATTGTTAAATTTTACCATGCTGTAGATGTATTGCTAAGCAATATTGTTTTTAGAGTTACATATTGTTTTTGCTACATCTAGGTTTCATTTATTTATTTTAATTGACAGAACTTTTATTAGAAGTTCATAAGAAATAAACATGACATCATGATGTTCACCGAGGTGTTCACTCTTCATGCTCCTCTGTGGATTTTGCTGACACTGTCTCCTGTCCTCCAGTATTCTTGGGGAGAGCAGGTGGAGAGTAAGGGAGACCCAAGACTTTGATCTAGCATACAGGATTGTCTGTAGCATTCTATGATATATTTAAATTTTAAAACTCCAAACAGCACAGAATGATAGAGAAAATAAGCACGAACACATGCTGCCAGATTTAACCAGATTTTTTCCTAAAATAACAAAACTATGCTCATTGATACACCATATGCTTCACATTCCTCTCCATTCTTTTCCTTTTTCAGAGGCAAACACAACCTCAAACCATCCTCATATATTTAAATTGATTCGTGCATTACAATCTTTACATATGTGTATGTGTGCATAGGGAATGCATAATTGAAATGCCTCTTGGTTAGAGAAAGCATAAATAAGTAGTGAATTAATAAAATATTGGAATGGAGTAAGGTAGTTATGCTAGATAAACAGAGAAAAATATTCAAAGACTAAGAGTTGATTAAAATATTATTAAAACAATTAGAACAATGCCAGGCTCAGCATGCAAAGCTATAAGATACAGGATGGCGATGTGATTTGCTGTCGCTGCCCATGGCAACAATCCCACGGATATTTGTTACTGCCTGCAGCAACAATAGCACAGTTATTTATCAGAATTGGACTGGAAATAAACTACTTCTCTTTCTGAGCTGCCTCCTTGCTTGCTTGGTTATTACCAAGCTTATTGAGGAAAAATAGGCTTGCTTGATTTTAGAGGAAGAGAAAATTTGGGAGAAAGATAGGCTTTGCTTATAGAGGAAATTTTTAGAGAAAGGTTTCTATGCTTATCAGAGATCTATTTCTTCTTAGAGTTCTGCTGCTTCTTCTTAGAGGTAGGTCCTGCATCCTGTGAACTAGATGCTATCTATCTGAGGTGCTTCTTAGTGGTGCATCCTGCGTACTGCGATCTGTGATCTACAACCTAGAGGTGTTCTCAGTTCTCCGCTCTACGATCTGCCTTCTGCCGCTGCCTGCTGCTTACCACTGCTTGCTGCTTCTTCTCTCTGCTAGCTACTTCTTCTCTCTCCTAGCTGCTTATCCAAGGTGCTTCCTATAGGTGTGTGTCTTATATACCTAAGGCAGCCAATCAGCTTATGATTAGCACAATTGAAGCACGCCCCTCAGTACCAATCAAGAAAGAATGAGGAATATCTGTTGACCACTAGCACAAAGGAGACATTAACTAATCAGGCAAAAGTAGATCACGCTGTGTTAACACTAACTATGCGCCACCTCTTGGCTGAACACCAGCCACATCTGAGGGTTACCCAAACAAGTCTTCTGCAATTTGCAGATGCAATCACTCAGAGCATTGGAAGCCTGGGGGACAAGGTGTCAACTGCAGCACAGCATAGTTCCTTGGGGAACACTATACACACAGTTTTCCTGTGATTGAAGATACAAAAATAAATGTATATTTTAAAGCAAACATGGCATTATATTTTAATATAATGGTTAGTGGTGTATACTTGGCTGTTTATTGCTATATGTTTTGAATAGATCATATATTTTATAAAAAATTATAATGTTATTGTCAATGCTATTTTTAATCTTATTAATTTATTTTATGCTGCTTGTGTCTTTTAAGAAGATTTTCTTGCTTAACCATTTTCTATTTGTGTTGCTACGTCCAGCTTTTATTTATTTTATTTCTAGATGTATTGTTATATGCACAGGAGAATAGAGATATAAACATGAAATATAATAGATATTCATTGAATCATTTGTTTTTCCTGCTTCTGCATATGTGTGAGATTCTTGGGGTAAGGGGAGATTTAATACACTGATTCTTCCCTGAAATTGGCAGTTAACAACTAAAGATGCTCCATCTTTCATTTTTATACATTTGTCCCATCCATCACTTCTCATCTACTATGATGGGTACAGGCACTCTGGTCATGTCCACAGCAGAAGCAAGTAACAATAACAGTATTAAGTGTCATGGATAACTAATTAAACAAATTTTAAAAAGAAATAAACATAACGTATCAACAGGGGAAAAAAAGAATGTCTCATATCAAGCCCTTCCCCCAAAGGTTTCCTCATTGTGCATCCTCATAACATTCCCATGGAGTCTCTTAATGGCTCTGGTTATACAGATGTGGAGAGTGAGACTTCTCACACAGTGAACCAACCAGTGAAAGTGTTTCAATGGTTGTGAACCAAGCACTGAAGCCAGAGTCTAACTTGGGTTTGTCTACCTTAAATCCTGACTAACACTGTTTTTGTTAACTAAAAGTGAATGTAGTTTGGTTTTGATTTTCCTGATGATTTTAGGCTTAGGAAATGTTCAGGGTTAAGACAAATATATTACTTTGTATTGTATTTCTAGTCATTAGTATAATGTGGAAAAGAGTGGGCATTCCAATAAAAATTCCAGGCAATCAAGTAGGGTAGTAGAGAGTAGGACAGAAAGAAAAACATTTAAAGAAAAAGAGAGGAAGAGAGAGAAAGAGAGAAAGAGAGAGAGACAGAGAGAGAGAGATAGAGACAGAGAGAGAGACTAGCAATACTCTCTTCACAAAGTTTATGTGAAAGGTTTTCAAAATAACAGACCCTGGCACACCTACTCTGTTCCATCATCTTTTCTTTTCTCCTCAGCAACATGAAATCAGAAAACCAAACTGGTGCAGTAGAATTCCTCCTCCTGGGTCTCTCAGATGATCCTGAACTGCAGTCCATCCTCCTTGGCCTGTTCCTGTCCATGTACCTGGTCACAGTGCTTGGGAACCTGCTCATCATCCTGGCTGTCACCTCTGACTCCCACCTCCACACCCCCATGTACTTCTTCCTCTTCAACCTGTCCTTCACTGACATCTGCTTCAGCACCAGCACAGTCCCTAGGGTGCTGGTGAACATCCAGAGACAGAGCAAGACCATCAGTTATGCAGGCTGCTTCACCCAGGTCTACTTTGCCCTGGTTTTTGCTGGAGTGGAAAACTTTCTCCTTGCAGCAATGGCTTATTACCATTATGTGGCCATCTGCCATCCCCTCAGGTACTCAGTCATCATGAACACCCACCTGTGCATCCTACTGATCCTGTTGTCTTTGACCATCAGCATTGTAGATGGCCTGCTGCACAGTCTGATGGTGCTGGGGCTGTCTTTCTGCACAGAACTGGAGGTCCCCCACTTCTTCTGTGAACTTGATCAGGTCATCAAACTGGCCTGTTCTGACACCCTCCTTAATAACATCCTGGTATATGTAGTGACTAGCATGTTGGGTGGTGTTCCTCTCCTTGGAATTATTTACTCTTACATTAAAATAGTCTCCTCCATTCTGAGAATGTCATCCTCTGGGGGAAATCATAAAGCTTTTCCACCTGTGGGTCTCACCTGTCTGTCGTTTCCTTGTTCTATGGGAAAGCTTTTGCGGTGTACATTAGCTCTGCATTTACTGATTCAATCAGAAAGACTGCGATAGCTTCATTGATGTACACGGTGGTTCCTCAAATGCTGAACCCCTTTATCTACAGCCTGAGGAACAGGGACATGATGGAGGCCTTGAGGAAACTCATTAGAACCTCTCCTTTCTTGTGACTGCAGAATGATTCAATGTGAAAGAACACCGAGTAAGCCACATGGTGAGTTCTTCAAACATCACATTCCTATGCTACCATGATTAGACTCCCTTATGCTACCAGTGTTTCAACTTAGATTTGAAAGATGACTTTGGTCTCCTGAGAACACCTGTGACCATTCTAAGCTTGATCTGTTGGTCATCTTTCATAGTAGCAGAACATAAGCAAAGGATTTTTCTCTAATGACTTGGGGGTATTTCTCAGGTGAAGGTTAATGACAGCAGGTCATTTAGGGCAAAGGAGTGAAAGAAAGATCCAGGCGTAGCTGAAGGACTAAATTTCATCTCAGTTCATGTAGAGTGCTACTTCCTGAAGTTATTCCTAGTTTAATAGCCTTATTACATTCGTATCTTTATCACCAGGGCTGTGATGGCTGATTATCTGGACAGGATACTATTGAGCTGAGATAATCCTCCACAGAACACCGCAGCTATGCATTGCTCTCTGTTATCCCTTTCTGAACACACAGCCCAGAGGCTGATAAATATTCTGCCTGCACAGCACCCAGACCAGTCACTGCCCTTGGCTTCTCTTCTATGAAATCGGACTGAGTCGTCCACTCACAGATTTGACATGGCTATGAAATTTTTGATTTCTATCCATAAGAATGGCTCTATCTCAAATAAGAAAAAAAAATGCCACTCAACTTTGCTCCAACAGGAAGATCATCTTGAATAAATTAGACTTAATTGAGGACCTCTAGGCACAGCTCCCTGGAATCAGCTTCAGCTGTTTCCTCGTGAGTTCACTCGATCTCTGTACTGCCTGCCTGTGCATATTCTGACATGACACCTCTCCCAGGGTGTCCACTATCCAGAATTGTGTGTTAGTAATTTTTTCCTGTTTCCAGTATTTCTCCGTTTGGCTTAAGATATGACACATAATTTTACCTTGTTAAAGTTTAATTGTGCCTGGTACAGTGGCACACAGCTGTAATACCCGCAACTGAGGAGCCTGGGGCAGGAGCTTTGCAAATGTTCAAGGCCAGCTGGGGCCACTTGGTGAGACCCTGTCCCAAAATAAAAGTATAAAAGGGCTGGGGGTGTACCTCAATGGAAGAGCAGCTCTGGGTTCAATCCTTAGTTCCAAATGTTGAATTGCAACATATTTACCATGCCTTTGTTTTTTTAAATTAACTTTTATTGTAAAAAAATGGGATACATATTGTTGATCTGTGCCTTCTTTTACTTGCCCTGATGTATTTGAGATTTACTGATGATATTGCGTGTCAGGAGTTGATTTTTCCTTTCTGTATATTTTTGCAAGATACATGATGATATTAAAATTTAATTATCTTTTAGGTATTTAAATAGCACTTTCATTTAATTTTATTGTATTCATTTAAAGTATGCCATGTGAAATGATTATTATAGTCAAGTAAATTATCATATCCACCATTTCACATTTGAGAAAGTACAGTAGCCCCTCTTTATCTGTGGTTTCTCTGCAGTTACCCATAGACAAATAAAATCTGAAAAGTTTACATGGAAAATATTTTTAATTTTTTTTAAATTCAACTTAAAAACATAAAAGTCCTTTTATTAAAATTTTTCTTTCACATGTCTGAAACACAACCAATCTTATTTCTAAAATTTTTTAATCTTTTTTCTAAGCATCTTTGTTAATAAAGTCCTGAATAAGAAAAACAGATTTAAGTTATGCTGCATTTTCAAATTTAATCTTTACAATGTTTAGTGACTAAACATCCATTTTGATCTCTGAAAATGAATAGCTGCAAGATGAATTTAAACACAATTATAAATATGGTAATACATGCCCTCTGCTTTCAAATATCCCACTGTGAAATATAGCATGTAGTATTACTGACCATTCACCATACTGTGCAACAGAGCACCAGAACTTACTCCTCCCCTCCACCTGAAACCTGGCATCTGTTCACTGACACTTCCTCACATCTCCTTCCTCCCTGCCATTCCTAGATGCTGGCAACGAGTATTCTACTCTCTACTTCTGAGATCAACATTTTAGATTCCATCTCTGAATCATCCGGTCACTATACAGTGTACACATGTGATATACTATCAAAATGCACCCAATAAAAATGTATATTGTGCCCTTAAAAATAAAATAAAACTTACAAAACAAAGACCTTGATAATACACCAGGAAGAAATTATTTTTAATGAGTAGGTAGACATGGTTTTGCACAATTCATAGGACACAGATACACTTGTACACAGGCAAACTTTGTATAGATTCCAGGAAACTGGGTTAGGGATCCAAAAGAAAATAAAACAAGAATAAATACATAGCTTTCTTGTAATATATTTGAGGAGTATCTCATGCTAAGTCAGACTGTGATGAAAGGTATTTATGAAAACTATTAAACAGTAACTCACAGAATGAAGTGAAAATTTCTTTAATAATGTACAGGAAGATGCCCTTCATCACACCGAGCTGTGCTTCATCCTCTCCCTCCCATCCTTGACTGACTTCCATTTAAGCACAAGCACAGTACCAAAGATCCTGGGAACATCAGAGCACAGGACCTGAGCATCACTTAGGCACAATTTCTCTCCCAGGCATGCTTTGTCTTGGTTTATACTGTCTTAGAAAATTTCCCTTGCAGTAATGTCCTGTAAATGTTTCATGACTGTCAGTAACTCCTTGGAATAAATGGTTACCATGAACCGCTGCCTCTCTGAGTCCTGCCGATTCAGTCCTCTCTGTTCAACAACATTGTAGATGGCCTGATGTGTCAGATGGTGCCATGGTGCCATGACTTCCCTTCTGCACAGACCTGGAGATCCTCACTTCTACTTACTCACTCAGATCATCAAGCCCATCAGTCAAGTGCCCTCATTCATGACATCCTGAGTCATCCACGAGAGGAGAAATAGACAATACACAAGGGAAACAAGCATGATGGCATGTGAGGTGTCATCTGAATCTCCTGTCAAGAGACCTGGACTTATCACCACAGCAGCTGAGGGCTGCTGGTAGTCAGCGCTTCGCTCTCGGATCCCTTCTGGGAATGCCTTGGTAGCAGAGATTGACTGGACTGAGTTTGGTGCTGCATGTCTCTAATCCCAGCAGCTTGGGAGGCTGAGGCAGGAGGATTGAGGATACAAAGTAAGCCTTGGGAATTTAGTGAGGCACTGAGCAATTTAGCAAGACCCTGTCTCAAAATTAAAAAATGAAAAAGGGCTGGGGACGTGGCTCAGGAGTTAAGCACCCCTAGGTTCAATTCCTGGCATAAATAAATAAATAAATAAATAAATAAATAAATAAAAGAAGAGATTTACTGCACCCGAGATTACTCCCACTTCCCAAATTACATCCATGGCCAAACTATGCAGTTTAAAAACCTGACTAACTTGATCTTCTTGGGGACACACCAGAAGGTGAAGGTGCATTTCACTCCATAATCCCCAGTCAGGTCAGAGGATACTGGTGGTCCTAGCACAAATTATCCCTAAGTGTAATCTATTCTCCAGCTCTTCTCTTCCCCAGGGTCTCCTTCCAGGTGCATGTTCTAATAACCCGTCAGTATCAACCTCTGATTCTGTCTTTTTCTTGGTAGCTCAACTGGTTGTAATAAGAAAATCATATTCTTTTAAGTGCTGAGAAATGCTGTGGATTATGTCAGGAAATAAGATAATGCTAAAGTATTTCAATTTGAAACAGGATGGTAATGAGATGCTTCACTGAGAAGAAGACATTTGAGAAAAGACCTGGTGTAGTCAAGAGCACATGATGTGATTATGTAGAGATAGAACCAACCTTGCATTCCTTGAGAAAAAAAAAATAGTCACAATTTGTATTATTTGCTGGGCTCCTATTTCTATCATTCTGCCAGAAATTTTGCAGTCAAAGTACATTTTGGTTTTCCATTTGTGCATTAAACTTTTCGGCATTCATCATCCACGATGTGGATGATATAGAGCATATTCCTCCCCTATCTTTCCTGAAATCACCCTTTAATGTTGAAATCAATTAATCAACTCCCCTGAATGTTAGGAAGAACTTCTGTACAAATTTTGTGAGTCTGATGATGTTCCATGGAAAGTCGTATTACTTAAAAAATTTAAATTACTTTTTGTTTCCAAGACTAGTTGCTTTCTGTATTTAATTGAGAGAAATGTGTGCGCCTAGTTTATTTCAGCACTCCTAACTTGTGTTGAATTCGTTCACTCTAGAACATAGTTCTAGAAATTCCCACATCTCTCTTCTGTATCATATTTTTCTGACTTGATGAGGTCATTTCTGGTAGCATCCCATATATGAGTTTCTCTTAAAAAAATTAAACAAACCCCATTGAAGATCTATTACATTTTTTTCTACTCTTTCCCCTTTTTAAATCAATAGAGTTGAGATGTTGAAGCAAACCACCACAATTCATCTCTTCACAAAATGCAATAATATATTCAATGAAATATATTTTCACATGGAAAGAGGTTAAATGTAAATAAATTGATAAACATATGATGATAGAGAAATCACTAAATATGGAAGGTTTTCAAATAAACACCAACACAAAACACCAACTCCATTAAGTGATGGGTGATATCCAACACAATGTGCTAAATATATGGACACACTGCCTTTTTGTGGTTTCATAACTTTATGTGAAATTATAATTTCACATAAAAATGAAGAAACATAAATTCAACTACCTTTTCTGTATGTGAAGAGTACTACTGAAACTGTTGTGATATAATTGAAGAATGTGTTCATCAAATTCTAAATGAAGAGTCATGAATCTGTCTATAATTTTACCATCAGCAGTGATCCTAGAAAATAGACTATAATCATCTACGTTCAATAAAAAGCAAAAAATTAACATCAAAGGTAGCAAAGAAAAGTCATCCCTGAGTGTTTGCATTTTATAATATTTAGATAACTGTTAAAATTACAATATTTAGACCCACATATATCAGACACATTATCATGCCTAAAACAGGAACCAGGCTTCCAGATATCATGAAATAAGTAGAGATGGTATAGTTCGTAACTTAAAAGCAACACTGGAATTTATGAGAAGTGCTCTGTGGTACATGTTTAAGGACTCAGAAATGGAGATGAGAAGAAACAATGGAGGGAAATGAATGGTGAACACCTGGCCTGTGGGGTCAGGAATCAGCCATCCCGAACTCCTCACCTCCAAAGACTTGGTCTTTAAGGACATGCACTCCTGAGATTAGAAGAATAGTGAGATAACGTCTAATGAGTAGCTTTGGATATTGAGCCCCAGGGACAAGAGACTGTAGGAGTCGCCTGTGACCACCTCCCTCAAAAGTCCATCCCCAACCAGGAAGCACCACCTGAGCCTCCTCCCAGAGATGAACCTTCCTGACCAGGATCTCATCCATTCATTTAATCAGTCTGCATTTCCTGAGGATGGATATTATATCTTCAGCATTCAGGTAAGATGGGCTATGGATGTGCCTCGATGGTACAACACTTACCTAGCCCATGTGAGGCCCTGGATTCCATCCCAAGTACTACAAAAAACATTAGGTAGATGTTCAACACCATTCCTCTTAAATCCAAGCAGGGGGCAAAGAGCTTTAATCAATGCTTTGGTAAGGTGAGCCCACGTTTTATGAGAATATGTCCTCACTGGGTAAGCAGTGAGGACAGGACACCAAGAGTGATGAGAAACCAGTCTCCCCAGGTGGATCCTGTCAACTGTCATCTACTTGACAAATTCCCCCACATGTTTGAAATGATAACCCTCAGGCTTCGGTCTTCCAGTCTCATACTCTCCTCAAGGAGATTTCACTGTTGCCCCACACCAGAAATCTGCTGCTTTTTAAACATAATGACATTAAAATATTCTGAAATATATTTGTATTTTTGTGCTGGTGTTGAGCAACGTTTGGTGAGTATATTAGTTGTGAGGACTATCATAACCAATTACCTCGAACTGGGTTGCTTAATAGAAATTTACATAGAAATAGTTCTGGATGTCTATCACCATGGTCCTAACATGTTCTCAGGTGATACTGCTCTTGCTGGTCCATTAATTTTTACCTTTCACCCCATCAATTTCATAAGGTTTTTCAACAACTTAGAAACTAGAAACCACACAGCTGTTTCAGAATTCCTTCTCCTGGGACTGACAGATGACCCAGCCTTACAACCCCTAGTCTTCAGCCTGTTCCTCTCTATGTACCTGGTCACCATCCTGGGGAACCTGCTCATCATCCTGGCTGTCAGCTCTGACTCCCACCTCCATATTCCCATGTACTTCTTCCTCTCCAATCTTTCCTTTAATGACATCTGTTTAAGCACAAGCATGATTCCAAAGATGCTGGTGGACCTCCAGACACAGAATCAGAGCATCACTTATAAAGACTGCATCTCCCAGATCTTTTTTGTCTTGGTTTTTACTGTCTTAGAAAATTGTCTGCTTGCAGTGATGGCCTATGACCACTATGTGGCCATCTGCCATCCTCTCAGGTACACAGTCATCATGAACCCCTGCCTATGTGGACTGCTGACCTTGTTTTCCTTATTGATTAGCATTGTGGATGCCCTGCTTCACAGTCTGATGGTGCTGCAGCTGTCCTTCTGCACAGACCTGGAGATCCCCCACTTCTTCTGTGAACTTGCTCAGATTATCAAGCTGGCCTGTTCTGATACCTTTATTCACAACATCATTATATATCTGGCAGCTTGCATATTTGTTGGTATTCCTCTCTCTGGAATAATTTTTTTCTTATGTTCACATTGTTTCCTATGTTTTAAAAAGGTCATCATCAAAAGGGAAGCATAAAGCCTTTTCCACCTGTGGGTCTCACCTGTCTGTTGTCTTCTTGTTCTATGGGACAGCTTTCAGGGTGTACATTACCTCTGTGTTTACTGACTCTCCCAGAAAGACTGCAGTGGCTTCAGTGATGTACACTGTGGTCCCTCAAGTGTTGAAACCCTTTATCTACAGCCTGAGGAACAGGGACATGAAGGGGACCTTGGGGTAGCTCACTGGCAGGATAATAGATCATCTTTAATGAGTCATTTGCTTTGTAGTTGGGTTTCATGGGTAAATCAAAAAGCAACAGGATTACTTGTGGTCCAGAATTCTGATTTTCCTGTCACTTACATTCTTTTAGAGGACCATCTCTAAAATAACAAGATAACATGACTGAGTATGTTGTGACTTGGTTGATTATCTCACTTTGCTTTATGTCTAACTCTTTAATGTTAAATGCATGATTTCAGTTCTCTTAAGACCATTTATTTATTCAGGTTACATGGAAGAAGAGCCTACATCAGAGTTCAGAGTTTTAGAAAAAAATCTTATGCTTCCTCAGAAGAGGAAATTTAGACATAGTGGACAGGCTAAGGACTATAAACCCAGTGGTGGCCATACCTAGGGAATAGTTTATACCTGTTCACTTGATTAGGCTCAAGTGAATTTCCTCCTTATACTTATTCCTAATGTGAGATAAAGGGATTACACAAAGCAATTACTGAGACAAATTACTGGCAGCAAATATCTTTCTCAGGTAGTAACAGCATCTACCATATTCAATTTCAATTTCTATAATTAAAATTGTTTCATTTCATATCCATGTTTTGAAATGATTACAAGATCTTTGAAACTCACAAGGAAGATGACTTCAGTCCTACTAAGAACAAGAAATCCATTGTCAATAAACTGAAACAACAGAGGTATACCTTTCACACCAAGGACATCTGAGCAGGGACAGACTCTACAGGGACAGACTGCAGGGCTTCACTCAGTCCTCCCTGAGGTGAGCTGGTCTCAGGGCTGGTTCTCCCTCAGGAACTCAGGTGATAGGAGCAAACGCACGCATCATATTTGGACATGATTCCAGAGGTAGAACACTGGTGGTCCTCCCCTTGGTCCTTTTTCTCTGGATCTACCAGACTGCAGCTCTGTAGAGGACTGAATGGGAGCCCTCTACGCACACCCAGATCCTGTACCACTAGCTGTGCTCATAGTGGTAAATGAGGGAATATGACTCATATGATAATGGGGGAAAGAGGATTTGCAGAAGAGAAACTTATCCTGGTTTACCTGTGTGGCCCTGAGCCCAGTGACATTTCTTTATAAGATAGAAGTAGGGAAGACACTGAGAGAAGTGGGAGGTATTTTATCCAGAGATGGAAACTATTCATCTAGACAGTACTGATCTCCAGTGTTTGATCACTATTTAACCTTCAAAATTGTGACTTCCACTCTAGTGCATTTTGATCAACCTTGCAGATATCCCTGTACATGTCACTACGTAAATTTGTTTCTTTTTGACCTTGCCTTCTCTGTGGGTGCACCACCGAAAAATTGCTAAAACTAGAAACTCTGCTTTAGGCTCCGCCTCTGTGGAACACAAGCAGAGACAGTATGTTTAGAGAATAGAAATCATGTGCCAATGTCCACCCTTGCTAATCAATGGGTTAATCACATGTCATGTTCTTCTGGTCATTGCGCTTACATCAAATCCACTGTTATCTATTTATTTAGGAATTATTTATCTATTTTCGGTGTTCTATGTCTGAGTTGCGTATTGAACCTTGAAGATAAGGGGCATTTTTTGGATGTACTTTGGGTATCTAGTTTTCTTTTATTGTGTGAATATTTTCCTTCATGTCTTCCAAAGGAAATAAAATACATTTTGACATATAGGGTACATTTACTGGCTATTGTATATAGTTCTTGGGGTTGACAAAGAGTATTTATAAATGAATTTATTTATTGAATTTAACTTCTAATTAGATATTTCTTGTGTTTCACATCACTTGCAGAATACTTTATTTACCTTGACAAACTAATGGCTGTAACATATTAATTAATATACCTTCTTATTATGAAACAGAGAGTCTTACATATTACGAGCCATTTAGTTTCCTATCTTGTTAAATAAATGTTTATGATATTTCCATTGCCTTAAACTTTCTTTTCCTAATTTATAAGTTATTTTTGCATTTAGAATAGCAATTCTTATTTGTAATATTAAATATTAATAAATAAATATGTTAACAATAAATAATAAATAAATTGAATAAATAAGAAAAATAATTACCTACTATTAAATATTTGTTCTTTAAGAGAGTGCCTTCTTTGCTATCTGCATTTTACTGTATCATGGATTTCCAAAATTGCTTAGTTTTAGCATGATTTAATTTGTCAGTATTTTCCCTCTGCATCTATACTCGATAAGCCTTGACATTGAACAAAGAATTCATAGTCTTTCCTTTTGAAATTGAGACTGAATCCATCTGAAATGTATTTCTGGCTTTGATAAGAGAAAGGTACCCAAATTTATTTTCATTTTAGCATGTTTTATGAAATAGTTCTTCCATTCACTGTAATGCCAATTCAGCAGTAAAGAAGTCTTTCATTTATGGGTTGATGGACTCTCTTTTCAAACGATAAGATTACTATATATGTTCTTGCAACAATATCTCCTGTCTTAATGATATCAACACATCAATCAATCAAATCTAGTTTGCTGGGGTAACAAATATGCCCTAAGGTTTTTTACATAAAATCACAAAGGTGCTTTATACTGTAAATTAACTCTTTTTCTGTTAGTTTGGAATTTTCTGGAACAATGTTGATAACACACCCATGAACCAATACTATGAAATCTGGAAAACTTGGTAGTGAAATTTTAAAAGAAAAGTGAGATATTTGTTAAATGCTTAGTGCATTTTGATTACAGAGACTCTATTAGAAACATTCTGTGTATAATGTTCAAAGCCAAATTCAAATTTTACAGAGAAATAAATGGAATGCACCCTGTAGGGTTGTATTATTATGGTACATTCTGCTTTATCACTTGTATTTAAATGTTGATATATTCATACATCTTATTTCGACTTGAACTGTGATGTCAGATTTCTTGATTTAATTTATGAGAATGTTTGTGACTCTAAAGGCATGTACTGAAAGAGAAGCAGAAGCTCATACAGAGGAAGGGTGTCCATTCAGTGGTGCTTTTGATGGACATGAGCAGAGACATTTCTCAAAAGAAGAAATGCAAATGTTCAACAAATATATGAAAAAATGTTCATCTCTCTTGGCAATCAGAAAGATGCAAATCCAAACTATACTAAGATTTCATCTCACTCCAGTTATGATAACAATTATCAAAATGCAAGTAATAACAAATGTTGGTAAGGAAATGGGGGAAATGTTCACTTATATGTTGTTGGGGGTCTACGAATTACTACATCCACTCTGAAATGTGGTATGGAGATTCCTCAAAAGACTAGAAAGGGAATCACCACATGACCCAGCTATCCTACTCCATGGTACTTATCCAAAAGAACTAAAATTAGCATAGTACAGTGATATATGCATACCAATGTTTATAGCAACTCAATTTCCAGTAGCCAGTTTCTGAGAACAGCCTAGGTGTCCCTCAATCAATGATTGCAGTAAGAAAACATGATACATACACACAATGGAGTCATACTTAGTCATAAAGAAAAATAAAATTATGTCACTTGCTGGTAAATGGATGTAACTGGACAGCATCATGCTGAGTGAAATAAGTCAGACTCAGAGAGGCAAGAATGATTTCTCTCATATGCTGTAGCTAGAGCAAAGAAAGGGTGAAAGAGGAGGAAATCCATAAAAAGAGAAGAGAGATCAGTAGAGTAGAGGAAGAGGATTGAGTAGGAGGAAGGGGATTGAGGAGGAGGAATGAGGGATGGGGAAAGGGAAGAACTGTGGAATTAAATTGACCAATTTATGCTATGTAAATAAATGAATATACCACAGTAAATTTCACCTTTAAGTGTATCTATGAAGCACAAATTTCTAAAATTGTAAATGAGTAGAAGGAAGACCAGTAGAGTAGAGGAAGGGGAAGAGAGATTAGAAGGTGGGGAGGGAAAGAGAAAGCACTGAGGACTGAAATGGAGCAAATTATAGTCCATGCTTATATAATTACACCAAAATGAACTCCAATATCATGTATAACTACAATGTGTCAATCAATCAATACAAATGCAAACAGATTTTTTTATCTGGTGTGGCCACGGTTGCCTCACCTGTTATCAGTCAGGTCTATACTCCAGAAATCTGTTTAATGAGTTTAGATGTTTGAAGATATGAAGAACATCACATTAAAAACCCATCCACAAATCATTACTAAGTTTGGTTCTGTTCTTCCTTGGAAATTTTTCTGCAACTATATGGTTATAGGAACACAGTCATGGGTCTGGTAATGCTTGATTCTTGAGCTCACCCATACTTCTTGAGCAAAAGTCTCTATCTCTGCCCTTAGCAACTGGTCCTCTAGAACACCACGTTTGCAATATCTAGAAAGAGAAAATACTTCTTGTTTATGGGGATAAATCCATGGAGCTGTTGGCTTCTACCCATTTGGAAAATTGTGTCATGTTCTTTACTGGTACCTGAAAAATATTATCCTCTTTGTATATTTGCTGTTCTCTTTCTGTGGTGCACAGAAAAAATTACCGTTTTGTAATCCCACTGACGTCTTTGTTAATTTTAACTATGACTCGCGTGGTTTAGACATTGATGGGATTAAAATGGTGAAGAAAGATATCAGAATGCACCAGACACAGTGGCACACACCTATAAACCTGTAATCACATAAACTCAGAAGGCTGAAGTAGGAGGATCACAAGTTCAAGGCCAGCCTCAGAAATTTACTGAGACCCTAAGCAACTTAGTGAGACCCTGTCTTAAAATAAGAGGGGAATGTGAATCAGTGATTGAGTGCCCCTGGGTGTGTATATATACCCACATGTATATATACACACATACACACACACACACACAAGTGTATATATATGCCATATTGTCAAGAAACATCCAATCTACTTGGAATTAGAGATTTATGTGTAACAAGTTAACATGATGTAAAATGGGCTGATAGTACATGAACAAACTGAAGCCCTTAAGTTTAAAAATCTTTAAGGTGAACACTAACATGAACACCACTTTCACTCCTTGAATGATGTCAAAAATCAAAATAGATGTGCTGAGTTCATGGACACATTTGCATAGTTCTTTCTTTTGTTGATTTTGTAAATAATTAACATATCTCTTCATTAAGCATGAAGAATGATAATTTCAACTCACAGTCTCCTTTAGAGAAGAAAACTACTGAAACTATTGTGACAGTATTGAAGAACATATTTTCGAATTCTGAACAAAGAGTCATGGTCCTATCTGTATTTTTGGTCATTAGCCATGATCATTGAAAGCAGATTATAATCATCTGTGCTAAACATGAAAAGCAAAATTTAAAGTTTAATTAATACTATTAGTGTTAAGAAAACACATGCCTGAGTGTCGTCTGTATTTTTTAAGATCTAGATAACATTTAAAATGACACTATTTACACACACAAACATGAGACATTCTCACACTTAAAATAAGAAACAGACTTTGAGATAAAGTTTAAGTTAGATAATTTAATAGATGTGCCTTAGTTTGTAACTTAAAGGAACACTGGGCTTTATCATAGTTGTGGTGTGTGTTACATGTGCAAGGTCTACAAATGGAGATGAACAGAAATAAGGGAACATCTGGCCTTGGGGTCAGAAAATTGGCTATCCTGAACTCCTCACCTCCAAAGTCTTGGTCCTTTAGGACATGCACTCCTGGGATTAGAATAACAGTAAAATAGTTAGTTTAATGAGGACTTTGCATTTTGAGCCCCGAGGGATAGAGAGACAATAGGAGCTGGCATGTGATGTCACTCAACAGCCCTGCCCCAGTCAGGAAGCAGCTTCTGAGCCTTCTCCCACAGACAATGCTTCAGATCACGATCCCAGTCACTCACTGAGTATGTCTCTGCTTCTGGAGGACACCTCGTCCATCTTCAGTACACAGATAGGATGCACAACCTCACTCCTATTCTAGCCAAAAAGGGAGCATGAGACACCCCCCTCCAATTAATTCTCTGGAAGTGAGTACAGTTGTTTTATTAAAATTGCATCCTGTGGAAGCAACAATAACAAGGTGTTCAAGGAGGAATTTTCTAACACATTTTCATGATATACTGCTTCTGATGGTTCATATATTTCTTTATCTTTTCACTCATTCTTTTCCTTCAGATTCATCACCAACATGGAAACTGGAAATCAAACAACTCTTTCAGAATTTCTCCTCCTGGGACTGACAGAGGACCCAGCACTGCAGCCACTCATTTTCAACCTGTTCCTGTCCATGTACCTGGTCACCATCCTGGGAAACCTGCTCATCATCCTGGCTGTCAGCTCTGACTCCCAACTCCACACACCCATGTACTTCTTTCTTGTCAATCTTTCCTTCACTGATATCTGTTTAAGTTCAAGCATGATCCCAAAGATGCTGGTGAACATCCTAACACAGAGTCAGAGCATCACCTACACAGGCTGCCTCACCCAGTTCTGCTTTGTCTTGGTTTTTGGAGGCTTGGAAATTTTTCTGCTTGCAGTAATGGCCTATGACCGCTATGTTGCCATCTGCCATCCACTCAGATACACAGTCATCATGAACCCCTGCCTGTGTGGACTGTTGACCTTGTTTTCCTTGTTGATTAGCCTCATGGATGGCCTTCTGCACAGTGTGATGGTGTTGCGGTTGTCCTTCTGCACAAACCTGGAGATCCCCCACTTCTTCTGGGAACTTGCTCAGATTATCAAGCTGTCTTGTTCTGATAACTTCATTGATAACATCCTGATATACATAGTGGCTTGCATATATGGTGGTGCTCCCTTCTCTGGAATCATTTTCTCTTATGTTCACATTGTGTCCTCTGTCTTGAGAATGCTCTCATCAGGAGGGAAGCATAAAGCCTTTTCCACCTGTGGGTCTCACCTGTCTGTTGTCTCTTTGTTCTATGGGACAGCTTTTGGGGTGTACATTAGAACTTCAGTTTCTGACTCCCCCAGGCAGACTGCAGTGGCTTCAGTGATGTACACAGTGGCCCCTCAATTGATGAACCCATTTATTTATGGTTTGACAAACAAGGACATGAAGGAAGCCTTGAAGAAACTCATCAGTTGGATAGCTATTCTATGTCATTTGCCCTTTTTCAAACTGGGTTTCTAGAATAATTAACAGTGACAACATTTGTGATGAGCCATAATTCCTGACTCATCTGTCATTATACTCTTCTAAATTAATGAAATACCATAATGGCCAGATGGATTTTAGTTTGTCTTGAAACCCATCACTGCTTTTAGTATAGCTCTGTGATGTTTGACACATGATTTCTCACCCCAAACACAATTTTGTTGCTCTGGTTCCACAGAGACAGCCTCTGTAGCAAGGATTCTAGTCGTAGAATTTTCCTTGTGCTGAAATCCCAGAAGAAAGTAAGTTAGTGAAAGATGGCAGGATAAGGGTGGTCTTTAAGCACTGCTCGGTTATATTAAGAGAATTGTTTCCACTGGCCATACAGCTGGGGCCATTAGAATTTCATCTGGGTATCAGACCTAAAGCAAGCAAAGGGTTAGACATTCGTATCTTGAGATCTGTTACTGGCATCCATATACTTCTGGGGCAAAAATAGCATCAACCATTTTCAATGTCTTCATCTATAAAATTGGCATGATGGATCAGATCACTGTTTTGAGATGACTGTGACATGCTTGGACTCCACGAATGAAGATGGACAATACTATGCTCTGACAGTAAGGAGAAACACCCTTCATTCCAAAGATGTGAGAGGTAGGAAATACAATAACACAGAGAGCAGAACTTCATTTATTCAGTCTCCCATTAAGTGGCCTCTTCCATGCACTGGTCTCCACCCCTTCCCCAGGTGATAGTGCAAATGCAGTTGCCATACCTGGACCTGGTGCCACAGGCAACAATCTGAGCACCCACTCCTGGGTGTCATGAGCAGGGAATTCTCCATGTACCAAAGACTTGCATCTGTGAGGTGGACTGGATGGTGGTCTTCAAACTGTGTCAACATCCTGCCCTGAAAACTTGTGATCAACGTGTGGCATAAATGGTGAATGCTGCTTGTTTGGGAGAAGAAGGGAGTTGGCAGAGGAGGAGCACTTGGTGTTATCTGGGTGGGATCTCAAGGTCATCCCATGTCTCTTCTTAAGACAGAAGTGGAGAAGACAGAATACAGAGGGAGGCATGGTGACTGCAGAGATGGGAATTGGTTTGATACAGTCAGTATTTGATCACCAGTAGTGGATGAGTTTTGCCCTGAAAAGCTGTCATTTTTATATCAATGCAAGGCATATTTATTACCCTTGTAGACATCCCTAAAAAACATACCATCTAATGAATTCCATTTCTTCTTGCAAGTCTCATGTTTGTGCTCCAGAAATGATCTTTTCATTGGTTTCAGAAGTTATTTCTTGATTTGCGTTCTCTATATTTTGTATGTTACATGTGGTGACATTAAACATATGAAGCATTTCTGTGGAGGAACCAAGTGTGGCATCCACATTTCTGCTATTTGGATAAACATCTTAAATATTCCCAACCATGCCTTCCAAAATACATGAAACAGAGTTTTAGGACAGGGGGCGTAGCTCAGTGGTACTGTCAAGGTACACATGGTCAGCGCCATCACAACCCTGCAAATACAATGTCTGCACTTGGTGTGGAACTACTGACTGTAGCAGAACAGTGTTCACCTTTGGATAGTTTCAGAGAGTTGAACCAACTTATCCTACCCTGACATATTCTGGAGTTTCACATCATTACTCAAAGTCTCATTTACTCTGACAATTCAATGAGTGTAACTATTTACTTACAGTTTTTTAAGAGAAGGTTATGAGTCTTTTCCTGAATTATGGGCCCAAGAATTACTCTCTTAAGAAATACGAGTGTGTGAGTTGTCCATCAAGCTGCAGATCTGTTGTTGATTCATAATATCATGCATGCAAGTGGAATAACAGCCCTTTGTCTTTAAATACATACTGCAGATTTTTTTCTACAGGATAGTGTCTACTTTTGCATGTGCTTCATGGTGGTTAGTAGGCACCCCCAGTACTCAGTATAGAGTACAATTTTGCAATGTTTTGTCTCTGGATCTGTGCTCAACAGGTCTTAGCACTGAAAGCATACGTAGACTCAGTAAGGGATTTTTAGTCTTGCAATTTGCAATTGAGGCAGAGACCAACTAAAATTTATTGTTGCCTTTAAGGTGAGACAGGCATCTTTTTCTTTTTAATTTCCTTACACTTCTATTAAGTGCTCTATCTGTTCACTACAATGCCAACCAGCTATGAATAATAAATTCACTTATGAGTTAATGTGTCTCCTTATACTTTCCTGGACAATAGGATTGTATCTTCTTCTTCCCTAATTTCACAACTCTTTATTACTGTAGCGCCTCAGTCAGTTAAAACTAATTTTATTTTTTCTTATTTAATTTTTGGTATTGGGATTAAGCCCAGAGGTGCTCAATCATTAGTCATATCCCCAGCCCTTTTTATTCTTTTTCTTTAGAGACCCTGACTCTAAATAATTTGCTTTGGGTCTCACTAAATTGCTGAGGCTGGCTTTGAACTTATGATCCTCCTGCCTCATTCTCTCAAACCAATGGGATTACAGGCCTGTGCCACCATGAGCCACAGTGCTCAGATAAAACTAATGTTAGTGTGGTAACAAACAAGTCATTTGTTTTTAGTTATAATCACAAAGGTCCTTTGCACCCTAGGTTAATGACTTTCTGATACTTGGCAATTTTCTGCAACCAAATTGATAACAGAGACCCAACATTTGGGTCTAGGATCTTCAGTGTGTCTGTGTGTATTTGTTTCTTAATGTGTTTATACGTGTATTTATAAAAGTATAAAGTATATCATTTTCAATGAAAACTTGATAGTGAAATTCTATTGTCTATTTAGTGTCATCTCTTCTAATTTTGTTATTTATTATAAGTACAAATTATAGCATTAGTTTATAGCTACCTAAAACTGTACCTGTGACTCACATGAATACATGTGAATCATGTGTAACTGTGCAAAAACTAATTATAACAATATCTATGTATACAATTTATCACAAAAACTACAGACTGTAACTGTCTTCTACATCTATATTTATTTTTGAGTTGAAAGGTGTGTTGGTGTTCCTGATACTGTGTGTAAAGGTCATTGTGACTCTAAAGTTACCAAAGGAGAAAAGACAAGAATCGTGTATATGCAAAGGTGTGTCCCTGTGAGAAAGTCCCTCAGGACAGACATGAACAGAAAGGTGGATGCAGAAGACCACACCACCAGGAAATCCCAGGATGAGGGAGCAGTCAGCATCAGGTTGGGAAAGAAGAACACTTTCTCAAAAGTCTCAAGTCCTAAATCAATCATGCCAATGGCCTTACAGCGCAAGGATTGCACTCCCAACAAGTGAGCCCCCTGCTGTATAATGTGCTTCAATATTTAAAACACCTCAAAGGTAAGAGGTGTTGAGTATCCAGGTGTCCATTTCCCCTCTTGCAAACTCCCTCAATGCTGTCCTCACCAACTGCAGAGGCACTTGTATGGAGAGGTGGTGTTTTGCCTCTCAGGTGTCGGGTTAAGTACTACTAACAATTGCTGTTGTTTTTGCAAGTGTCTCAAATCCTCCATGTTATTTTCCTCTCATTTCTCTGCTTTGAAAAAAAATATAGGCAACATATCACCTCAACAGATACAGATTCAATCTTCAAAAAATTACTAAAAAGAATGCCTCCTCAAATTAATGCTTATGGCCTGCACTCTTACCCCAATTAGAATGGCGATTATCAGGAATACAAACAACAACAGGTGTTGGCGAGGATGTGGGGAGAAAGGTACACTCATACATTGCTGGTGGGGTTGCAAATTAGTGCAGCCACTCTGGAAAGCTGTGTGGAGACTCCTTAGAAAACTCAGAATGGAACCACCATTTGACCCAGCTATCCCACTCCTTGGCCTATACCTAAAGGACTTAAAATCAGCATATTACAGAGATACAGCCACATCTATGTTCATAGCTGCTCAGTTCACATTAGCCAGATTGTGGAACCAAGCTAGATGTCCTTCAATTGATGAATGGATAAAGAAACCGTGGTATATATATATACAATGGAATATTACTCAGCCATAAAGAATAAAATTATGGCATTTGCAGGCAAATGGATGAAATTGGAGAACATCATGCTAAGTGAGATAAGCCAATCTCAAAAAACCAAAGGATGAATGATATCGCTAATAAGTGGATGATGACACATAATGGGGGGTGGGAGGGGTTAGTGTTAGGGTTAGAGTTAGGGATAGGGCGGGGGGCAAGAATGGAGGAAGGAAGGACTGTATAGAGGGAAAAGAGGAGTGGGAGGCATGGGGTGAAGGGAAAAAATAACAGTATGATTCAAACAGCATTACCCTATGTATATTTATGATTACACAAATGGTATGCCTTTACGCCATGTACAAACAGAGAAACAACATGTATCCCATTTGTTTACAATAAAAAAAAAGTAATGCTTATGACCCAGGTGCACTGGCACCCACCTGTAATCCCAGCAACTGGGAGACTGAGGTAGGAGGATCACAAGTTCAAAGCCAGTCTCAGCAACTTAGCGAGGCCTCAAGAGACTTAGAGAGTCCCTGCCTCAAAATTAAAATTTAAAAAAGGCTGGGGCCATGTCTCACTGTGTAAATGTCCCTGGCTTCAATCCCTAGTAATAATAATAATATTCATGACCCCTAAGGTTTGAAGAAGTGCGTGCGTTGGTCCAGATTGTGGGTCCTATCTGGATGCTGCCACTTGGTAGGTAGGACCTATGTGGTCAGAGCAGTGGAAACACTGAGAGCCAAAGTTGGCCTGTCTGTACTGTTCAGATGGACATTGTCAATCAAGTGAAGGAGTCTTGGTGACACTTCAATGATCCTAACGTGGTACTTAGAGGTCACAGCAGATGGAGGTGTAGGTCCTGTGAAGTCTGATGTTCTCAGTGTAATTGTATATTGCACTCCCCTTAATAAAATGCAAGTGGCCTCTAGACCACTCATCTT
This sequence comes from Sciurus niger, assembly GCA_020740815.1. Classification (NCBI taxonomy): domain Eukaryota; kingdom Metazoa; phylum Chordata; class Mammalia; order Rodentia; family Sciuridae; genus Sciurus; species Sciurus niger. Next base: position 213,243 of record JAHUXG010012733.1, read on the forward strand.
GCTCCAGCTACAGCCTCATTCTCTTCTCCATTTATAAAAACATTCTCGAAGTTGGTCTGTCCCCAATTCTTCTCTGCCAGTGTTTTCTTAAATCTGTCTGGAGTCCCCTCTGACAGGGCTGCAGTTGTCCTCACTGTCTCCAGTCAGGTCTCTACTCCTCTGTCGGGTTTTCTGACCTCTTCTCCTGCATAATTTCATCTCACAGTCAATTAATGTGATAAAAATATACTTGTGATGCAATTGGAAAAGAGTTTGCAAAATGCCCATAGAAAAGAGTATCTTTGTCTGTACTTACTACAAATATCACTGACCAAAAAACTAGATTGGAATATTCTGGACAACATATTGAACATAAAAATCAAGGATCAGGAATCATTAATGACATTGAAGAGATACCTCTGAATATTTGATTATAACCTCTTGGTTGTGTTTGTAATCAGATTTGTAATACCCACATGCACAAGCTATGTTTTCATACCTAAAAGAGAATCAGGCTCCTTGATATGAAACAGCTATATTTTTCTTTGTTGGTAAATGTATATTTGGGGTTTACAAGAAACCTCATGGGTCTTGCAGGCAAGGTACCATAAGTGGAGGAGAGGAGAATCAGTGGAGAGAATTGGGTGAGCTGCACTTGGCTTCTGGGGTCAGGGGACCTGCCAGCCTAAAAGCCTGTCTTCTGTTTTCTTTGGTCTTTAAGGTTATGCACCCCAGGTATCTGCAGGTCAGTACAATTGCTAGTCTAACAAGGAGCTTTGGATATTGAGCCCCAGGGGTAGAGAAACTGCATAGAGTCAGCTTGTGGCCACCACACCCCACAGACGTTCCCCAGTAGAGAAGCAACACAGGAGCCTCCTCTTAGAGATGTGATCCTTCTTGACCAGGACCTGCTGACTCAATCTGCCTGCACATCCTGAGCATGCATCATCCATCACCAATACACCAATGAGACACTGAGCATCCTTCCTCTTGAAGTCCACCAGGTACCAGGCAGTCCCTTAGTTAAAGCACTGCAAGTGAAGTTAGGTGTGATTCATGTATCTAAATCCATTATTGTTCAATTCATTTAAGTTGTTATCCATTTCATCCCAAATGCATCACAAATGAAGATTGGTTTCCTGCTTCTACATGACCAACTTTCCACAACAGCATTTCTAAGAGCAACCTGATTCTCCTAAAAGGACCTAATAAATATGCCTGTGTTGTCTGGTCTCTGTTTTCCAGAGAACAATAAGTTGTATGTAGTCTTACTGCTTTTATTAGGAGTCTATGAATTTCAAACTTTCTTTCATTCTGGTACTTTTTACCTTAAGGCAAAAAAAAAAAAAATTAGAAAGAGACCAGGAATCTCATGAAGAGACTTGTCTAAATTCTCATAGAATTATTTGCAAAGGAGAGGACCTGCAATTCCATGGGCAAGTCTTCTGAGATTCAGGTATAAATGCAGTCTTCTGCCCACCTGGAAGGATGCTAGTCATAGACATGACTAATGGTACAGGTGGCCAATCCTTGAAGGAGGTTTTCCACAGGAAAAAATGTTAAAATTACAATGGTAGATTATGAGATATGAGTGTTTATTTCAGAATGCTTTTCCTGTGCTATTCAGTCATTAGCAGAGCTTAGTGGAGAGTCAACCCTTCAGTCAGATGACCTGAGCTGGGTCCTGGTCTTAGCCAAGCACTCATCACACAGCCCACATCCCAGTATTACCTCCCCTTACTGAAGGGTCTTCATAGATAAAATGAGGTGGCAGTGTGGACTAACACAGCAGCAGTTTGACAAGACAATCAGATGATTACAAAAGGATTCTGAGAAAAACCAAAGTAGGTGAACCCTGGCTCAAGAGGACAGATATAACATGGTCATGGCTGTCTTACTGTTTGCATGAAGGTACAGACTAATTCTAATTGAAAAGTCATGTCTTACACATTGCTTTATTCGCAGCACCTAACTCAGTAGATGCAACACTTGGTGTTCAGTAAAACAAACATTTTAATAAATGAGGTGAGAGAAAGAAGTGAGTAGACAGGGAAGGAAGGAGAAAGTAGCAGAGGAAGATGTTTGAACATTCATTTGAGTTCACAGTATTAATGATACAGCTTTGTTTCTAATAAATGGTTTCCAGAATTCAGCATTTATCAAAGCCACCCAGGGGGCTTGTTGAAACTTAGAATGCAAGTTTTCATCCACAGGGTTTAGCAGCAGTGAGTCCAATGGAGGGTTCAAGAATTTGCATTGCTATCATCTTCCCAAATAATGCTGCTAATGCTGTTCCTATGTATTATTATTTTCCACCACACCTTTTCCTTGAGATTCACCAACAACATGGAACCCAGAAACCAAACAGCAGTTTCAGAATTCCTACTACTTGGCCTGACAGACAATCCAGCATTGCAGCCCATCATCTTTGCACTGTTCCTGTCCATGTACCTGGTCACTGTCCTGGGAAACCTGATCATCATCCTCGTCATTGGCTCTGACTCCCACCTCCACACCCCTATGTATTTCTTTCTCTCCAACCTGTCTTTTACTGACATATCTTTAAGCACCATCACAGTCCCCAAGGTGCTGGTGAACATCCAAAGACAGAGTAAGACCATCAGTTACACAAGCTGCCTCACCCAGGTCTACTTTGCTCTGGTTTTTGTTGGAATGGAAAACTTCCTCCTAGCAGCAATGGCTTACGACCGTTATGTGGCCATCTGCCATCCACTCAGGTACATAGTCATCATGAATCTGCACCTCTGTGTTCTTATGATTCTCTTCTCTTTGTGCATCAGCATTGTGGATGCCTTCCTGCACAGTCTGATGCTGCTGCGGTTGTCCTTCTGCACAGACCTGGAGATCCCTCACTTCTTCTGTGAACTTGCTCAGATGATTAAGCTCTCCTGTTCTGACACCCTCATTGATAACATTCTTATATATATTGCAGCTTGCATATTCGGTGGTCTTCCTCTCTCTGGGATCATTTTCTCTTATACTCACATTGTGTCCTCTGTCTTGAGAATGCCATCACCTGAAGGAAAGCACAAAGTCTTTTCCACCTGTGGGTCTCACCTGTCTGTTGTCTCCTTGTTCTATGGGGCAGCTTTTGGGGTGAACATTAGCAATGAAGTCTCTGACTCCCCCAGAAAGACTGCAGTGGCTTCAGTGATGTACTCTGTTGTTCCTCAAATGCTGAACCCCTTTATCTACAGCCTGAGGAACAGAGATATGAAAGAAGCCTTGAGGAAACTCATTAGTAGGACAGCATCTTTACTATAAAGTTTCATGATTTGAATTTGGGTTTCTAAACAAGTTTAATAGACAAGTTTCTTTGTGAACCAGATTACTTTAGCCTTCTTCCACCATAGTATCCTACAATGACCAAGTAATGACTAGGTGCATTTTCACTTGGCTGGAACCTAACTTTGTTTTTGTTCTGCTCTCTGTTCTTTGACCCATAATTTCTATTCTCCAAATAATGCTTCCTGGATTGACTTGCATAGATGCAGAACCTGTCGAAGAGACTCCAATGTAAACATTTTTGCCTGCTCAGAAGAAGGCAATGTGAATTTGGAGATATCAGGAAAATATTTAAGCATAGTTATTGTCATATTTTACAAATAGTGTTTCCCTGCTTAAGTGTTTAGGAGCAATAGAAGTACATTCTAGTGTAGTACTACTGTGAAGCAAAGGATTAAGCATTCATGACCTGAGAAATACACACTGAGACCTGGTACTGGTAAACCATGCACATCTAAGGTGACATTAGCTTCTACCACACTCAGTTTCATTGTTGATGAAATTTTCATAACTAGATGATGTCATTGGTATGATGGGACAGTGAAGCTCATCAGTGAAGATGTCTTGAGTCCTAATAAAGAAAAGAAAATCTAATATCAATGAGCTTGATTAATAAAACAAGGTTCATTACAATGACTCAATGGCAGAGAATGTGATAGAACAGAGAGTGATACTATGTTCCCTCCTCTATGAGGGGACCTCATCCTGGGACTGGTTCTCTAGGTCCCCAGGTTATTTCAGAACAACCTGAGTTCAGGTGTCACACCTGGACATGATTTCAGAGACAGGAACCCATGTGTCCTTCCATGGGTCCACAGCTGGTAACCTTTCCATGAGTGAAGCAGACCACATCTCTGTGGTGCATTGAGTTGTGGCCCTCAGATATACAGCTGCTGCCTTAGTCACTCGTGACTAACTTACATAACAAATTGTTACAAGGCACTTGTTTGCAATAGGGTGCTGGGAGCCAGCCCCAACAACTCACAGGGTCCCCGAAGGATGGTTGGAGTTGGCGCAGAGGAACGATATGAACCCCTGGAGCAACTTGAAGCAAATTCTGCTCAGATTTATCTTAGCTCTTCTTTTATAGTATTAAGTAAAGCAGGATTAAATAAGATACATGTTATCGAGAAATTACCATAAGATTTGTCATTAATCACACTTTCACACATAGTGGGTACATTAAGGTCAACTTTTTATATTTACTTAAAATTACTCACATGAGCATATTACAGTGAAAGATATTTCCCTTTTTCATCCTACTGAATTTGTTTACCCTTTGGTGTCAGACCTATTTTTAGCATAATGACTCTATTTTGTTTTAAGCTAATTTTACTGAACTGCTAATTAAAATAGGCACTGATCTTTAGCTCATGGTATTATGTTTTGATTTAACAATAAGTTCTACTATATTATCTAAACAAGCTCTGTTAAAACTAAGATGGTTTATTTTATTGCCGAACAATCAGTGTGAGTACCTAATATCATTCTATTATTTTTATGTCATTGATTTATCCTCTACCTATTGTAGTACATATATGAGATTTAAGCCAGCATATACTACTCATAACCAGTTAACATGTAATGAGGGCATTTTATCTTAAGATAATATCTTTCTAGTTGTTTGCATATGCTGTTTCTTTGCTCTTTAGTCCTACATTTCCAGGGTGCCCTTGATGTCCAAGCCTTTAAAGGAAGGACAAACATTGGACATTTGTTCATTTACCATTAATGATAATTATTCATTTACCATTTTCATTGTACATTCTTGTATGGGGAAGAGGTGGATCTGTGGGAGGTGGGTCCTTACACTTATTCACTTGATTCCCTCCAGGTGGTTACCACAAACGTCCCCCAATCTTGTAAACTAAGTAGGGCGCTCCTTGCACTGTGGGGAAAACAAGTCTCCTGTTTTGTTTGTCAGGCTGTTTTGCTGGTAAAGCATTAACTGGGGTAGGTGTGGTCAGCACAGGAGCAAGCAATTCCTGCATCTATAGTTTCTTGAAGAACTCCTCAAACTCTATACCTTCAGACTTATATGTGTGATGTAGTACATTTTTAAAGCATTCCTTATCCTCCCCCAACCTCCACATACTCTTTGAGGTTAAATTCTTATCACAACAATCAGAGAATATGATTTGCACTTGCATACTTATAAATATGAAGATTACAAAAAAGAATATCCAATTCCTAGGAGAGATGACCACAGCAATTCCTGGAATGGTGGCCTTGCCAAACCCTTCCCCATTCTCAGACCTTGTCAAGCAACATAGCGGAAATGGTCCCTGCCAATAGGGGATCTGTGGAGGAAGAGCATTAAGTGGATGATCTGGGTGGGTTCTCAGGTGATCAATGATTCCAGAAGGGAGAGGACACAGAAAAGAACATGTGGTAACCATGCAGGTCATAAGTGGATTGATGTGGTCAGTAGTCATTGTTTTTCCTTTACCCAGTTGGCATTCCCATAAACCTCTGGTGCATTTATATTCCCAAGGCAACTATAATTGTATTATTCATTACATAAAAGTGCTTCCATTTCACATGTATAAATTCAAACTTAAATAACAGGAGACTGAATCCTTGTCTCCTGTTATTTCATCAAGATATTTCAGCATCCATCATGTTCTTGGGTACAGCAGTTACTCTCTTATTCCAAATATTCCATAAGATTATACCCATTAGTCTGACATTAAAACTGAGGAATATTTTTGATAGTGATGAAAATTTTTATCTATTTTCTTCTGTTGTAAATAAAGTCATTGCAACATTCTCTTCCAAGTCTAAAGAAGGAAATAAAAGGTGGTTTTACAGAGGGGTGGAATTGTGGTTTGTGGTCAAGTGGTTTTTCATTTTTGCATAGTTCAAAGGAACTATGCAATGATGTAACTTCTCAATAAATATTCCTGATTTTCTTTATTATGCTTCAATATTTAAACTACCTTGATAATTTAAAGGGTGCAAAATGCAGACAATTAATTTGTTTCTCTCATTTAGTGGCTCAGATTCCTTGCACATATTATTATCTATTTTTCTGTCTTTTGATGAATCCATGATATATCCACTGAATTCCTCATCTATCTCAAAAAGGCATTTCATAATTGTTCTTTATATAATTCGAGTAACCATCCTGTAAATGTATAACACTACATATATATACACTACATGTATAACCTACATATATAATACTGCAGTTAGTTTTTTAGGATAGACTAGTTTTGCTTGTGCTTCATGGTATTCATGGTATTCACGAGATGGCCACAGAACACAGCTTCCACACAGTTTAATTTGTAAATACTTAGCCTCATGGTCTGTGCTCAGGAGGTCTACATTTTAAAACCCCTACTTTCCTCAATAAATGGTTTTGAATTTTACCTTTAGAAAATTAGTCTGAAACCACATGAAATTTATTTTCGCCTTTGATGGGAGACAGGAATCATATTCATTTTTTAAGCACTTTTGACCAAATAATCCATCATTGCTGTGAGGTTAATTTAAAAATAAACTGTTCATTTACAAGTTGATGATTCCTGTGATCTCTTTCCTGAATAATAGTATTGTATCTCTCCCTGTTCCAATATCACATCCTTTAATGAACATAGAACATTGTAACCAAAACTACGTTTGCTGTGGTGATAAAAAACTCTGAAATATTTTTGATTCTTAATCACGAATGTATTTTCAACAAGTAGATACTTTTCTGATCATTTATATTTGTTCCCATGTTTGATAGCATTGGGAAGTGGGACTTGTTAAATTAAATAGGGTTTTATGAAGTCATGGAGCTTTGCCATGAGATTCATGCCCTCATAACAAGAGTAAGAGAGTAGAAATACTGTCTCTGCTAAGAGAAGATCCAAGAAAGAAATAGCAATGTGCAAACCACAAGAAGAGCCATCACCAGGGTCTGAATCTTCTGAGACCTGCATCTTGGGATTTGCAATGCCCAGTCCTTGGAGAAGTAAATGTCCACTCTTGAACGCCACCAGGTATGGTGATTTGCAATAGCAGCCCTGCTGACTGAGGATTACATTCATCCATGGATGTAGATGAAAGCAGTCAATAAGAAGCCAAAGTACAAATCAGATGACCCAATAGCAACAGAATAGAAGATGTTCTCAAGAGTGTCTCATAGTTTTTATTGGTGCATTATAATAATAGGTAGTAGCAAGACTTATTATGCCATATTCATACATGCACATAATATAATGTGATTCGATTTCTTAGCTTTTATTCCTCCTCCTGAGCTGCTTCTTCTACTCTGTTGATCTTCGTTATACTATTATTAATTATTACTATTCATATTATTATTATTGTTTTGATTTGTGCATTAATGAGTATAAGGGCCAACTTTATGTTCTGTTTCATGAACTATAGATGAATGGGTGGTTTTAAAGGAAGCACTTATATAATGATAGTACAAGGATATTTAAAGGAGTGATTAAAATGCCCTATAATCTTTAGAAAATGATATTTTATAGGGCAAAAATGATCAACTACTGACTTCCCCAATCCAACTTTTATCTTCAGTGTTATGTGTCTCCTTTTTTCCACTTCTACTCCACTTTTCCCTATCTTACATGGAGCCAGTTGATTATACTCAAGGCCCATGCAAATACTCCAGGAAAAACTCCTTCTCAACAAATAATTCCTCTTTTCCCAAACACATGACATTCACTCAATTATCCTATAAATCAATCACAGATCAGTGGGACAGGGCATGAACACAGTTTGAGGCCACCATTCAGTCCATTACACAGATTCAGTCAGTCTAGTTGGTCCATGAGGAAATGAATTATGTGTGGACCTAAGGAAGGACACTCAGGTTTTTGTCTCTAGCTTCTTCTTCAGGTATGGCATCTGAATTTGCTGCTACCTCCTGGTGACCTGGAAGGGAACCAGTCTTAGGAAGAGGCCACCTCAAGGAGGACTGATTGAAGACCTATACTTCTGGAACATTTCTTACCTCAGATATCATTGTGAGAAAAGGCAACTCTCTTAATTGATAGAGCATTTCAATATTAGCCTTTCTTTTTTCTATTAGAACTTAGGATTATTTCATTGATGAATCTTGGTTATGTCAAAATCATCACAAACCACTGATATCATATAATTATGCCAACTTCACAGAAGAAGGCACGGAATGTGGAGAATGCTATAATTATCTCAAGGTTGCAGTCTGCTTCACAGACTATGAATGGGCAACAATTTTCATCACATAAGACTAAATCTGGAGGTGATTCAGGTGGAGAACACCTGTTCATAAGAACAGGTGGAGCCTACTCTCCATATAAGACCACAGTTAAGATTCAATATATTCCTGACTGATGAACTTCTACAGTTTTGCCTTTTTCTAGGAGGACACAAAAACAAAATTTTCAAAAATCAGAAGCCAGTGCTTCAATAACCATTTCTGTGAAACGTGAGAAAATAAAGTATGTTCTGATCATAGGAATCATAAGTCAAATATCACAAACTTAGAAAAAAAAAAGTCAGGGTTCAAGACAAGTTATAATGCACATGGTGATTATTTATCTAACTATGAGAAATATGCATTAAGACAAGTTTGTCACATTCAGGATGAACAGGAATCCTGTTATTTTGACTTATAGACCAAATAGAAAGAACATAGATATGTGCAGATGGATGTCATCATATCATAGAAGGGAAGTTGTCTTTCCAATGAGATTCCTCAAAGCCTCCTTCAAGTCCCTATTCCTCAAGCTGTAGATGAAGGTGTTCAGCATCTGAGGAACCACAGAATACATTACTGAAGCCACAGATGTCTTTCTGGGAGAGTCAGTCACTGCAGAGCTAATATACACCCCTGCACCTGTCCCATAGAACAAGGAGACAACAGACAGGTGAGACCCACAGGTAGAAAAGTCTTTATGCTTTCCTCTTGATGAGGGCAATCTCAAGACAGAGGACACAATGTGAATGTAAGAGAAGATGATCCCAGAAAGAGGAAGGCAACCAAACATGCAAGTTGCAACATATATCAGTGCATTATTCACTGAGTTATCAGAACAAGCCAGCTTGATGACCTGAGCAAGTTCACAGAAGAAGTGGGGGATCTCCAGGTCTGCACAGAAGGATAGCCACAGCAGCATCAGAGTGTGAAGGAGGGCATCCACAGAGCTGATGAACAAGGAGACCAGAACCAGCAGTACACAGAGGTGGGGCATCATGATGACTGTGTGCCTCAAGGGATGAAAATGGCCACATACCGGTAATAGGCCATCACTGCAAGGAGAAAATTTTCCAAATATGCAAAAATTAAGACAAAAAAGATCTGGGAGAGACATCCTACGTAAGTGTTGCTCTGATCCTGTGTTTGGATGTTCACCAGCATCTTGGGGACAGTGCTTGTGCTTAAACAGATGTCATTAAAGAACAGGCTGCAGAGGAAGAAGTACATGGGGGTGTGGAGGTGGGGGTCAGAACTGACATCCAGGATGATGAGCAGGTTTCCCAGGATGGTGACCAGGTACATGGACAGGAACAGGTTGAAAATGAGGGACAGCAGTGCTGGGTACTTTGTCAGTCACAGAAGGAGGAATTCTGAGACAGCTGTTTGGTTTGTGTGTTCCATGTTGCTGGAGAATACCATGGGAAAGATGGGAGAAAACATCATAACCAATATGGACAGCAGCAACACTTGGAAAGAGGACAGAAATTCACATCCCTGATTCCCAACCCCAGTTATCTGCTGAATCACCCTCAGGATAAGCACAAGCAGTGTATGCTTCAACAAGCCCTTAGGAATATTTGATGTAGTTTGAGAACAACTTCATCAAACACAAAAGTTTCCTCCTTGTTACTGTGAACTGGAATGAATATTCATATTTTTTTATGTAATTTCTTCCCATCCCTCATTACACACTCCTCCTCCTCCATTTCTTTCATTGAAATGAGTTGCTATTGAACACCTATTCTCTTCCAAGCACTGTGTTACATGCTAAGAATGAAATAAAAGTGTGAGACATGATTTTTGAACTAGAATTTTCCGTGCCTTTACTTTAAGAGACATCAAGAATAAAGTCTGGAAATCTGTCTTCTAAAGCAATGGTTCCCTAATTTGAGCTTGCTTCAAAATCATCTTGTGAAAATTTATGTGTTTTATTACCATCCAGATTTACCCAGGAGGACACTCAGGAAAGATGAGTTTATATCATGAATATCAGAACCACAGTACATGTGCAGCAAAGACTGGATTTGAGCTCAGATATTCTGACTGTTGAGTTGATACTTAAGTAATTTCTGTCCTTGTCTCCAGATAGTACAGGACAGGCATTGATAATTGGCCACTCAGATCTCATCATTTCAATTGCAATTTTATTATTTCCCCTACAAAGAACCTCCAATTCTTCCCTGATTTTCAATATATGTCCATCCTACCTGTGAAAACAATTACAGAAGAAGATGGAATCCTTCCTGTTGGACCTGACCAAAGATTAGGAAATGTTGCCTCTACACCTTTGAAACTCAGAGGACACCCCCCCCACAGGAACATAAGTCAGTCCTCATTCAAAGGGAAGCCACGAGATTCTCTACCTCATTCTAAAGGAATTCTTCCCTTAATTTAATAAACAACATATCAATTAAAGAAAAACAACAAATGAGATGAAAGTGAAATGTGTAGACTCCTAACAAAAGAGATCCAAATAGAAACAATCTTTGGATTCTTGTAACAGACACTTACAACTTGACACATCCTCTCAGGACAACCTGGGACTTCCCTGGTGTGTCAGAGAGGAGCGATGGCCTTTGTCTGTGGAGTGAGACATAAGTGGGTAGAACAGCATTTTCCTTTGAGTGCAATATGGTAAGCACACACTCTGAACATGATTCAGGCTCTAGAAAAGCTTGAGGAGGGAGAAATCACCAACTGTACAAGAAACCAGCTGCCTGTGGAATGCATGAATCACCTTGCTTCTGGAAGTCATTTTGGATTGATTTACATCCAACCATCACATTGTACACCTTGAATTTATACCAATTTTACTGAATTATCCTCCAATGAATGTATAAAAACACCATGGTCATGATTTATGATGAAATTCATCCAACAAAAGCACCTGCACACCATCGCCACGTGGGTCCCCCACTCTGATATTTCTTTTTTGATTCTGCATTTACAGTAGTGAACTGTGGCCCAGAGCACTCTTCAATCCTCAGAAAGAAGAGTGTGTCAGAGTAACTGATGAACAAGGACAGAGAAATCATAAATGCAAATATCCGGGAAGTGTTCACTGTGATGAAACAAATTCTGGAATTGATGGCCAGGAGGAACAATAAGAAGGAAAACATTGATTAAACACTGTCTGTGAAATGGAGGTGAGTGGAAATGCACAGACTTGAGTGATGCACATACATGTGAGGCATGGACATATGATAATGTGTATAGGGACTAAAATGATTTCAACAGTGAATGAATGAGACACATGAATTGCACCTCTCAAACACCAAATATGGGATTTTAGACATCTGGTTGGTTTAAATAGGAATGTTGTCCAAAAGCCTCACCTGGATGCTGAAGTTGGAAGATGGATCTCAGGAAATGCAGACTGACATAGTGTCAGATGTTCCTGGTCAGGAAGGCTCATCTCTGGGAGGAGATCAGGAGCTGCATCCTGGCTGGGGCAGGGCTGCTGAGGGAGGTGGTCCCATACTGATGCCTTCAGTCTCTGTTTCTCTGCAGGCTCAATATCCCAAACTCCTCATTAGTTCAGCTATTTTACTAACAATCTGATCCCAAGAATGCACGTCCTTGAAGACCAGCTCTGCAGGAGTGAGGAATTCAGGGTGGCTGACTCCTGACCCCTGAGGCCGTGATTGCACCACTCAGTTCTCTGCCCCATCTCGGTTCACTTGCATTGCTTGAGGTTTGCATCTCTCTACCAGGTCTTCTTTAATTACAAACAAAGCCATTATTTTAATTAATCATTTTGGGAACCTTGCTTTAATAATTTGGAGACATTTCATATACGGGTGTGTAAAAATAATACTTCCTAAAATATTAGCTAAGTTATTGTTAGTCAGATTTCTGTTGCTGTAATGAATACCTCAGAGAGGTTCACTTTGGCTCATGGTTTGAGAAGTTTCATTTCATGATCACTTGGCCTGTTGCTCTGTCAGTGACAGCACAGTACATCATAGAGGGAGAGCATGGCAGATGAGGCCAGTTCAGTCATGGCAGCCAGGGTATGAAAAGAGGGAAAAAAGAGGGACCAGGATCCCAATATCCCCTTCAAGGCCAGGCACCCAGGGACCAGACTTCCTTCCACTATGTCCCACGTCTGAAAAGCCCCAGCATCTCCCTTAGTGCCACATCATGAAGACCAAGCCTTAACATGTGACCTTATAGAACAAATATCCAAATATCCAAAATAATGTACCGGTGCAAACACCCAGGGTGCTTCTCCATGGTCAGATAGCTTTTTGATGGGCCATAATTTTTGTTTTTTAATATTTTCATAGAATCATCTAATACATTCTCTTTCATCACTGCTGACCACCAGAAATGGAGACATAGCTGTCACTTCCTGCTTACCATTTCACCAATGCCATTGTCACTTCCATCCCAATAGTTTCAATATTTTTTTCCTTCACATAAGATGAGCTCGAGGTGCAATACTGGTTTGTTACATTTAATCGAGAAACAATTACAAAATTAACAAAAGGCAGAATTCTGCAGCTATGCCCCTATGCTCAACACCTTGTACTAAATTTCATCAGCCATTTTACAGGTGGAGGTGCAGTTCTGTGTTAGTTTTATTTTTAAAACATTTTATGTATGAAGGCTTCAATATTTTCACACTGAATGTAACTTAGAATATGTTAAGTGTGTATGTCCATTGGATATTTTATTTAAATGGATGACTACATAAGGATTTTCTTCACCATGCTAACCTCATCCACTTTAAAAAATGGAAAGAGTATATGAAAGTTATCAGTGGAGTTATTTCAAAAAGTTCAGTGTTTCCACTGACAACCCCAAACACAGCAATATGTAAAAGGAAGATGAAAGTTTCAAGGGATAAAAAAAAACCCTCAAATATAATAGGATAAGTAAACAAAAGCCAAAGACCTCTATGGATTCATCTCCATAAGCCAGAAAGTACTTCCTCTTTGACAGCTGAGGACACAGTGTTCTAGGAGGATATTAGTGTTCAAGAGCAGAAGCAGCTTCTGTAACTGAGCAACGAATGTGGTTGAACTTGAGCATTTCCTGTCCCCATGGCTGTGGAGTTGGAGTACCCAAAAGTTTCAGAAATGCCTCCAAAGAAGAATTTCACTGAGCTCGCTGCCAGTTTTGTATAGGTTTATGGCAGCGTGCACATCATTGAGCAGAAGGCAATAAACTGGATTTAGGCATAGAGAACTAATTGGTGATGGGTGAGAGTGATTGTGAACCTGCCACAGGAGAAAGTTCTCTAAAGCTCTCATTAGGTTGACCTTGGGAAAACACAGGAGGAGAATAGCTGTGGAGAGTGAGGATAGGGATTCACCTCGAAGAGTGTTGCTATGAAGGGAAAAGGCACTGAGACTGCAGCTAGGCTGAGATGAGATGTCAAGCAATGTTTTACTTTTGCAGTTCTGGGGATAATACTAGGGCCTTAAATATGGGAGGCCACCACTCCAACACTGAGCAAAAGCCCGAGACACAGGGAGCCATTTTTTGAAGAGAAATTCAAATACTTTGAAGTCACAATGTCAGACTCCCAAGATGAACACCTACCTTAATGTAAGGGGACTCATGTTTAGTACCCAATTAGCAGTACTGAGGACTGAAGCTTCTGCAAGATTCTGTCACGTGACTCCTGAAAACTTCCGCCCATAAATAACCACAAGGAACTTCTTGGTTCTCAAGACCTTCCATTCACTGCCCACTAAAGTGGTGTATCACCAGCAGCGATATCAAAGCAGGACCCACATTAAAGAGCAGAGCATGTATTTTTGAAGCCTTAGGCGTTATGATTATTTGTTTGTTGAAGCATTGTGAGCAGTTTATACTTAACGATGAAATCCTTCTCCATACAATGATCTCTTGCACTGCTGTTTTTTAAAGGTAGGAATCAGAAGAAAGATGACATATGCTGGAATTTGAAAAAAAAAATGAAGAAAACTGTAGCAATTGTTTAGTGTGTCCTAAACTGAATATTGGATAAGGAAGACACGATGTCCCTCAACAAGGGTCCTTGTTGGTTTTACAGTTGCTAGAGGAGGAAAAGGAGCAACACAGCAGAGAGAGGAAGAACACTGAGCAAAGGTGCCCTGGTTCTTGGAACCTGAGGTTTTCCTGATGCAGACTCAGCAGGCAACTCGATGAGCATGAGACCCTTGCGAAGTGTGATTATTGGGATGGCTGGCCATGGAAACGGCTACAGTTTGACAGGTCCCTTACCTCTCTCCTTTCCAGGCTTGCTGTTGATGTCCCTCATCCTGAGACACCTGAAGCACCAACTCTTCCTTCCCCTTTGTCGGTTCACACCCAAATCCAACACACTCGGGCATGGATACACCTTTCCTCTCTACTGGATTCACACGTGTGTTTCTAAGTATTTCTAAAGGTAACCCTATTAAAACAAACAAACAAACAAACAAGCCAGCTTGAGGTGCAACTAAGCCATTTGTGATTAAAAAGACAAACCTTGTTATTTCAACTTTAACTACCTATTTCTTGTAGAAATGCAAGTGCTAATATAGAGACTCTAATTTCCCCAAAAACTCACAAATACAACAGGGTAATTATATGTATGACTCCATGAATATGGTTACATGTTTACTAAGACACTGAATGGTTTGAAAATATTACATGTAATTGATGTGAACTACAGAGGCCATGTAAGAATGCTTCAATATTTTAGTAGAATTCCCATAACAAACCTTACCCTGTTTCATAGTTTTTGCTTCAATACATGTATTTTCTAAACATTAAAGGTCATAGATTTGACTTATGGGTGTTTCTCATCAATATCGTTTAGGAAGTTGCAAATTAACAGAAAAGCTACTAACCTGAGGCACTAGCTACCTTGGGGTTGTAACAAAAAAACCTGGAGATTGTTACCCCAAACAACTTAATTTTAGTGCTGGCTTGCTTAAATGAACATCTGAGACGTTGGTTCAGAAAAAGACACAATAACTCCTGAACCATCAAGACAGTCCAGAAAACATCAGCATGTAAAGAGATGGTTGATTTATTGCTGAATTGAAAGGTAGAAAGAATTGTGAAGTTCTGCCACTTCAATGGCAAAAAGGAACTCTAAGAGGCTTCATGCTTTTAAAAGGCAGTGCTCTAAATTTTTTCAATTGATGTAAATAATTCTTTCACCATTAAGAATCACTGAGGCAGATCATTAGGGAAAATAGTGTCCTAGCAACTCATATTTGAACTAAGCACTTGTGTATATCCACCAAATGATGATGAGCTGATAGCATGTTGACAAAACAACTCAGCGAAATGTTTCAAACATGTAGTTTCCAAAAGGGGAAAAGAAAGTGGGTCATGTAGCATGTGAAAAACACTTCACCTTATAAAAAGAGAAATGTAAATCAGTGGCACCACTTAGCACAGCCGCCACTGACGGGGTAATTGAGAATGTTCTGTGCTGATGGGGGACCATGGGATTATCTAATGGGAAGGCAGCATGTGAAGTTCAACCACTTCAGAAAACTCACTGGAACTTCACAAAGGAGGAACTTTACACCCTTGTAGCCAAAAAACCACCCCAAGAATGAAATATTCCCAACATGAAGCATGAAAAAACCTATTCCATCAACTTTATTTACAATTACAGAAAAATAATAACCCCAATTTCATCCATATCAGAAATAATATCCCTGTTGTTTTCTGTTATCAAACATCATATAAAAATAGGACTGATTATGAGGTAACATCAGCTAAACCCAATAACATGGAGGACTCTCAGAAGTGCAATGATGAAAATGACAACCAAGAACCAGAAACCAGTCATGACCTTGGAACTTTTTCAAGGTCAGAAGAAAGTTGTTATAATATAGTGCACAAGAATCCATGAGAAAGTGATAACAAGAGTATTATAGAATGACTTCTTGGAGACAGGTATTCTGATATGGGCAATCAAAAAAGGACTGCAGCCCAGGCCCAGTGGTGCACACCTGAAATCCCAGCAGCTCAGGAGACTGAGGCAGGAGAATCATGAGTTCAACACCTGCCTCAGCAACCTAGTGAGAACGTAAGTAACTCAGCAAGACCCTGTCTCTAAATAAAATACTGAAAAGGGTCAGGGGTGGCTCATTGGGTAAAAGCCCCTGGGTTCAATCCTCATGAAACAGACAAACAAACAAACAAAAAACCTGGCTGTAGGGCTGGGGTGTAGCTCAGTGATTTCATACTTGACTAGCAGCATGAGGCTGAGTGTCCACTCCCAGCCTTGTAAAAAATATTGCATTAATCTAGTCTCAATTCCTACTTAGTCTTAAAAAGAACATCAGTGACGCAGTCACATCAATGTTTATAGCAGCTCAACACACAATAGCTAAACTGTGGTCCGTCAGCAGATGAATGGATAAAGAAAATGTGGTACATATACACAGTGGACTATTACTAAGTTTTAAAGAACAATGAAATGATGGCGTTCTACAGTAATGGATGGAGCTGGAGAATATCATGCTAAGTGAAATAAACCAAACCCCAAAAACCAAAGACTGATTGTTTTCTCTGACATGCTCATGCTAATTTGCAGTAAGTGGGGGTGTGTGGTGGTTGGGGAACAATCATTACTTTGAATTAGAGGTAAGTGAAGGGAGGGCAGCAGGTACAGGGTTAGAAATGATAGTAGAATGAATCAGTGTTATTACCCTATAAACATATATGATTACATGAGCAGTGTGACTGTACATCATGTACAACAAGAAGAATGAGAAATTATACTCCTTTTATGTATGATGTGTCAAAGTGCATTCTACTGTCATGTATAACTAATTAGAACAAATTGAAATGAAGAATATATGAAAGTATATATATGGCCCATCCAGACAGCATGTAATAGAACATTTTCTGCAAAAATCCTTTCTCAGTTTAACAACCACCTTCACATCATGTAAGCTCCTAAACAATGCAGTGGGGGGCAGGGGAGGCATTATTTCTAGGGTCACCATTATTTATCTTATGACACAGATGTCTTCTGTATGACTCCATAGAGTGGCCTATGATCAGTGGACCAAGGGAAGAACACTTGGTTTTCTCTCTCTGGCATTGTGTCCCAGGCATAACACCTGCATTTGCTGCAACCACCTGGGAGACAAGCAGGGGAAGTTGCACTATACATGGGATCACAATTTTGCATAAATATTTCCCCAGATGAGTCATTGGAAGAAGCCACCTCATGCAGGACTCAAGGAAGCCATGATCTCCAAATCTATAAGTTCTTAACTACTGATGTCCTTAGAAAAAATCATAATAACTTTCATTGCATCAGTATATTAGAATTAGCGATTTCTTTTCTTTGAGAACTGATGTTTTCTTCAAAAAACATGTCTTAATATTGCAAAAATATCTGAAGCCTCTGAGATAACCCAATTACGTGAATATCATAAAAATGAAATTGATCAGGGTCGATGCTGAGGTGACCTCATGAGGATCAGGTAACAGCTCAGCAATTACTTAATTGAGGATGAAATTTCAGTTTATTTGCCTCACAGCATGTCTGTCTGTGAGATGCAACCCTCACAACCCTCCACACAGGATTAGGCTGAAGATAGTATCCACATATGACCTTCACCTGTGTAAACATTTCCCTGCCCTGTCCAACTTCTGCAACTCTTCTTCTGACTCTGATCCATAAAGAATCACTAAACCAAAACCCACAACCTGGTCTTTCCTTGACAGAGTTAAAGCAACTGAATGGCAGTTAGAGATTGAATTCATTGTCGAACATCACAGAACTATACAGAAACTAAGGACTAGTACGGCACCCAAGTAGAAATGAACTTCACTCTCACATTCTCACAACCATACAAGCAGGGGAAGCTGCACTATACATGGGATCACAATTTTGCATAAATATTTCCCCAGCTGAGTCATTTCTTCCAAATTACCACAGTGAATCTTGTTAAAGTTAGAACCCCTCTTTCAGGTTCTGCTTCTTTAAGACAAGTACAAAGAATCGTGGTTGAGAATTGGAATCACCAAACATCACAGACCTAGAAGAAAGCAGTCACGTTTCAAGACACGTTAATAAGCATCAGACCATTTCATCGTCTGATCATTTTAGAAAAATGTAGTGACAAGAGAAATGGACATTCTGACACATGAGGGATTCCACCACTTTGACTTTCAATAAAAACCCAAGTCCAAAGTATATAACATCTCATAGAGGATAGGTTGTTCCACTGATGAGCTTCCTCAGGGCCTCCTTCAAGTCCCTGTTCCTCAGGCTGTAGATAAAGGGGTTCAGCATTTGAGGGACCACAGTGTACATCACTGAGGCCACTGCAGACTTCCTGGGAGAGTCAGTAACTACAGAGCTAATGTACACCCCCAAACCTGTGCCATAGAACAAGAAAACAACAAACAGGTGAGACCCACAGGTAGAAAAGACTTTACGCTTTCCTCCTAGTGAGGGCATTCTCAAGACAGAAGACACGATGTGACAGTAAGAGAAAATGATCCCAGAAAGAGGAGCACCACCAAATATGCAAGCTGCAATATATATAAGGATGTTATCAATGAGAGTATCAGAACAGGCCAGCTTGATGACCTGATCAAGTTCACAGAAGAAGTGGGGAATCTCCAGGTCTATGCAGAAGGACAACTGCAGCACCATCAGAGTGTGCAGCAAGCCATCTACAATACTGGTGGATAGAGAGACCAGAACCAGAAGGACACACAGACAGGGTCTCATGATGACTGTGTACCTAAGGGGATGACAAATGGCCACATAGCGGTCATAGGCCATCACTGCAAGCAGGCAACATTCCATGACGGCAAAAACTAAGACAAAGCAGACCTGGAAGAGGCAGCCTGTGTAGGTGATGCTCTGATCCTTTACTTGGATGTTCACAAGCATCTTAGGGATTATGCTTGAGCTTAAACAGATGTCATTAAGTGACAGGCTGCAGAGGAAGAAGTACATGGGCGTGTGGAGGTGGGAGTCAGAGCTGATGGCCAGGATGATGAGCAGGTTCCCAAGCACTGTGACCAGGTACATGGACAGGAACAGGCTAAAGATGAGGGGCTGCAGTTCTGGGTCACCTGTTAGTCCCAGGAGATGGAATTCTGAAAGAGCTGTTTGGTTTCTGGTCTCCATGTTTTTGATGAACCTGATGTAAAGGTGCAAAGAAAGATAATCATATGGGTGGACAGCACCTTCGGCAGCACTGGAAAGACACACTAAGTGAGGTTTTTTGTTTCTACTCTAAACTTGTTGCTGATAGGCTCTGGGATGAATGACAGCAGTCTATGCTTCAACAATCCCTCTGTCTGGTTTGATGGATGCTTAATATTGAGAAGAAGTTCATTTAAAAATAAAAACGTTTCCCACAGAGCTGTGAACTCAAGTGAATATTCAGATGGTTTTTTCTGCTACTTCCTCTCTTCGTTGCTCCTCACTCTACTGAAATAAATTTTTTCTTGAACACCAACATCTCATGTGTTGTGCTAAGTGCCAAGAATGATGGCAAGTGTAAGGCACAACTTTTCAATCTGAAATATTGCATGACATTAGTTTTTAAATGAGGATGCAATGTTGGAGTACGCCCAGACCAGGCAATACTTTATTCCTAGGGCAAATTTCTCTGTCCCACCTGAGGGAGTTCTTACCTTCTGTGGATAGGTGGCATATCATTTTTTTTAATCAGCTGAGAGTGATAAAAAGTGACATGCATAGACAATTAAGAAAACAGATGAAAATAAGATCAGTTTCCTGATACTGGGAAAGTCATACACTACAGGCAACACACTGATAATCACTTAGCACACAAAGTCCTACGAGGAGCATCACTGTGGAACAAGGGTCGTTGTCTTTGAATTGAGAGAGAACTGAATCTGTCAGCATTTACATTGGGTGTAATAATAGTTTCACAGCAACTTTTTCAATAATATTCTCGGTCTGAATGAAATCTCAGTTCTAGAACATGATTAGAGAAGAGGGAACTCATTCACAGTACAAGAGGACTTGATGGTCTATTTGTAAAATGAACCTGCATGGTGGAAATCATTTTTGCAATGTGTGAGAATATCCAACCAGCACACTTTACTCCTGGAATAAGTGCAAATTTTATTCAGTTTACTTAGTGAAGCTGAAAAAATCTGTGGTATATTTCTTGATGGGAAATGCATAGAACAATAGCACCCAGTGCACACTCAGCCTATGGGACTCTTACACTCACATTTCATTTTGTTTTTTTAACTGTCAGGAACTATCACACGTAGTGTTTACTCATTCATGAGAAAGAAATAGTGGGCCAGGGTAACTGAGGAAAATGGAAAGAAAAAAACACCCCCGGGGTGATAAATACAAATATCAGGGAAGGTTTGGATGAGCTGAAACTCCCTCTGGGAATGGAAAAATAACAAGGAAACTTCGATAAAAATAATAATCATTTGGCATGGGCATACGATGAAATATATAGGAATTAAAATGTGCTCAATAACAGCTAAGTGAGGTATAAGAATCACACCTCCAATGTATTAACTAAGGCAACTTCAGTCCTATGATTGGACTCATGAGAAATGTCATTCAGAATCTCACCTGGATATTGAAGATGAAAGATGTGTCCTCAGGAAATGAGGATGGACTGAATGAGTCAGTGGAATACTGGTCAGTAAGTCTCATCTCTGAAAGGAGGCTCAGTGCTGCTTTCTGGCAGGGTCAGGACTGTTGAGTGAGGTGGTCCCAAGTTGACTCCTATAGTCTCTGTATCCCTGGGGTTCAATATCCAAAATTCCTTATTAGAGGAGATATTTTATTAACAATCTGATCCCAAGAGAGCACGTCCTTGAAGACCAACTCTGCAGAAGTGAGGGATTCAGGGTGACTGATCTCTGACCCCTGAGGCCATGTTTGCACCACTCAGTTCTATGCACTGTTTCTGCTCAATTGCATTGCATGGACCCTGATCACAAGGGGCATCCTTATGAGAATTTGAGGGCTCTTTTTCAGTTGTAAACATGCCCCTCTATTTTTAATTCATGACTTGAGAAAGTGTGATGTAATGAAATGTGGGAAGATATTTCATATATGTGTATATTTATCACTATTGGCAAAGATATTGTGTTAGCCAGCATTCTGTTGATGTAACAGATACTTGAGAGAGGCTTATTTTGGAAACCATGGTTTGGAAAGTTTCGGTTCACAGTTACCCAGCTTGTTCATTTGGGACTAAGGTGGCACAGGACAACTGGAAGGAGAGTATGGTAGAGGAGGCTGCCAGAAAGTTAGAGAGAAGGGAGGGGCTGTGTTCCCAATACCCGCTTCAGAACACAACCCTAATGACCTAACTCC
This sequence comes from Sciurus niger, assembly GCA_020740815.1. Classification (NCBI taxonomy): domain Eukaryota; kingdom Metazoa; phylum Chordata; class Mammalia; order Rodentia; family Sciuridae; genus Sciurus; species Sciurus niger. The sequence continues at coordinate 235,016 of JAHUXG010012733.1, forward strand.
CCTTCCTCACTCCCCACATCTGAGAGGTCCCATCACCTGCCAGTAGCTATAAGGTTGCAACCAAGTCTTTTTCACATGGACCTTTGGGGGGAAAGATATCCAATCTCTAGCATTGTAAAAATGCAAACACTCAGAATGTTTCTCCTTAATTGGCATTAGAAATTTTCTGAACTGTATTTTTTCATCCTTATATGTTAGAAAGAATATTCTAGAGATCCAAGATGGTGGACTAGAGGGAGGCTGCGTTCCTTGTCACTCAGTAATTCTGGGTACAAGCAAAGGATATCTGATTTTTGCTGCCAGCACACTGATCACAGACCACCAGTGGAGTGCCAGTTGCCTGCCATTGTTACAGTACCTGCAGGTTTAGTTACAGGTGGCTGCCACCATTTTGAGACAACAGCCAGGTCCCAAAGGACCCCTGGCCGGACTGACTGAGCCCTGTCCCCAGGATCCCTCAGCCTGACCGATCATTCCCTGCCTCCGGGACCCTTACATTGACTGACTGCTCACTACCACCGGGACCCCTGGACCAACTGAGAGCATCCTTTCACCGGGATCCCAGACCGACTGATTGCACCTGGCCTCTAGGATCCCGCAACCACACCAAACACACCCAACCTCCAGGACACCTGCTGGACAAACTTCACCCGCCTACAAGGACCTCCAGCTGACCAAGTTCACACCCCGGGCTGCAGCTCCCCATTAGCCAACACATATGGAATCCAGAGTGGCCATCTTGGATAATCCTGGAAGCCATAGCACCGATCATTACGTGGGGCAAAACCCATCCTGAGGCACCTGCTGGAGGCTTGAAGCTCATTGTCAGGTACTTCTCATGCATCAGGCTACTGAAGACTGGGAGGTTTGAATAATATATGACTGTTATAGTACAGATTTTCTTTCTTCTCCTTTTTGAACAATTTTCAGAAAATTTCCCAAACCAGAAGAAGGAAATGGAAAATCAAATAAAAAAGACTTACAAAACACCAACTGCACAAAATCACAGCAGATCCACACCAAGGCACATTACAATGAAAATGCCTAACATTCAAAATAAAGATATGATTTTGAAGGCCATGAGAGAAAAGAATCTGATTACATATGGGGGGAGACCAATATGGATAGCAACCGACTTCTCAACCCAGACTCTAAAAGCTAGAAAGGCCTGGAACAACATATTTCAAGCTTTGAAAGAACATGGTGGCCAACCAAGAATCCTATATCCAGCAAAATTAACCTTCAGATTTGAACATGAAATAAAATACTTTCATGACAAACAAAAGTTAAAAGAATTTACAAATAGAAAGTCTGCGCTACAGAATGTTCTCAACAAAATATTCCATGAGGAGGAAATGAAAAACAACAATGTAGATCAGCAAAGGGAGGAAATACCTTAGAGAAAAACCACTCAAAGGAGAAACCAAACCAACTTAAAAAACAAAAATAAGCACAAATGACTGGGAATACAAATCATATCTCAATAATAACCCTAAATGTTAATGGCCTAAACTCATCAATCAAAAGACATAGACTGGCAGAATGGAATAAAAAGAAAGATCGAACAAGATGCTGCCTGCAAGAGACTCATCTCATAAAAAAAGACATCGACAAACTATAGGTAAATGGATGGGAAAAAAATTTACCATGCACTTGGACTCAGTAAAACAACAGGGGTTTCAATCCTCACAGCAGATAAAGTGGACTTCAAGCCAAAGTTATTCAGAAGGGATAAAAAGGACATTTCATACTGCTTAAGGGAATCATAAATCAGGAAGACATAATGATAGTAAATATTTATGCCCCAAACAATGGTGCATCACTGTACATCAAACAAATCCTTCTCAATTTCAGGAATCACATAGACCACAACACAATAATTCTGGGTGACTTTAATGCACTTTCACCGCTAGATAGATCTTCCAAACAAAAACCAACCAAAGAAACCATAGAACCCAATAACACAATCAATAGCCTAGACTTAATAGACATATATAGAATATTCCATCCATCAATGAGTGGATTCATTTTCCTCTCAGCAGCACATGGAAACTTCTCGAAAATAGATCATGTGTTATGCCACAAAGCAGCCCTTAGGAAATGCAAAAAAATAGATATACTGCCTTGTGTTCTATCAGATTATAATGGACTGAGAGTAGAAATCAATGACAAAATAAAAAACAGAAATTACTCCAACACCTGGAGACTCAATAATATGCTATTGATTGAAACATGGAAAACAAAAAACATCAGGGAGGATTAAAAAAATTTCTTAGAGGTCAATGAGAACAAGATACAACATATCAAAATCTCAGGGACACTGTGAAAGTGGTACTAAGAGGAAAATTCATTGCATGGGGTGCATTCTAGAAAAGAATGAAAAGACAACAATGAAATGACCTAACATTACAGCTCATAGCCCTAGAAAAAGAAGAACAGAATAACAGCAAAAGTAGTAGAAGACAGGAAATAATTAAAATGAGAGCTGAAATCAATTAAATTGAAACAAAAGAAACAATTCAAAAAATTGACAAACAAAAATTTGGTTCTCTGAAAATGTAAGCAATATAGACAAACCCTTAGCCACACTAAAAAAGAGAAGGAGAGAGAAACTAAATTACTAAAATTCATGATGAAAAAAGAAATATCATAACAGACATCACTGGGATACATAACATAACGAGAAGCTACTTCGAAAATCTATATTCCAACAAAATAGAAAATACCGAAGACATTGACAAATATTTAGAGACATATGCTCCGCCCAAACTGAACCAGGAGGACATACACAATTTAAACAGATCAATATCAAGCAATGAAATAGAAGAAGTCATTAAAACCTACCATCCAAGAAAAGCCCAGGACCAGACGGATTATCACCCAAGTTCTACAAGACCTTCAAAGAAGATCTCATTCCAATACTTCTCAAAGTAATCCAGGAAATAGAAAAGAATGGAACCATACCAAACTCATTGTATGAAGCTGATATCACCCTCATACCCAAACCAGGAAAAGACACATAAAGGAAATGAAATTTTAGACCAGTATCCTTGATGAATATAGATGCAAAGATCCTAAACAAAATATTGGCAAACCCATATCCAAAATATATTAAGAAAATTGTGTACAATGATCAAGTGGGGCTCATCCCTGGAATGCAAGGAGGGTTAAACATTCATAAATCAATAAATGTAAACCATGATGTCAATAGACTTAAGGATAAGAATCATATGGTTATTTCAATTGATGCAAAAAAAAAAGCGTTTGACAAAATACAACACCCCTTCATGCTCAAAACACTAGAAAAAATAGGGATAGTAGGAACATACCTGAACATTGTAAAGGCTATTTATGCTAAGCCCATGGCCAACATCATTCTTAATGGAGAAAAATTGAAACCATTCCCTTTAAAAACTGGAACAAGAGAGGGATATCCACTTTCACCATTTCTATTCAACATTGTCCTCGAAACTCTAGCCAGAGCAATTAGGCAGACCAGAGAAATTAAAGAAATACGAATAGGAAAAGAGGAACTTAAACATTTTCATGTTAAAACCTTTGCACTTAAGGGTTTTGGTATTTTCATTGGTTTATCCACTTAATTTAGAACATATCACCTTTTTGTATGAGGTTGTAATTTATAGGATATATAGTTGAAATATTATGACAGCATAATATTACAATCACTTTCTTCACATTTTTAGCCCCATTCACTTTATAATATAGAAATAAAAGATAAAATACATAAAGAAATCAATGGGATTGTGAAGAAGTGCAATGTTTCTAAACACTGTACAAAGAGAAGAACTTAAGCTGTCACTATTTGCTGATGACAGGATTCTATATTTAGAGGATCCAAAATAATCCTCCAGTAAACTTCTAGTCCTCATCAATGAATTCAGCAAAATAGCAGGTTCTACAATTAACATGCATAAATCTAAAGCATTTTTATACGCAAGTGATGAAGCATCTGAAAGAGAAATGAGGGAAACAACTCCATTTGCAATAGCCTCAAAAAAAAAAAAATACTTGGGAATCAATCTAACCAAAGAGGTAAAAGATCTCTACAATGAAAACTACAAAAAATTAAAGGAAGAAATTGAGGAAGACCTTAGAAGATGGAAAGATCTCCCATGTTCTTGGATAGGCAGAATTAATATTGTCAAAATGGCCATACTACCAATAGCGCTATACAGATTCAATGCAATTCCAATTAAAATCCCAATGATGTACCTTACAGAAATAGAGCAAGAAATTTTGAAATTCATCTGGAAGTATAAGAAACCCAGAATAGCTAAAGCAATTCTTAGCAGGAAGAATGAAACAGGGAGTATCGCAATACCAGAACTTCAACTATACTACAAAGTAATAGTAACAAAAATGGCATGTTATTGGCACCAAAATAGACAGGTAGATCAATGGTACACAATAGGGGACACAGACACAAACCCAAATAAATACAATTTTCTCATACTAGACAAAGGTACCAGAATTATGCAGTGGAGAAAAGATAGCCTCTTCAACAAATGGTGCCAGGAAAACTGGAAATCCATATGCAACAGAATGAAAATAAACCCCTATCTCTCACCTGGAGAAAATCAACTCAAAATGGACCATGGTCCTCCTAATCAAACCAGAAACCCTGCATCTTATAGAAGAAAAAGTAGGTCCAAATCTTCAACTCATTGGCTTGGGATCAGACTTCCTTACCAGGACTCCCATAGCATAAGAAATAAAAGCAAGGATCAATAACTGGGATAGATTCAAACTAAATAGCTTTCTCTCAGCAAAGGAAACTATCAGCAATGCAAAGAGAGAGCCTACAGAGTGGGAGAAAATCTTTGCCACTCATACTTCAGATACAACACTAATTTCCAGAATATATAAAGGATTCAAAAACTCTACATGAAGAATACAATTAACCCAGTCAACAAATGGGCTAAGGATACTAACAGACACTTCACAGAAGAAGATCTACAAGCAATCAACACACATGAAAAAATGTTCACCATCATAAGTAATAAGAGAAATGCAAATTAAACCTATCCTAAGATTCCATCTCACCTCAATCAGAATGGCGATTATCAAGAATACAAGCAACAACAATTTTTGGAGAGGATGTGGGGGAAAAGGTACTCTCATACATTGCTGGTGGGGCTGCAAATTAGTGCAGCCACTCTCGAAAGCACTGTGGAGATTCCTTAGAGAACTTGGAATGGACTCACCATTTGATCCAGCTATCCCACTCCTTGGCCTATACCCAAAAGACTTAAAATCAGCATCCTACAGAGATACAGCCACATCAATGTTCATAGCTACTGAATTCACAATAGCCAGATTGTGGAACCAACCTAGATTTCCTTCAAATGGTGAATGAATAAAGAAACCATGGTATATATATTCAATGGAATATTACTCAGCTGTAAAGAATAATAAAATTATGGCATTTGCAGGCAAATGGATGAAATTAGAGAATATCATGCTAAGTGAGATAAGCCAATCTCAAAAAACCAAAGTACGAATGATCTCGCTGATAAGCAATGATGACAATTAATGAGGAGTGGAAGGAGCCAAGAATGGATGAAGGAGGGAATGTATAGAGGGAAAAGAGGGTTGGGAGGGGTTCGGTGAAGGGAAAAATAACAGAATGAATCAAACACCATTTCCCTATGTAAATGTATGATTACACAAATGGTATGCTGTTACTCCATGTACAAAGAGAAACAACATGTATCCCATTTGTTTACAATAAAATTAAAAAAAAGAAAGAAGATTCTAGTCTATTCTCTTTGATCACTGCCAACTGCCCAATGTATAAACAGGATGTTACTTCCTGCTTTAAATTTTATAAACACTGTTTTCAATTCATCATGATAATTTCTTGTTATTGGGGCTTATTAATTATACGGAATGGTGGGTTTCAACGTGACACATTCATACACACACAAAAACATACTTTGATCGATGTTGTTTTCAACACATTTTCTTCGTATTAGGAAATTGTGAGGTGAAATTATGATTCTTTGTTTTCTGTGAAGATGTTAGTTAAATTACAAAATTTCCAAATGGCAATAATGAACAGCTGTGTCCAAACACTCAATGCATTTGGTGTGACTTTATCTATCATTTCATAGCTGGAGGACACTCCAAATTATTGTTCATGTTAAAACCTTTGCACTTAAGGGTTTTGGTATTTTCATTGGTTTATCCACTTAATTTAGAACATATCACCTTTTTGTAGTAGATTGTAATTTATAGGATATATAGTTGAAATATTATGACAACATAATATTACAATCACTTTCTTCACATTTTTAGCCCCATTCACTTTATTTGAAAGAATGAATTGGAAAACCAAGTACAAGAGGCTTATAGAACTCCAAATATACAAAATTACAACAGACCCACACCAAGGCACATTATTGTGAAAATACCTAACATACAAAATAAAGACAGAATTTTAAAGTCCGCAAGAGAAAAGATCAAATTAAATTCAGAGGGAAACCAATAAGAATATCAGCAGATTTTTCAATTCAGACCCTAAAAGCTAGAAGGGCCTGGAACAACATTTCCAAGCCCTGAAAGAAAATGGATGCCAACCAAGAATCTTATACCCAGCAAAACTTACCTTCAAATTTGACGATGAAATAAGATCATTCCATGATAAACAAAAGCTAAAGGAATTTACAAAAAAGAAAGCTGGCATTACCCAACAGTCTTAGCCAAATGTTCAATGAGTAAGAGGTGAAAAACAATGATGCAAATCAGCAACGGGAGGAACTAGCCTAAAGGAATAGCCAAATAAAGGAGATACCGAATCATGTCAAAAAACAAAAATGAGTCAAATGACAGGGAATACAAATCCTATCACAATAATGTTAATGGCCTGAATGAATGTTAATGGCCTGAACTCATCAATCAAAAGACATAGACTGGCAGATTGGATTAAAAAGAAAAATCCAACAATATGCTGCCTGCAAGAGACTCATCTCATAGAAAGAGACACCCATAGACTAAAGGTGAAAGGATGGGGAAAAACATACCATGCACACGGACACAACAAAAAAGCTGGAGTATCCATCCTCATTTCAGATAATGTGGACTTCAAGCCAAAACTAGTCAGAAGGGATAAAGAAGGACATTACATGCTGCTTAAGGGACCCATTCACTTTAAAATATAGAAATAAAAGATAAAATACATAAAGAAATCAATGGGATTATGAAGAAGTACAATGTTTCTAAATACTGTACAAAGAGAAGAATTTTATTTAAAAATAGGTGAAGCTTTTCATTTACCCAAAAATAAACAACATGACATGATGAGTGGACATATCAAATTGTCTTACATTTCCACCAGGAGACATGAAAGAGAATATTCAATCAACTTTACTCACAACAGCAAAACATAACTACCCAAATTTCATCAATACCAGAAAGACTCCCTGTTTTTTAATTACCACACATCATGTAAGTATAAGACTGAAAAGGAAGGAATGCCTGCTAATCCCAGCAACTGATGGACTCTCAGAAGTGCAAATTATATGGAATTTACAGAATGTTGGAGTTCACTGAGGCATGTGCATACATAAATATAACATTCTAATCATCCCACCCTTCCTTCCCCATCCCCCATCCCCTTCATTTTCTCTAGTAAATTCCCTTCCATTTTCATGTCTTCTTTTTATCTGTTGCATATGAGACAGAAAATATGTGATCCCTGTCTTTGTGATTTTTGGATTATTTTGCTTTTCATGCTGAAGTGCAGTTCCATCCTTTTCCCTTCTAATAGTATGATTTCATTCTTCTGTAACCGTAAAGTACAACTCCGTTGTGTATATAAATCACATTTTCTTTTTACAGGTGCATATTAACTATTCTTCACTATGGTTTCACAATCCCTATATGCTTATAACACAGTTTTATCTAAAAGCAGAAATTTTTAATTTGGTGCAATCCCATTCTTCATTCTTGCTGTCATTGCTCAGGCCCTAGGAGTCCTATTCGGGAAGTCATTGCCTGTCAATATCTAGAAGTATTTCTTCGATGTTTTTTTCTGGCAGTTTCAACGTTTTGGTTCTTTGACCCACTTTAAATTCATTTCTGTAGAGACATAGAGAAGAGATCTAATTTCATTTTTCTACATATGGTTATCCAGTTTTCCCAGTACCATCTGTTTAAGAGACTGTCTTCTCTCCAGTGCATGTTTTTTGGCACCTTGATCAAAGAACAGATGGCTGTAGCCATGTGGGCTCATTCCTTTGTCTTCTGCTCTATTTCACAGGTCTTCATTTCTATTTCCTTGATCTTCATGTCTCTTTCCCTGGTCTTCATGTCTATTTCCCTGGTCTTCCTGTCTATATCCCTGGTCTTCATGTCTATTTCACTGACCTTCCTTTTTCCCTGTCTTCATGTCTATTTCACTGGTATTCATGTCTTTTTCACTGGTGTCATGTACATTTCCATACAAGGATCATGCTGGTTGTTTCTACTGCTTTATCTCACAATATGAAGCTGGGTATTCAGATACCTCCAGCATTACCCTTCTGGTCAGGATTGCTTTGGCTACTTTGGGTCTTCTGATCTGACTTAACCAAATATCAAGATAGGTGGAAGAAAAACAATACCTATGAAGGTATGCTACTACAAAAGAGAGAACATTGATATTTCTCTTTATATGGTAACTATATGAAGATTTTATTTAGTGTAGAGACATCAGAAAGTATATTTATGACATGTGACATGTGACAATTTCAGTGCTTATATTATTGTTTATCCAAATGGAAAAATAAATATCCACAAAGATACTCTGAAGACTGTTAACATCACTGTTGGGTAAGTGTCCAGCCCAAGCCTACTTGTTAGTGCAAATGATAAAATAGATTGTAATTACACACACTTACACAAAATAACACATTCTTGGGAGAAGTTGTATTTTATGTCAGTTAGATAGAACATCTCTCTTCATGAAGAGAGAAAAGAGAGGCAGTGAGTCCTGTTTCTCATTGTGTGCAACATGGTCCCTGCACTGATGTAGCCATCAACGACCTTCAGACCTCAGGGACAGTGTGAGGAAGAAGTCCACAGGGGAGTGAGATGTCACTCTCTGGGTCTCTACCTGAACTTGCCCTACCTCTGAACTGTCCCTCAGCTGAGACTCTTGTCTGATTGGACCTGGGGACATCCTCAATGATAGTGAGGAGTATTTCAAATCTTCCCAAATGCAGTCAGGTGTCCCTTAATGGTGGGAACACATTCTGAGAAATGCATCATTGGGCAATTTCATGGTGGGAACCATCAAGGGCACACTTGTATAAAACTCACTCACACAGGCTCTATGCACCAAGGCTCCCTGGCATAACCTGCTGCTCCCATGACCCTGATGGACAAAACAAAGTGAGATAAAATCAAGCCCAAGAGAAAAGGGTGCAATCGGGAGAGGCAGTAAGCATAATATGCTTGAGGGTCCTGCCAGCATAATATGGTATATGGCCTTATAGTAAACGAGTTTTGTAAGTAGAAAGAGCACACTCCAAAATAATGGTAAGAAGTAAGTCTGACTCAGAAAGACAAGTATCTTATTTTTCTCTCATATGTGGAACTCAAAAAAAAATGTTGGCCTGAAAGTAGAAGGGACACTATGGCAAAAGAGGAAAGGAATTGGGGGAAGGAGTGCATACGGGAAAACACTCAAAAGATATCTTATTCACATACAACTGTGCTTCAACGAAACCCCTTATTCTGCATTATCCATATGCACTGATTACAAAGTAGATTATATTAATGACATAAACCAGTAACACAGCCACTTAGTACCATGATCATGCATCATGCAGAGTACATACTTGTCTGTGGGGCACTTTTATACAACTGACAGCAGGATACATTTTTTGATAGCAGCATCACTATGAGCATGTGGGAATGCATTGCACTGCACTATTACAACAGCTGTGACATCAGACGGGAAGTCTTCAACTGCATAATAACCTTATGGGAACACCATCATAGCTGCAGCCCAACATTGGTCAAGAAGTCATTGTGCCAGCCCATGTTTGTGTAGGAGGTTGATCTGACAAAGCCAATGTTAGAGACCAGCAAACTGAGGTGGGAGGATTAAAAAATTATTAGAGGCATATAGGTAGAAGACTGTGCAGGTGAAATATAATCTCACGTGGTTGCAATTCTCATCTCTTCCCATGTGATCTAGTATCTTGTGTACTCACAGACATCAATGGAGAGATGTTACTCCAGAGATGAGTTTCCTCATGGTCCCCATCATATCCTTGTTCCTCTGGCTGTAGATGAAGGGGTTCTTCATGGGGGTGACCACTGGGGCTACTGTACACTTCCTGGAGGAGTGAGTATATGTAGGACTGAGGTACACCCCAAAACACATCCCACAGAACAAGGAAACAACTATTAAATGTGAACCACAAATGGAGAAAGCTTTATACTTCCCACCAGCAGATGGAATTTTCAGAACAGAGGACACAATTTGAGTATAAGAGAAAATTATTCCACAGAGGGGAACAACAACCAGCAGGCAGGTCACCAAATACACTAGTATGTTATTTATGAGGGTGTCAGAACATGCAAGCTTTATAATATGAGCCAGTTCACAGAAAAAGTGGGGAATGTCCAGGTCTGCACAGAAGGACAGCTGCAGCATCATCAAACTTTGGAGCAGGGCTTATGAGGTAGGATAGCAGAACCAGCAGCCCACATAGTTTGGGGGTCATTCTGACAATGAGTGACAGATGACCACAAATCAATCATAGGCCATTGTTATCAGTATTCCATTTAACAATCTTGCAAAAACCAGGACAAAGTAGATTTGAGTGAGGCAGCCTGAGTAACTGATGGATGTACAGTGTGCCTGGATGTTCATCAGCATCTTAGGGACTATAGTGAAGGTGCCACATAGGTCAGCCAAGTACAAGTTGGAGAGGAAGATGTACATGGGGGTGTGGAGGTGGGGTCATAGGTGATGGCCAGGATGATGAGCATGTTCCCAAGCACGGTGACCAGGTACATGGACAGGAACAGTCTAAAGAGAACAGACTGCAGTTCTCGGTCCTCTGAGAGTCCCATGAGATGGAATTCTACTGAATCTGAGAAATTTGGTACTTTCATTTGTCTGAAATATAAGACAGGGGTTATGAGAAAACAAAACTCTAGAGAAACTCCCTTAATCCTATTGATACTTTGAGAACAAATCAGATTTTTTTCCCTTTCCTCTCTTACATGACTTCTTCCTCTGTTCCAAGTGCTTTTCTGTTTTGTTTTGTGTTTTGAGTTTTCAATTGACACATAATAATTGTACATATGTATGGTAGGCAATGCATGTAATCAAATTGTATTGACCAAGTCAGCTAATTGGGAAATTAGTGTATCCACCATAGTACATGTCCACCATTCCAAAATTCTCTCTTCTATCTCTTTTGAAATACAGAATTCATTATGTTGGCTACAGTCCAGTCACCAAGTTTTTATTTTCGAACTATTCTATTTCAAGTATGGATACTTACGGGGAACAAGATAGAAAGGAATTGTTGTCCTCTCCCTTAGAATGACTTCATGCAAATGATTCTAATCACACTTTCTAGGTTATACTCTAGAGCACACTGCAGAAAATGGTCTTTGGGCCATGTCCAGCCTGCTGCTTGTTTTACTTGGTGAAGTTTGCTTAGGTCATAGCTACTGCTTTGTGTATTTCCTACAACTGCATTTATGTTACAATGGCAGAGTTGAGCCCTTGCCACAGAGACAGCGTGGCCCACAAATCCTAATACTTACTGTCTCACTCAAACAATTTGCCCACCTGTGATCTGTTGATTGGAATTTAGGTTTAATGGTTTGGCAAGTATTCCAGAGTACTTTCATGAGAAATATGTGTGAAATATTTTCTGCTTGTCTTGTAGTTATTACTGCCTGGATGCTTAATTCATTGAGAGTAACAAAATACTAATATTTGTTCATGTGAATGGAGGTTTAAAAAGGTGGATAGGTGGATAATTCACTGCAAAACTGTTCCAATGTCAAGAGCATTCACTACAGTTCATCTCCATGGATAGACCATGGTCCAGATGCATCGTTTACCCTTTGCTTTCCAGAGGCTTCCCAATGTTATTGTCACCTACCATTTTACCTTTCCAATTGCAGTTAGCGAAAATAAATATGAACCCTTTTATCCAGTAGCATAAGTTCCTCTCCCTAGTTTTATTTGTCTTGGCACCTGCATTTTATTTGTATCACATAAAAGTTAGAAAAAACAATGTTAAGAATAAACCTTTGCCCCAGCACCGCAAAAAAAAAAAAAAAAAAAAAGAATAAACCTTTGATTAGACCCTCCCTCCTAATATTTCTGATTTGGTCACCTCAATCCCTGGTCAAGGTGAGTGCAGAGCCTCAACACTATTTCCTGGAGAATTCCTGGATGGACCAGCTCAGGACCAGTCCTGAGCCTCTCTATCCCATATGATGTAGCCAGATTCCTAAATATGGACGCTGAGCTCACAAAGAGGCAATAAAGAATGATCTACTACACTTCCTGAGTTGCCTTCATGGTTAATGCTACTACCAACTCTTCACAACTCCTCTACTAGAGTTCATGGACAAATGCATAAGATCAAGAATTTACATTGTGATAAAGAATGATAGTGAAATTGTTGGTATATGTCTAGCATTTGATGAGTATGTTCTTATGGTACTAGAAGGTGCCACTGAGTTTGAAGTCAAAACAGAAAGGAGGAGGATTACAAAATCAGATCAGATTTTACTGAGTGAAAATAATATAATAATGCTGGTTCTAGAGAAGGGCCTGAAGTATGCATAGATTTCCCTGACTATGCTAGATTTCATCTTGCTTTATAATGGTGGCAAAGAAAGATTTTTTAATTTACTTTTTAAACTCTGATCCTATTAAACAAAGATGCCTATTAAAAGGAAAAGTTTTGAAGATGTACAAGATGCCCATTTTAAAAGTTCATCATGATTATCTAGGAAAAAGAAGTCTTTGTGCTTTGAAGACAAAAATAAAGGTTTCTTTTGTTTTAAAAGAAGACAGAAAGAAATTTCATATGCTGACAATGTCAAACCATCCAACAGCTGTTTTTAGGAATCTTTGAGTAAAGGAATTTCCATAATAATGCCTCAGGAGCCTGCATAAACCACAGAATTACAGCAGGTGGGCCTTGGGTGGTGCAGTGAGCCCATGTAATACAAGCTCTTTTCCCACATCACTAGAGACTTGTTTTTTTATATTCCAAGAAAGTGGAGGAGAGGATTGATAGTGCTCTCACCATAAGGAAATGATAAATGCATGAGGTGATGGATCTGCTAATTCTCCTGATTTGTTGATAAAATAATGAATATAGGAATTGAATCATCACATCCTGTTCCAAAGATATGTATAATCATTATACATCAATAAATTTTAAAAAATGGGGACATGACTTGAGTTCTGTAAGGATGAAATCTGAAAATAGAATTGGTTACATTTAAATCTAACTCACCCCACTCCAACCTCCGCAGTGGTCAAAAGAATGAAGGACCTCAGGGAACTTCAGAATACTTTCTTAAGTGGTCCATTCATGCCCAGGAGGGGAAAGAGTCTCTGGAATTTGGAAAACAGAGTGAGAGGAGAATGTGAGAACAGATTGCATAAGACAGGGTGTACAGTAAATATATCCAGAAGAGGGGCACTGATTAGTTAAGAAATAAACATTTGTTTTTTAATTGTAAACAAATGGGATACATGTTGTTTCTGTTTGTACATGGAGTCAAGGCATACCATTTGTGTAATCATAAATTTACAAAGGGTAATGCTGTTTGATTTATTCTGTTATTTTTTCCCTTCCCCCCCACCACTCCCACCACTCCCACCACTCTTTTCCCTCTATACAGTCCTTCCTTCCTCCATTCTTGCCACCCACCTTAAACCGAACCCTAAAACTAACCCTAATCCTAAAGTTAACCCCCCCACCCTCCATTATATTTCCTCATTCGCTTATCAGCAAGATCATTCGTCCTTTAGTTTTTGAGATTGGCTTATCTCACTTAGCATGATATTCTCCAATTTCATCCACTTGCCTGCAAATGCCATACTTTTATCATTCTTTATGGCAGAGTAATATTCCATTTTTTATATATGCCACAGTTTCTTTATCCATTCATCAATTGAAGAACATCTAGGTTGGTTCCACAATCTGGCTATGGCGAATTGAGCAGCAATGAACATTGATGTGGCTGTATCTCTGTAATATGCTGCTTTTAAGTCTTTTGGGTACAGGCCAAGGAGTGGGATAGCTGGGTCAAATGCAAATGGTGGTTCCACTCCAAGCTTTCTGAGGAATCTCCATACTACTTTCCAGAGTGGTTGCACTAATTTGCAACCCCACCAGCAATGTATGAGTGTACTTTTTTCCCCACTTCCTTGCCAACACCTATTGTAGATTGTGTTCTTGATAATCGCCATTCTGATTGGGGTGAGATGGAATCTTAGGGCAGTTTTGATTTGCATTTCTCTTATTACTGGAGATGTTGAACATTTTTTCATTTATCTGTTGATTGTTTGTACATCTTCTTCTGAAGTGTCTGTTCATTTCCTTATCCCATTTGTTGAATGGGTTATTTGTTTTCTTGGTGTAGAGTTTTTTGAGTTCCTTATAGATTCTGGAAATTAGCACTCTATTTGAAGTATGAGTGGCAAAGATATTCTCCCACTCTGTAGGCTCTCTCTTCGCATTGCTACCAGTTTTCTTTGCTGAGAGAAAGCCTTTTAGTTTGAATATATACCAGTTGTTGATTCTTGCTTTTATTTCGTGTGCTATGGGAGTCCTGTTAAGGAAGCCTGATCCTAAGCCAACATGTTGAAGATTTGGACATACTTTTTCTTCTATTTGATGCAGGGTCTCTGGTCTGATTTCGAGGTCCTTGATACAGTTTGAGTTCAGTTTTGTGCAGGGTGAGAGATAGCGGATCAATTTCATTCTGTTGCATATGGTTTTCCAGTTTTCCCAGCACCATTTGTTGAGAGGCTATCTTTTCTCCATTGCATATTTTTGGCGACTTTGACTAGTATGAGAACATTGTATTTATTTGGGTTTGAGTCCATGTCCTCTATTCTGTACCATTGATCTACCAGTCTATTTTGGGACCAATACCATGCCATTTTTCTTACTCTTGCTCTGTAGTAGAGTTGAAGATCTGGTATTGCGATACCCCCTGCTTCACTCTTTCTACTGAGGATTTCTTTAGCTATTCTGGATTTTTTATTCTTCCAGATGAATTCCATAATTGCTTGCTCTATTTCTGAAAGGTACATCATTGGGATTTTAATTATAATTGCATTGAATCTGTATAGCACTTTAGGTAGTATGCCAATTTTGACAATATTAATTCTGCCTATCCAAGAACATGGGAGATCTTTCCATCTTCTTAGGTTTTCTTTAATTTCTTTCTTTAGTGTTCTGTAGTATTCATTGTAGAGGTCTTTCACCTCTTTTGTGAGATTGATTCCCAAGTGTTTTATTTTTTTGATGCTATTTTGAATGGGGTAGGTCTCCTAACTTCTCTTTCTGAAGATGCATCACTTATGTATAATAATGCATTGGATTTATGAGCATTGATCTTGTAACCTGCTATTTGACTGCATTCACTTATGAGTTCTAAAAGTATTCTGGTGGAATTTACAGGCTCCTCTAAATACATAATCATGTCATCAGCATACAGGGATATTTTGAGTTCTTCTTTTCCTATTCCTATCCCTTTAACTTCCTTGGTCTGTCTAATGGCTCTGGCTAGAGTTTCAAGGACGATATTGAATAGAAGTTGTGAAAGAGGGCATCCCTGCCTTGTTCACGTTTTTAGGGGGAATGCTTTCAGTTTTTCACCATTTAGAATTATTTTGGCCATGGGCTTAGCATAGATGGCATTTACAATGTTAAGGAATCTTCCCACTATCCCTATATTTTCCAGTGTTTTGAGCATGAAGGGGTGCTGTATTTTATCAAATGCTCTTTCTGCATCTATTGAAATAATCAGGTGCTTCTTAACTTTAAGTCTGTTGACATTTTTTGATTTCCTGATGTTGAACCAACCTTGCATCCCTGGGATGAAACCCACTTGATTGTGGTGCACTATCTTTTTCATATATTTTTCTATGCGATTTGCTAAAATTTAGTTGAGAATTTTTGCATCGATGTTCATTAAGGATATTGGTCTGAAATTTTATTTCCTCGATGTGTCTCTGCCTGGTTTAGGTATCAGGGTAATATTGGCTTCATAGAATGAGTTTGGGAGGGTTCCCTCCTCTCCTATTTCATGGAATACTTTGAGAAGTATTGGAATGATCTCTTCTTTAAAGGTTTTGTAGAAATTGCCTGACAACCCATCTGGCCCCATACTTTTCTTTGTTGGTGGCCTTTTGATGACTTCTTGTATTTCATTGCTTGTAATTGATTTGTTTAAGTTGTGTATGTCCTCCTGGTTCAGATTAGGTAATGCATATGTCTCCAGAAACTTGTTGATGTCTTCAAGTTTTTCTGTTTTGTTGGAATATAGATTTTCAAAATAGCTTCTAATCATGTTTTGTGTTTCACTCATGTCTGTAGTAATATTCCCTTATTCATTCTGAATTTTAGTAATTTGCATTTTCTCTCTCTTTCTCTTTGTTAGTGTGGCTAAGGGTTTATCAATTATATTTTTTCAAAGAACCAACTCTTTATTTTGTTAATTCTTTTGATTGTTTCTTTTGTTTCAATTTCATTGATTTCAGCTTTGATATTAACTGTATCCTGTCTTCTACTACTTCTGGTGTTTGTTTGCTCTTCTTTTTCTAGTGTTAAGTCGTTTATTTGTTGATTTGTTCTTCATTTATTGAATGTGCTCCATGAAATAAATCTTCCTCTAAATACTGCTTTGATAGTGTCCCAGAGATTTTGATATTATGTGTCTTTATTCTTGTTTAATTCTAAGAATTTTTTTATTTGCCTCCTGATGTCTTCTATTATCCATTCATCATATAGTAGCTTTTTATTTAATCTCCAGGTATTCGAGAAGTTTCTGTTTTTTATTCTATCATTTATTTCTAATTTCAATCCATTATGATCTGATAGAATACAAGGTAGTATCTCTATCTTCTTGTACTTGCTAACAGTAGCTTTGTGGCATAAAATGTGGTCTATTTTAGAGAAGGATTCATGTGCTGCTGAGAAGAAAGTGTATTCATTCTTTGTTGGATGGTATATTCTGTATACGTCGGTTAAGTCTAAATTGTTGATTGTGTTATTGAGATCCATGGTTTCTTTATTCAGTTTTTGTTTGGAGGATATATCCAGTGGTGAGAGAGGTGTGTTAAAATCACCTAGTATTATTGTGTTGTGGTCTATTTGATTTCTGGAATGGAGAAGGATTTTTTTGACGTACATGGATGAGCCAATATTCGGGGCGTAGATATTTATGATTGTTATGTTTTGCTGATTTATGCTTCCCTTAAGCAGTATGTAATGTCCTTCTTTATCCCTTCTGACTAGTTTTGGCTTGAAGTCCACATTATCTGAAATGAGGATGGATACTCCAGCTTTTTTCTGTTTCAGTGTGCATGGTATGTTTTTTTCTCATCCTTTCACCTTTAGTCTGTGGGTGTCTCTTTCTGTGAGATGAGACTCTTGCAGACAGCATATTGTTGGATTTTTCTTTTAAATCCAATCTCCCAGTCTATGACTTTTTATTGATGAGTTCAGGCCATTAACATTCAGGGTTATTATTGTGATAGTATTTGTATTCCCAGTCATTTGACTCATTTTTGTTTTTTGACATGATTCGGTATCTCCTTTATTTGGCTATTCCTTTAGGCTAGTTCCTCCCGTTGCTGATTTGCATCGTTGTTTTTCACCTCTTACTCATTGAATATTTGGCTAAGACTGTTCTGTAATGCCGGCTTCCTTTTTTGTAAATTATTTTAGCTTTTGTTTATTATGGAAGGATCTTATTTTGTTTTCAAATCTGAAAGTAAGTTTTGCTGGGTATAAGATTCTTGGTTGACATCCGTTTTCTTTCAGGGCTTAAAAATGTTGTTCCAGGCCCTTCTAGCTTTTAGGGTCTGAATTGAAAAATCTGCTGATATTCTTATTGGTTTTCCCCTGAAAGTAATATGATTCTTTTCTCTCACGGTCTTTATAATTCTGTCTTAATTTTGTATGTGAGATATTTTCATAATAATTTGCCTTGGTGTGGGTCTGTTTTAATTTTGTATATTTGGAGTCCTATAAGACTCTTCTACCTGGTTTTCCATTTCATTCTTCAGATTTGTGAAATTTTCTGATATTATTTCATTAAATAGATTGTTTATTCCTTTTTTTTTCTCTTAGCCTTCCTCAATCCCAATAATTCTTAAATTTGGCCTTTTCATGATATCCCATATTTCTCATAGATTCTGTTCATGACTTCTTATTTCTTCTTTGTTTGGTCCATTTTGTTTTCAAGAATAAATATTTTGTCTTCAATGTCTGAGGTTCTGTGTTCCAGGTATTCTATCCTTTTGGTTATGCTTTCTATGGAGTTTTTAACTTGGTTTATTGTTTTGTTCATTTAAAGGATTTCATTTTTTTCAGTATCTCTAACTCTTTATTGAAATGATCTTTTGCTTCCCGTATTTTCTCTTTTAACCGTTGATGTTGTGATCATTTAATACCTGCATTTGCTCTTTCATCTCTTCCTTCAATGCCTGCATTTGTTCTTTCATCTCCTCGTTTGATTTCCTGATTGTTTTAATTATGTACATTCTGAACTCCCTTTCTGAAATTTCTTCTGCTCTGCTATCATTGGATTTTATTGATATAGTATCTAGGTTTGTTTGGGACATTTTCTTCCCATGTTTTCTCATATTGTTCAGATTTCAGTGGGACTGTGAGATAGTGCAGATTTCCTCTATTGGCTTATAGTGTCCCTATAGATTTCCAGTATATCACCTCCCATCCTTCATTAGCTTGAAGTCTTGGAGGAACTTGATAATGCAGTGTTTCCAAAGAAAGCTGCTCCTAGCCCGCTACTGGGTCCAGGTCAGGGGGCTGATTCTATGTGGAAATCCTCTCACTGAGTGGGCCTGCTCCAAGAACCTTTCTGTAGACAGGACCTGCCACCACTGGATGGAGCCGGGCTGCTGGAGGAAGCCTCTCGCTGTCCTGCCCTGGTCCCAGATGCTGCCTTTAGGCCAGGGCCTGCCGCTGGGTTCAGGGCTTGGGGTTGGCTCTGTGTTGAAAAGCTCTCACTGGGCAGCTTGCTTCAAGAAGCTGGCTGTGGATCTTGCCTGCCACTGGAGGGAGCAGGGTTGCTTGGGGAAGACTCTTGCTGCCCTGCCCTGCTCTGAGAAGCCGTCCATTGTCTGGCCCTACTACCCGGGCTGAGCTTCACCCGGTGGGAGAGACTCACTCCACCACTCTATGTTGGTCTGAGTATCTCAATACCTCACCTTCTTGAATTCTGAGTTCTAGAGCGAAGGGAGATGCAGTCACCCTCTAGTCCACCATCTTGGATCTCCGTTCCACTACTTTTGCTGTTATTCTCTTCTTTTTCTAGGACTTTGAACGGTAATGTTAGGTCATTTAGTGGTTGACTTTTCATTCTTTTCTGGAATGCGCTCCATGCAATGAATTGTCCTCTTAATACTGCTTTTGTAATGTTCCAGAGATTTTGATATGTTGTATCATCGTTCTAATTGACCTCTAAGAATTTTTTTATCTCCTCCCTGATGTTTTCTGTTATCCATGTTTCATTCAATAGCATGTTATTTAGTCTTCAGGTGTTGGAGTAATTTCTCTTTTTTCTTTTGTCATTGATTTCTACTCTCAGTCCATTATGATCTGATAGAACACAAAGCAGTATCCCTTTATTTATTTATTTTTTTGCATTTCCTAAGGGCTGCTTTGTGGCATAACATATGGTCTATTTTCAAGAAGGTTCCTTGTGCTGCTGAGAAGAAAGTTAATTCACTTGTTGATAGATGGAATATTCTATATATGTCTTTTAAGTCTAGGTTATTGATTGTGTTATTGAGTTCTATGGTTTCTTTGGTTGGATTTTGTTTGGAAGATATATCTAGTGGTGAGAGCGGTGTGTTATAGTCTCCCAGAATTATTGTGTTTTGGTCTATTTAATTCCTGAAATTGAGAAAATTTGTTTGATATACAGGCAGGCACAATTGTTTGGGTTATAAATATATCCTGTAATTGTCTTCCTGATTTATACTTCCCTTAAGTAGTATGAAATATCCTTCTTTATCTCTTCTGGATAACTTTGGCTTGAAGTCCACTTCATCTGATATAAGGCTGGAAACCCACTTTTTTACTGAGTCCATATGCATGGTAGGTATTTTCCCATCCTTTCACCTTTAGTCTGTGGATATCTTTTTTTATTAGATGAGTCTCTTGCAGGCAGCATATTGTTGGGTCTCTGTTTTTAATCCATTCTGCCAGTCTATGTCTTTTGATTGATGAGTTTTGGCCATTAACAATCAGGGTTATTATTGAGATATGATTTGTATTCCCAGTCATTTGGGCTTATTTTTGGTTTTAAAGTTTCCTTGGTTTTTCCTTGGAGTGGTTTTTCTCTAAGGTAGATCTTCCCTTTGCTGACCTCCATTGTCGTTTTTCATTTCGTCCGCATAGAATGTTTTCTTGAGAATATTCTGTAGTGCAGGCTTTCTATTTGTAAATTCTTTTAGCTTTTGTTTATCATGGAAGGATTTTATTTCATTTTCAAATCTGAAGGTTAGTTTTCCTGGGTATAGGACTCTTGGTTGGCAATGATGTTCTTTCTGAGTTTGAAATATGTTGTTCCAGACCCTTCTAGCTTTTAGAGTCTGGGTTGAGAAGTCTGCTACTATCTGCATTTGTTCCCCCTATATGTAATCTGATACTTTTCTCTCACAGATTGCAAAATACTATCTTTATTTTGAATGTTAGGCATTTTCATTATAATGGGTCTTGTTGTGGATCTGTTGTGATTTTGTGCATTTGGTGCTCTGTAAGTATCTTATATTTGATTTTCCATTTCCTTCTTCAAGTTTGGGGAATTTTCTGATATTATTTCATTGAATAGGCTGTTCCTTCCTTTGGTTTGAATCTATGTGCCTTCCTCATTCCCAATAATTCTTAAATTTGGTCTTTTTATGATATCCTAAAGTTCTTGGAGATTCTGTTCATGATTTCTTACCATTGTCTCTGGGCAACTTTATTTTCAAGATTAAATATTTTGTCTTCATTGTCTGTCTTCCAAGTGAGCTAGTCCTTGGTCATGTTTTCCTTTGAGTTTTTTATTTGGTTTATTGTTTCCTTCATTTCAAGGATTTCCATTTTTTTTTAGAATCTATATCTCTTTGTTGAAATGATCTTTTGCTTTCTGGAGTTTCTCTTTCAACTGCATGTTGGTAGTTTCATTCATTGCCTGCATTTGCTCTCTTATCTCATCCTTTGCTTCATGAGTCATATTAATCATGTATAATCTGAAGTCCTTCTCTGACATTTCTTCTAACATACTGTCAATGAATTCTATTAATATAGAATCTATATATTTTTTTGGATCATTTTCTTCCCTTATTTTTTCATGTTGTTCATGTATCTTCCCCTCTAGCAGTGAAGATCTGGGTTATTGCAGAATTCCCCCTATAGGCTTACAGTGTCCCTATAGGTATAGAAAACCTTGTCTTTAAGGGAAGATCAATATTAGCAGTACCCAACTCAGACACTATGCAATCCTAGACCAAAGAGTCCCTATGAGGACAATAACAATAGTGTCATAATAGAATGAGTTCAAATACTATCTTCAGTATAACAAACAGATTTGCAATAAGGTCTGCATTTTCTAATGGAGGACAAAGAGGATGTAGAGGGATGTATGATGCAACTGTTAATGGGATAAGAAAAGAATATACAGAAGTTCTAGATACTAGAAAGTGTGAGAGTGTAATCAAAAGAAATTGGATGTTAGCATGCAGAAAGAGAGAAAGAGACTCTGAGGGAACAGGTAATCAAAAGTAAAATAGAGTAAAAAAAGTAATGAAATAAAAACTTAAAATTGTTCAATAAGGAGAAATAAAATAAAATCTGTACTCTAGCAGTCATATATTGTTCAAACATCCCAGTCTTCAGTAGCCTTATGCATGAGAAGTACCTGACAATGAGATTCATGTCTCCAGCAGGTATCTCAGAATGGGATTTTCCCCACCTAAAGATTGGAACTATGGCTTCCAGGATTATCCAAGATGGCCGCTCTGGGTTCCAAATGTGTTCGCAAATGGGGAACTGCAGCTTGGGTGTGGATATGGTGGGCTGGAGGTCCTTGAGGCAGGGTGCGGTTGGTCAGGCAGGTGTCCTGGAGGTTGGGTGTGTTTGGTATGGTTGCAGGATCCTGGAGGCTGGGTGCAGGGTCCTGGAGGCTGGGGGCAGTCGGTCTAGAGTCCTGGTGATAGGATGCACTCAGTTTGTCTGGGGATCCTGGCAGCAGGGAATTGTCAGTAAATGTGAGTACTATAGGAAGGGAGTGATTGGTCAGGCTGAGGGATCCTGGAGATGGGGCTCAATCAGTCCAGCCAGGGGTCCTACTGGGTCTGGCTGTTGTCTCAAAATGGCGGCAGCCACGTGTAATCAAACCTGCAGGTACTATGACAGAGAAATTCCAGGCAACAGCAGGCAGTTGGCGCTCCACTGGTGGTCTGCGGTCAGTCTGCTGGCATCTGTCAGATGATAGGGAGGTGAACCTCGGGTGGTGGGTGATGGGTAGGTTAAAGGTAGGCAATGGATAGGCAAGAGGCAGGAAAATGGCAGATGATAGGTGCCTGACAGTGAGCAATCTACACTCAAAAAAGGCATCAATATGCTGGCCAACTGCAGGTGATCACAGTAGACAAATGGAGTAAACAGCAGAGGATTGATAAGCAGCAAAACCTTCCTCACCAAGAAGCAGATATCCTCTGCTTGAAACCGGAGTTACAGTGTGACAAGGAATGCAGCCTCCCTTTAGTCTGCCATCTTGGATCCTAAAAAAAATATTTGAAATGAAAGAAGCAATAAACCAAATTAAAAACTCAATAGAGAGCATCACCAACAAAATAGTTCTCATGGAAGACGGAACCTCAGAAAATGAAGACAAAATATTTAATCTTGAAAATAAAGTTGAACAAACTGAGATGTTAAGAAGTCATGAATGGAACCTCCAAGAATTATGGAATATCATGAAAAGGCCAAATTTAAGAATTATTGGGACTGAGGAAAACACAGAGATACAAACCAAAGGAATGGAAAACCTGTTCAATGAAATAATATCAGAAAATTTCCCAAACCTGAAAAATAAAATGGAAAATCAAATACAAGATGCTTACAGAACACCAGGTGCACTATTTACAACAGATTCACACCAAGTCACATTATAATGAAAATAACTCACATACAAGATAAATATAGCATTTTAAATGCTGCAAGAGAAAAGCATCAGATTACTTACATGGGAAAATAAATACAGATATCTCAGATTTCTCAGCCCATACCGTAAAAGCTAGACAGGCCTGGACCAATATATTTCAAGCTCTGGAAGAACATGGATGCCAAACAAGAATCCTATACCTAGCAAAACTAACTTTCAGCTTTGATGATGAAATAAAATCTTTCCATGGTAGACAAAAGAAAAAAAATTTACAAATAGAAACCCTGTACTACAGAACATTCTCAGCAAAATATTTCATGAGGAGGAAGTGAAAAACAATACAAATCATCTAAGGAGGAACTACACTAAAGGGAAAGCTAATCAAAGGAGAAACCAAATTAAGTTAGAAACCAAAAATAAGCCAAAATGACCAGGAATACAAATCATATCACAATAATAACCTGAATGTTAATGGCCTAAACTCAATAATCAAAAGACATAGACTGACAGATCGGATTAGAAAGAAAGACCCAACAATATACTGCATTTAAGAGACTCATTTCATAGAAAAAGCCATCCACAGACTAAAGGTGAAAGGATGGGGAAAAACATACCATGCACATGGGCTCAGGAAAAAAAGAAGGGGTCCATCATCATATCAGATAAATTGGACTTCAAACCTCTGTTAGTCAGAAGAGATAAAGAAGGACATTTCATACTGTTTAAGGGAAGCATAAAACAAAAAGACATAAAAATTTTAAATATTTATGCTCCAAAAATGGAGAATCTATGTATATCAAACAAACCCTTCTCAATTTTAACAATCAAAAAGACCAAAACACAGTAATAGTGGGGAGCTTAACACACCAATCTCACCACTGGATAGATCCTCCCAAAAAACTGAGCAAAGAAATTATTGGACTAAAGAATACAATCAATGATACACACTTAATGGACATTTATAGATTATTTCATCCATCATCCAGCGAATATACTTTCTTCTCAGCAGTTCATGGATCCTTCTGCAAAATAGACCATATTCTATGCCACAAAGAAGCCATTAGTAAATACAAGAAAAATAGAGATACTACCTTGTATCCTATCAGACCATAATAGAATGCAATTAGAAATCAGTGATAAAATAAGAAACAAAAAATACTGCTACACCTGGAGACAATAATATGCGATTGAGTGATGCAATGATAGCAGAAGACATCAGGTATCGCATTCCCTCTGCCCGCAGAGAGAGACACGACAAACGTCTGAAGCTTTGGAAGTATATTGCGTACAGTCTTCCTCTCTTTCCTTCTTTTCTATCCCTTTCTCTCGCTCTCTTTCCCTCTCCTGCACTTCACTCTTCTCCCGCTCGGCTTTCGCCTGCTCTGGCGGCTTCGTTTCTCCCGCTCGGCTCTCGCCCTCGCTCGCACTCTTCTTCCTCGCTTCTACCCTTACTCTCAGCTTCTTCTCTCTTTTCTTTCTCTTGGTCTCTTTCCCTCTGCTTAACTCTCGCCTGCTCCGGTCACTCTATTTCTCCCACTCAGCTCACGCCTGCCCGCACTCTTCTTCCTTCCTTCTACCCCCCTTTCTCAGCTTCTGCCCTCAGCTTCTGCTCCTACTCCCAGCTTCTTCTCTCAGCTTCTGCCCTCAGCTTCTGCTCTCAGCTTCTGCTCCTACTCCCAGCTTCTTCTCTCAGCTTCCTTCTACTCCCCCACCCATCAAGCTTATATACACTTCAACCAATCAGGGGAGAGCACACGAGGTAAACGCGCGGATAGCTGCAGGCATAGAATAGGTACGCGAGGGGGGCATGCTCTAATCACATCGTTAACTAGCCAATCATTGGAATTTGCTGGTTGTTTACTGTATAGCTGGCCGCTTTTGGCTCAGTGCCAGGCGCCATCTTGACCGTGCTCAAGGCTGGGGGTCCCGGAAACCCCGACATATCCCCCTTCTTTATTATTAAACTAAGGCTCAGGACCGTGTCTATCTTAGGCTGAGTGGTCAGCATATGTCCTTACCTGTCATCAGAGCCTGCAGAGCATGCTGCAGCTCCTGTCTTAGGTTGGTACACAGCTACCTCCTTCATTACCCGTCTTTGACTACCGGTCCAGCATCAAGAGCCATACTAATGGGGGGCTGTCGGCCTTTAGGGCAGTCATGGCCTGATGAAAGATAATTTGATCTCTCTATTGGCTAGCTCGTAGATGCATGCCAAAACGAATGAAGAGAAGGAGGCCAAGGCAGAGGAGTACCACCATAGCTCCTAAGCCTGCCCGCTGTTTGATAAATCTATAAACAGAAGAAAAACCATATAGCCATATTAAATACAGAAACAATATACATCCCAGTAGAGTTACAATACGGGCAACACAAACAGCTCTCAGGGAATAAACGCATCCCAGTCCCAAAAGTTCTTGTAAGGTATCCACTTGTTCTTATAATGAGTCCACTCTCTGATAGAGTCTCTATGGTCTGTAAGGCTGCAGCTGTATTTTCGGCCAAATGATCGTTGTTATGGTTGTGTCAATGCTGCTACTGCAAGGACTGTGATGGCATCGATCATGGCTGTTGCAATGTCAAAGCCTCTCCTGTTTCTTGATAATAGCACTGGCAATTCCATATCTGCAACAGAAACTAGGACTGGTAGGAAGATAGGAACACACATCAAGACTGCCCGTGAGAACCCAGAAGCATTCCAACATTGAGAGAGATTGAGAGAAACATCTTTCCCTCAACAGTAACCAATTTGCACTCGTTAGCCCAACATGTTTCCCTTCTGCGCCTTGGGCAAAGTCCTGGGGCATAAGGTGTAACAGATTTTACTATAGTCATCTCTTGTCTTTTGTTAGGGCATTATCTCCTTGCTGCCGATTTTGTGCACCTATTGAAGCGTATTGGCCTTCTCATCTCAACATTTCTATCGGGAAACCTTGCCACTATGTTTCTGCAAGCAGTTTCAACAGCTATTTCTTGCCACTGAGCTCTCCAATTAGACATTGTCCTCCAGATAACACTGCTCTGCATAGCTGTCTCCAATAGTCTTAACTGCCTCTTTAAAGTTTTTCTAATGGTTGATGGTATCTCCATTTGCTCCTCAAATACGGGCAGGTTCTACAAATTTTGAAGCTCTTTTTATTAGGCTTAGGTTTCTCCTACCTTTTCCCCTTGTTCTTAAGTTTTCACTACCACTTGGTTATTTCTTTTGGGGGTTCTATGTGTTAGACTAAGTTCCCTTTTTTCCCTTGTTCTTAGATTTTTTGAGCAATTATTTTCTAGGTCACCAGCACTCAATTTTTCCTCACTTTATTCTCTTTAAGAGTTCTTTTCTGTTGCTATTAGATCCTGTTCATGAAGATCCCCCTTGTGGCACACTGAGCAGCTTTTCTTCTATAAACCCTGGGCTTATTTCTACTAGGGTTTGAACATATGATCATACAGTGGTTTCCTTATTTTCTAGTCCTTCCCCAGTGTTTCTACTGTAGGGTATTCAAAAAGCCCTCATCCAAAAACCAAGGGGAAACCCTTTTCACAGTATCGAGAAATACTTTAGCTGTTTTTTCCTTTAATGGCGTCTCATGGTTTTTTAATAGCTCCCTGAGGGGTTGCTGCATTCTGAATTTAGACGTTTCAGACCCCATTGTTACTAATTTGAATAGCTTCAGTTATAACAGTTACAATAACAAACAGTGGCCTAGTTGCCAGGAGCAACGAGATTACTGAAAGGAAAACTATCTATCAAGTGTGCCTTAGAATTTTTATAGCGGCTTTTCACGTACTACCTATACCCTAATTGGACCGCTTCAAGCGTGTTTCTACTTTCACTTTAATTGGACCGCGTTCCACGCGTCAGGACCGCTGATGGCGTATCCCGATACCTTTTAACCCGCGTTCCACGCGTCAGGACCGCTGATGGCGTATCCCGATACCTTTTAACCCGCGTTCCACGCGTCAGGACCGCTGATGGCGTATCCCGATACCTTTTAACCCGCGTTCCACGCGTCAGGACCGCTGATGGCGTATCCCGATACCTTTTAACTGGACCGCATTCCGCGTGTCCCCAGGACCGCTGATGGCGTATCCTGATACCCTTTAACTTTTTTATAACCGGTTTAACTTATTAAAAATTTTTTAAGATATCTTATTTTTCATCTTCCCGGGTTTCGGCACCAGATATCTTCTCTCAGCTTCTGCCCTCAGCTTCTGCTCTCAGCTTCTGCTCCTACTCCCAGCTTCTTCTCTCAGCTTCCTTCTACTCCCCCACCCATCAAGCTTATATACACTTCAACCAATCAGGGGAGAGCACACGAGGTAAACGCGCGGACAGCTGCAGGCATAGAATAGGTACGCGAGGGGGGCATGCTCTAATCACATCGTTAACTAGACAATCATTGGAATTCGCTGGTTGTTTACTGTATAGCTGGCCGCTTTTGGCTCAGTGCCAGGCGCCATCTTGACCGTGCTCAAGGCTGGGGGTCCCGGAAACCCCAACAATCAGGGAAGAAATAGAAAAACATTCTTAGAGGTAAGTGAGAACAACAACACAACATATCAAAATCTATGGGGCACTCTGAAATCAGTACTGAGAGGAAAGTTCATTGCATTGAGGTCATACATTAAAAAAATAAAAAGACAACAACAAAATGCCCTAACATTGCATCTCAAAGCTTTAGAAAAAGAATAACAGATCAACACCAAAGAGAGTAGAAGACAGGAAATAATTAAAATCAGAGCTGAAATGAATGAAATTGAAACCAGAGAAACAATTCAAAATATTGACAAAACAAAAAGTTCTTTGAACAAGTAAACAAAATTGATAAACCCACACTAATGAAGAGAAGGAGAGAGAAAACTCAAATTACTAGAATTCCTAATGAAAAAGGAAAGATCATGACAGACATAACCAATAGGATTAAACACCTGGAAGACAGAACCTCAGATATTGAAAAAAAAATAATTAATCTTGAAAACAAAGTTAACCAAAGAGAGAGGACCGTAAGAAAATATGAACAGGATCTACAAGAACTATAGGATGTCGGGGGCTGCAGACCCCATCCTAGCCTAGCCTGGCTAGAGGATTTCAGTGTGGCCCTGATGCAGGACATCAGTGTGGCCCAGATGCTGAGACATAGAATTGCAACAAACAGCTGACACTGCTTGAAGAAGGAGCCCTGGCGCTGAGCCATTTGGCTAACACTGATCAAGGACTGTACCCTGGCATTAAGCCGGGGCAACATAGATTGTATCAAGGACTGTACCCTGGCATTGAGCCGGGGCAACATAGATTGCAACAAGGACCGTACCCTGGCATTGAGCCGGGGCAACACAGACTGCAACATCAAGAACTGGCATTGAGCCGGGGCAGCATAATCTGCAACATTGAGGAACTGGCACTAAGCCGGGGCAGCCTGGTTTGCAACATATGACTGATACTACCGTAAGAACTGGCCCCGGCACTAAGCCAGCAGCGGATGCTATCTAAGAAAGCGGCCCCGGCATTAAGCCAGGGCCAAGAAGAACTGCTTTGATTGGACAGAAGTGACTTATGCTTGCATATGCCTTTTAGTAGCTCTGATTATATTATATTGTAATCTTGCTCTCCCTGCATATTTTATAACTGATTGTTCTTCTGTATCTATGCCCACTATGCACTTTTTTGATATACTGTAATCTTAACTATTGTACTCTGTAACTTGATTGTCTCACAATTCATATATATATAACCTTAACTGCCTTGAAAGATCATCAGAGAACCAGAGGATGATCAGAGGAGAAAGAGAGAAGAATAAAGAGCTCTGATGAACAACTGAGGTGTCGTGTTTCTCTCTGCGGGCAGAAGGAGCGCGACAATAGGATATCATGAAAAGGGCAAATTTAAGAATGATTGGTATTGAGGAAGGCACAGAGAAATAAACCAAAGGAATGAGCAATCTATTCAATGAAATAATATCAGAAAATTTCCCAAATCCGAAAAGTGAAATGGAAAATCAAGTACAAGAGGATTATAGGACTCCAAATACACAAAATTACAGTAGACCCACACAAAGGAATATTATTATGAAAATACATAACATACAAAATAAAGAGAGAATTTTAAAGGCTGTGAGAAAAAAGAATCAAATTACATTCATGGGGAAACAAATATGGATATCAACAGATTTTTCAATGCAGACCCTAAAAGCTAGAAGGGCCTGGACAACATTTTTCAAGTTCTGAAAGAAAATGAATGCAAACCAAGAATCTGATACCCAGCAAAACTTACTTTCAGATTTGATGATGAAATAAAATCCTTCCATGACAAAAAAAAGTTAAAAAATTTACAAAAGAAAGCCAGAAATATAGAACAGTCTCAGCAAAATGTTCAATGAGGAAGAGATGAAAAACAACGATGTACATCACCAAAGGGAGAAACTACCCTAAAGGAATAGCCAAATATGAGAAATCAAGTCATGTCAAAAAAAAATGAGCCAAATGACCAGGAATACAAATCATATCTCACTAATAACCCTGAATGTTAATGACCTGAACTCATCAATCAAAAGACATAGACTGGCAGATTGAATTAAAAAGAAAGATCCAACAATTTGCTGCCTGCAAGAGACTCATCTTATAGAAAGAGATACCCACATACTAAAGGTGAATGGATGGGAAAAACATACCATGCAAACAAAAACAGCAAAAAAGCTGGAGTGTCCACCCTCATTTCAGATAATGTGGACATCAAGCCAAATCTAGTCAGAAGGGATAAAGAAGAACATTACATACTGCTTAAGGGAAGCATAAATCAGCAAGACATAACAATCATAAATATCTATGCCCCAAAGAGTGGCTCATCCATGTGCATCAAACAAATCCTTCTCAATTCCAGGAATCAAATAGACCACAAAACAATAATACTAGGTGATATTAACACACCTCTCTCACCACTAGACAGATCCTCCAAACAAAAATTGAAAAAAGAAACCATAGATCTCAAAAACACAATCAATAATTTAGACTTAATGGACATTTAGAGAATATACCATCCAACAGACAACATATACACTTTCTTCTCAGCAGCACATGGATCCTTCTCTAAAATAGACCATATATTATGCCACAAAGCTACTGTGAGCAAATACAAGAAGATAGAGGTAGTACCTTGTATTCTATCAGATCATACTGGATTGAATTTAGAAATAAATGATAGAGTAAAAAACAGAATCTACTCCAAATCCTGGAGATTAAATAATATGCTATTGTAGGATGAATGGATAACAGAAGTTATCAGGAAGGAAATTAAAAAATTCTTACAGGTAATTGGGAGCAAAGAAAAAACGCATCAAAATCTCTGGGACACTATGAAAGCAGTTCTTAGAGGAAAATTTATTTCAAGGAGCACATTCAATAAAAGAAGAAAAAATCAATAAATAAATGACCTGACACTATGGCTCAAAGACCTAGAAAAAGAAGAACAGAGCAACACCAAATGTAGTAGAAAACAGGAAATATTTAAAATCAGAGCTGAAATCAACCAAATCGAAACGAAAGAAAAATTTAAAAAAAATAAAAAATAAAGAGTTGGTTCTTTGAAAAAAATAAACAAAATTGATAAACCCTTAGCCACACTAACAAAGATAAAGAGAGAGAAAATGCAAATTATTAAAATTCAGGATGAACAAGGAAATATCACTACAGACACGAGTGAAATAAAAAACATAATTAGAAGCTATTTTGAAAATCTATACTCCAACAAAACAGAAAACCTCGAAGACATCAACAAGTTTCTGGAGACATATGAATTACCTAATCTTAACCAGGGGGACATACACAACTTAAATAAATCAATTTTAAGCAATGAAATACAAGAAGTCATGAAAAGGCTACCAACAAAGAAAAGTGTGGGGCCAGATGGGTTATCAGCCAAGTTCTACAAAACCTTTAAAGAAGAGCTCATTCCAATACTCCTCAAAGTATTCCATGAAATAGAAGAGGAGGGAACCCTCCCAAACTCATTTTATGAAGTCAATATCACCGTGTTTCCTAAACCAGACAGAGACACATGGAGGAAAGAAAATTTCAGATCAATATCCTTAATGAACATCGATGCAAAATTCTCAACTAAATTTTAGCAAATCGCATACAAAGCAATAGTAACAAAAATGACATGGTATTGGTACCAAAATAGACAGGTAGATCAATGGAACATAATAAAGGACACCAACTCAAACCCAATTAAATACAAAGCCATCAAAATTCCTTTCTGTAATGGCACACAGCTTCTGTGAGCAAGAGGGCAGATAGAAAGGGATTCCTTATCTTCAAATCTCACCCTTCTTGCTTCTTGGCTCTTCCTGCAAACTCAAATGCCTCCTTCTTCTCCCCCTCATTATCCCTCCTCCTCCTCCTCCAACTTCAACTCAGTTGTTTCTGCTTCCATTCCCTGGCCCAGCCCACCTAGTCCTCCTGCCACAAGTTCCCACATATACCTGTGTGGAGGAAGTATCCAGCCAAACCATCAGTGGCATGTCCCAGTAAGGAATATGATATAGCAGCCCCATTCCCCACAAGTAGTGGGAGATAATGTTTCACAATTCTCTGCATCCAAATTGATTACTAATCAGGAAAAAGGGTTAAAATGCCCTAGGCCTCAAGTTTCTGCTAGAACCTGTTAGCCCCTTTCAAATATTAGTGAAGGCTTACATTGAAATGTAAATTGAGGAAGTCGCAGTGGGAGATTAGTCTCAAACCCAAGGAAAAAAATGTGTCCATTTTTAATTTCTCCTGGGCTGCAACACAACACTTTATCTCTCCTTTTTCCTCTTCTCTCTGCCCTTCTCTTTCCCATTTTCTCATGCTATAATTAATGGCCATTATCATTTTTCTTCTAGGACTCTTGTTTTTCTTAAATGGTATATTTTTGAGCTCACAATTTTTATCCTATATACCTATGTTAATGATTTTTGATCAGTTCTTTTTATCAACTCTAGAGTTATTTTTGATCATCTGTTACATTGCAATGGAGATAAGCATTGTATGGCCTTTGCTTTTGTGTTAAATATAAGTGCGCATGAAAATTAAAATTTAAAAAATGGATCCAAATACTTTTAATTCACATGATTTAAAATGTTCAATTTAAATTAGGTAAACTAACAGAAGCAAAATGTCTTTAAAATTAGCTCACAAGTCTCTGGGTGGTCAAACTGATTAAATGTTGATGTTTATAAAATGTCTAACATCAATTTTTCTAGGAATTTTCTTCCACAGGAAAGAGATGGCAAATACTGTTGGTACACTTATCTGATATCTTTTTTTTTTTACAATAAGATGAGTGAATTAGAGTCGACATGTATGGGATTACTCAAATGTGTTTGTCAGAGTCATCTGATTAATTTATAAAGTTATTCCATTGAGTAACATACTTAAAAACATTATTCTTTGTATATTAAATGTGTTCATATTTTCCAAGTATACAAGTCTTTAAAGCAGAAAATTTATCAAGCTGCTATTCTCCAAATTAAACTTGTCTGTAATGGTAATTTTAAACTCATCATTTAGTGTTCCATTATAGGACCTGTCATCATTAGAATATATGCAAAATTTGTTACATTGAGATAAAGGAAATTTAAATGTAAATGTATTTCTAAAAATTAATGAGAGCCTGATTTTTTTAAAGGTTAATTTCATGAAACATTGAAGCATTTTGCCACTTTGCCACACAAAAGGAAATGAAAAGCTCTCTCAGTCTTTCTTTGATTCATCTTTTAGATACATTAAATTGTTAACTAATGTTCATATAGACTCAGGAGTCAATATATGTAAAATTCTTAAAATGACATTTAAGAAAGAGTGTAATGTGCAGTAGCAAAAATGGGACAACAGTGATTGAGATTAGGGTCTCTGACCTCATGACTTTGGACAGTGGTCTTCCTTGAGAGATAGACAGTGCTCCTAACATTGCACTTTGCAGCTCTGAAAAAAAAAGTTATGTTAATGTCCTTGTCTCTGTAACTTTCCTGAAAACAAAGAATATTGCTTACATAGTCTTTAACCTCATAAGAAGGCATATATAAATAAAGATTGCTGACATGAATCTTTAGATCTGCTTTTCCATCAGACAACAGAGCTCCTTCTCTTCTCAACTTAATTTTCAAAATCTGTGTTTATAAACCTTTATTTTCTAGTACTCCTTTGTCCCTCACTGAACTTGAAAATTTGGTCATGCTGGTCCTGGCAAAAGAGGAAAAAATTAGCTTCAGGAAAAGCCCCGCCTTACCTGAGATAAGGCTCTGCCTCACAACCCTGCTGCATGTTAGAATGGCTCCAAAGTAAGTCAGACTTTAACTCATTTAAAGTTGTGTTCAAAAGTTTGAGGTTTGTTGTAAAGATTACTGTGATCTCATTTGGGATATAATGAATAACTCAGCCAAAATTAAAAATACCTATTGCACAAACAGAATGTTTTACTGTTGGTGATTCCATTTTGTATTTTCCTTGTAAACTCTAACTGTTGCCTGATATTTTGCAGAAGTACACCATAGATTAACGTGAAAAACCGTCACCTATAGGACAGATAATGTGGACTCCAATTAGATAAAAGGGGATAAATAACTGTAAAGTTATAGACATTGAAGTTAAAGCCCAGTACTCGTACTTTGTGACTGGTGAGATTGGCTTGCTTGATGGTTAAGATCAAATTTAGAGATTGAGATTAAATGCAGAGGTCAAGAAAAGTCCATGTTTGGGTCTTGCCCTCAAAGTCAGCCTGAACCCAGGGAACAAGAGAACTTCTCTAAGGAGCTTTGCAACTATGGGCGGGTCACACAACCTCCTGAACAAGGAGATTGGTGAGGCCACTAGAGGATGAAAAGTCAATCAGTGCATCTGCTGCAGAGGAGGGTCAAGGAAAAAGGGAGACATCCCTGGTGCCTTCAAGGGAAGCCACCTCATCAAGGAGACGCT
This sequence comes from Sciurus niger, assembly GCA_020740815.1. Classification (NCBI taxonomy): domain Eukaryota; kingdom Metazoa; phylum Chordata; class Mammalia; order Rodentia; family Sciuridae; genus Sciurus; species Sciurus niger. The sequence continues at coordinate 269,369 of JAHUXG010012733.1, forward strand.
ACCTAGTGGACAGCACTAAAGCTAAGGCTCTCAAGTTCTCTATGAGTGACCCCTCTGGGAACTCAGCTGACTCTTTAACAGACAGGAACTGGTCACTTTGACCAGCTTGATCTTAAACACCTAGCAAAACAGTTAAAACCAAAATATAGCTATTCTTGGACATTTAAAAGAAATAATAGTTAAATGTAACTTAAGATGTACGCTTGTATTAGCCCACTAGAATAAAGACTAATATCTACAAAAGAGAGATTCTTAGGCAAATGTGCCTGATAACTATCAAGAGAAACTGCCAGAGTCAAGTTTTTAGTCAGTTTAAGGCCTACAGACACAGGTAGGCTATATCTATATTTGCTATTATCTCTACTAAATGTTGTGTTTACATTCCTGATAACCTAGACAATGTCATAGTTCCCAAATAAATGCCTTGTCCTCTCCAGCATTTGCTAGGCCTTGTTATGGGAACAACTTCTGAGTTCTTCCACCCTCTGGTGAGGAACTATTGACTTCTGTCATCTTTATGATGTTCATTGGTATGTTTCAGATTTTGCAACATTTATATTGTATTAATCTCATTTCAGTACTCATGTCTTTTTGTTCTTCTCTCATAGAAGCACCCACCCCCAGATGCCTTTACAACCTGCTATTCCCAAACCAGACATCTAGGACCCCTTGATTAACCCAATTTCTAAAAAGGGAACTCCAAACTGCTTGCCCCATACTGCCCCCTTCCAGCTCGAAGAAGCCAGAGTGGTCATGGACCCACTTTCCCTACAGCAGTAAATGAGTTCCTAAAATTAGAGGGGTGAATGAAGCCAAAATTGGGGACAGTCAGTTAGTGTAGAAATAGGGGATCAGTCAAATCGAGGAAATGAAGTCCATGAAAACCATCTGCCTCTGGAAGTCTGGAAGTTGAAGACTTCCCCTGGGAGAAAGGACATTTTACATCTCACCTGCAAAACCAGCCCCAGTCACTTAGACAGGAAGGAGAAATAAGACGGGAAAGAACTGGAGAACAAAAGATTCTTATAAAAACAGAAATGGAGGAATGTAATGTACAAAGCTGCTCTCCCCATCCTTTCTGTTTCAGCCATTTGCCCGCCTTCCAACTACTGTCAGTCTGTGAACATCCTAGCTAGGTATTGGTTCATCAGTCAGCTTGCGAGTGTCCTTCTCTGTTATTGGTTCCCTGTTAGCCCGGCAGGATTCTTAAAGATAGCTTCACAGCCATCTTTTCGCTTGCTTTTCTCTCCCCTGACTCACTTTCTTTCTCCTCCTCACTTTCCACTCTCTCTAGCGCACACCCTTTTTCTTTCAATTTCTCTTCCTCTTATTTTCTCTCTTACCCTGTAGGGAGACACTCTGTTTACTTAATAAATTCCCTCATGTTAAAAAATAAATAAATAAAAGTAAATTTAAAAAAATAAATAAATAAATAAAAATTTAAAACTTAATAAGCGAAAATATAGTACTATTACATCCTCATCAACATGGCCAAAATGTAAAAGGCAGGCAATGGATATACTGAAAAGATAGTAGAAGTGTAAATTGATACAACTACTTTGGAAAATTGTATGGTGGTGATACTGGAGTTTTGAGATGAAACTAGATTCCACTCTTCACCAATTTCCTTTTGGCTTCTTGTCTCACAAAATTTGAAGAATAAAATCCATAGACAATAACAGCAGGGAAGAATAAATGGAATAGGATTTATTTATGTGAGAAAAGATAGAACTCCCCAGATGTGGGAAGAAGTCAGAGAGTCCAAGAACCCACTTTGGTGTGCTAGCTTATGGGTTTGTAAGACTTAGGGTATGAGCATTGATCAAAACCTATGTTAAAACAAGCATTTAAAAAGTATTAGCTGTGTCCTTTAGCCTGAACTGCAATCCTTCCCAAAACTCACATATGGGTTTACTTTCATCTTCCATTTTCCTGCCTCTCTGGGATGTAGGAGTTGGATAGAGTGATCCCAGGAGTGATCTCATGAGCTTCTCCATTGAAATAGATCTTGATGGTATCCATTAATATTTCCACCGTCAGCCTCCTGGTGTCGTCTTGGCATTTGAACAAGACCTCAATTGGAGCCAGTCATTTATGACTGCTGACCATTTATTCATTAGTATTGACTAAATGGGTCCACATCTACTCCTTATGAACCAAAACTTCAACTCCTAGATATCTATCCAACAAAAATGTGTACGAACAACATGTATGATAATGTCCATGGCACAAGGACTCATAAAACACCTATAAATAACCCAATGTCCAAAACATCTGAGTGAATAAATTGTGTTTGTTGATACAGTGGGAAAGAATGTGGCAATGAGAGTAAACTCTGGCTAAACAAAAACCACATGAGTGAACCTCACAAATATACTCTGTAGCACAAGTCAGGCAAGAAGAATCACCTATGATATAAAGAACTAGGATGCATGTAACTGAACGAGGAGGACATACGCAATTTAAATAGACCAATTTCAAGTAATGACATAGAAGAAGTCATCAAAAGCCTACAAACAAAGAAAAGTCCAGGACCAGATGGGTTCTCAGCCGAGTTCTAAAAAACCTTTAAAGAAGAGCTCATTCCAATACTTCTCAAAGTATTACATAAAATAGAAGAGGAGGGAACCCTATCAAACGCATTCAATGAAGCCAATATTACCCTGATACCTAAACCAGACAGAGACACATCGAGGAAAGAAAATTTCAGAACAATATCCTTAATGAACATCAACGCAAAAATTCTCAACAAAATTTTAGCAAATCACATACAAAAACATATTAAAAATATAGTGCACCATGATCAAGTGGGTTTCATCCCAGCAATGCAAGGTTGGTTCAACATCAGGAAATCAATAAATGTAATTCATCATATCAATAGACTTAAAGTCAAGAATCACATGATTATTTCAATAGATGCAGAAAAAGCATTTGATAAAATACAGCACCCGTTCATGCTCAAAACACTAGAAAAAATTGGGATAGTGGGAACATTCCTTAACATTGTAAAGGCCATCTATGCTAAGTCCATGGCTAATATCTTTCTAAATGGTGAAAAACTGAAAGCATTCCCCCTTAAAACTGGAACAATGCAGGGATGCCCTCTTTCACCACTTCTTTTCAATATCGTTCATGAAATTCTAGCCAGAGCAATTAGACAGACCAAAGAAATTAAAGGGATAAGAATAGGAAAAGAAGAACTCAAACCATCCTTATTTCCCTGATGATATGATTGTATACATAGAGGATCCAGGAAATTCCACCAGAAATCTCTTAAATCTCATAAATAAATTCAGCAAAGTAGTAGGATATAAGATGAATGAACATAAATCTAATGCATTTTTATACGTAAGTGATGAATCTTCAGAAAGAGAAATTAGGAAAACTACCCCATTCACAATAGCCTCGAAAAAAATAAAATACTTGGGAATCAATCTCACAAAAGAGGTGAAAGACCTCTACAATGAGACCTACAGAACACTAAAGAAAGAAATTCAAGAAAACCTTAGAAGAGGGAAAGATCTCCCATGTTCTTGGATAGGAAGAATTAATATTGTCAAAATGGCTATACTACCAAAAGTGCTATACAGATCCAATGCAATTCCAATTAAAATCCCAATGATGTACCTTACAGAAATAGAGCAAGCATTTTTGAAATTCATCTGGAAGAATAAGAAACCCAGAATAGCTAAAGCAATCCTTGGCAGAAAGAGTGAAGCAGGGGGTATCGCAATACCAGATCTTCAACTCTAGTACAAAGCAATAGTAACAAAAATGGCATGGTATTGGTACCAAAATAGAAAGGTAATCAATGGTACAGAATAGAGGACACGGACACAAACCCAAATAAATACAATTTTCTCATACTAGACAAAGGGGCCAAAAATATGCAATGGAGAAAAGATAGCCTCTTCAACAAATGGTGCTGCGAGAATTGGAAATCCATATGCAACAGAATGAAAATAACCCATATCTCTCACCGTGCATGAATCTAAACTCAAAATGGATTAAAGACCTCAGAATCAGACCAGAGACCTTGCATCTTATAGAAGAAAAAGTAGGTCCAGAGCTTCAACATGTCGGCTTAGGACCAGACTTCCTCAACAGGACTCCCATAGCACAAGAAATAAAAGTAAGAATCAATAACTGGGATAGATTCAAACTAAAAAGATTTCTCTCAGCAAAGGAAACTATCAGCAATGCGAAGAAAGAGCCTACAGAGTGGGAGAAAATCATTGCCAATCATACTTCAGATAGAGCACTGATCTCCAGAATCTATAAAGAACTCAAAAAACTCTACACAAGAATGCAAATTATCCAAATGACAAATGGGCTAAGGAAATGAATAGACACTTCACAGAAGATTATCTACAAACAATCAACAAACATGGAAAAATGTTCAACATCTCTAGTAATAAGAGAAATGCAAATCAAAACCACCTTAAGATTTCATCTCACCCCAATTAGAATGGTGATTATCAAGAATACAAGCAGCAACAGGTGTTGGAGAGGATGTGGGGAGAAAGGTGCACTCATACATTGCTGGTGGGGCTTCAACTTAGTGCAGCCACTCTGGAAAACAGTGTGGAAACTCCTTAGAAAACTTGGAATGGAACCACTATTTGACCCAGCTATCCCACTCCGTGGCCTATACCCAAAGCACTTACAATCAGCAAACTACAGAGATACAGCCACATCAATGTTCATAGCTGCTCAGTTCACAATAGCCAGATTTTGGAACCAACCTAGATATCCTTCAATTGATGAATGTATAAAGATACTGTGGGATATATATACAATGGAACATTACTCAGACATAAAAAATGATAAAATTATGGCATTTGCAGGCAAATGGATGGAATTGGAGAATATCATGCCAAGTGAGATAAGCCAATCTCAAAAAACCAATGGACAAATGAAATCGCTAATAAGTAGATGATGACACATAATGGGGAGTGGGAGGGGTTAATGTTAGGGTTAGAGTTAGGACTACGGGGGGGGCAAGAATGGAGGAAGGAAGGACTGTATAGAGGGAAAAGAGGGGTGGGAGGGGAGGTAGGGAAGGGAAAAAATAACAGAATGAATCAAACTACATTACCCTATGTAAATTTATGATTACACAAATGGTATGCCTTTACGCCATGTACAAACAGAGAAACAATATGTATCCCATTTGTTTACAATAAAAAAAATGTACAAATGAAGAAAACAAAAACCAAAAAGAGTGAATGCAATAAAAAATTTTAAGCAAAAAAAAAAAAAAAAAAAAAAGAATAAAGAGGAAATTCAAGATGGCAGGAGATCCAAGATGGCAGACTAGTTTGGGGCAGCCTTCCTTGTCACTTTGTAACTTTGTATTCAAGCAGACGAATATCTGTTTCTCTCTGAGATGATGTTTGATGCTCATCAATCCCCTGCTGTTTATCTCATTTGTCCACCTCAATCTCCTGCAGTCTACCAGCATATTGACTACTTTTTGAGTGTAGATCACTCACTGACTGCTGCCTATCATCCACCATTTGCCCGTTTACCTGCCTCTTCCCTGCCCATTGCCTGCCTTTCACCTACCCGTCACCCATCGCCCGAGGTCCACCTGCCAATCATCTGCTGGTGGCCTGCAGACTGCTGGCACACTGCCAGCAGATCACCATGTGCCTGCTGTTGCCTGGAAGTCCACTGTCTCAGTACTTACAGGTTTGGTTACACATGGCTGCCTGCAGGACCCCTGGCCCAAATGACTTCACCTGCCTCCAGGACCACTCAGCTTGACCAACCTTGCCTCATCTCCAGGACCCACAGGTTAACTGACCACACCCTACATGGACTCAGCACCCATGCCTCATGCTCCAACTCCTCATTTGCCAACACTTGTGGAAGCCAGAGCACCATACTTGGATTATCCTGGAAGTGGACGAGGCCATCTTTAGGTGGGGCCAATCACATCCTGAGATGCCTTCTGGAGACCAGAAGCTCATTGTCAGGCAACTGAAGACTAGAGCGTTTGAATAGCATATGACTGTTATAGTATGGATTTTTTCCTTCTTTTTGAATACTTTTAAATTTTTATTTCTTTATTTTTCTCACTCTATTTTCCTTTTGTTTACCTGTTTCCTTAGAGTCTCTTTCTCCCTCTTCTCATGCTAAGAAGCAACTTCTTTTGATTCTGCTTTTACTCTTGCTATGATCTAGTACTTGTATATACTCTTTTCTTATCCCATTAACAGTTACATCCTACACCCTCCCAATCCACTTTGTCCACCACTAGAAACTGTAGACCTCATTGCAAATATATTTGATATACTGTAGATAAAAATCAAATTCATCCTCTCTGTTTATTATGACAATATTGTTAATGTCTTCATAGGGGCTATTTGGTTTAGGGCTGCATATTGTGTGTATTGGGTGCTGCTAATATTGATCTCCCACTTAAAGAAGAGGTTTTGGTAACCTGCTGGTTCACAATAAGGCTATAGGGGGAAACTGCAATACCCAAATCTACACTGCTAGAGGGGACGATATGTGAACAACATGTAAAAACAAGGGAAGAAAATATTCCAAACAAACCTAGATTCTATATTAATAGAATCCAGTGACAGCATGTTAGAAGAAATGTCAGAAAATGAGTTCAAAATATACATAATTGAAATGATTTGTGAAGCAAAGGATGAGATAAGAGAGCAAATACAGGCAATGAACAATCACTCCAATAAACAGTTGAAAGAGTAACTGTGGGAAGCAAAAGATCATTTCAACAAAGAGATAGAGATTCTGAAAAAAGCAAACAGAAATCCTTGAAAGGAAGGAAACAACAAATCAAATAAAAAACTCAATGGAAAGCATCATCAACAGACTAGATGACAATGAAGAGAAAATATTTAATCTTGAAAATAAAGTTAACCAAACAGAGAAATGTGAACAAATCATGAATAGAACCTCTAAGAACTATGGGACATCATGAAAGACCAAATTTAAGAATTATCAGAATTGAGGAAGGCACAGAGATACAAACCACAGGAATGAACAAACTATTCAATGAAATAATATCAGAAATTTTTCCAAACCTGAAGAATGAAATGGAAAATGAAATACAAGAGGCTTACAGAACACCAAACGCACAAAATCACAACAGATCCACACTAATGCACATTATAAAGCAAATGCCTAATATCCAAAATAAAGATAGAATTTTAAAGACTGCAAGACAAAAGCATCAGATTACATATAGAGGGAAACCAATACAGGTATCAGCAGATTTCTCAGCCCAGGCACTAAAAGCAAGAAGGACCTGGAACAACATATTCCAAGCTCTGAAAGTCAGGGTTGCCAACCAAGAATCTTATACCCAGCAAAACTAATCTTCAGATTTGAAGATGAAATAAAATCCGTCCATGATCAACAAAACTAAAAAATTTACAGATAGAAAGCCTGTGCTACAGAACATTCTCAGCAAAATATTCCATGAGGAAGAAATGAAAAACAACAATGGTAGGTAAGCAAAGGGAGGAACTACCCTAAAGAAAGGTCAGTTAAAGGAGAAACCAAGACATGTAAAAAACCAAGAATAAACCAAAATGACTGGGAGTACAAATCCTATCTCTAAAATAACGCTGAATGTTAATGGCCTAAACTCATCAATCAAAAGATATAAATTGGCAGATTGGATTAAAAAACACCGAACAATATGCTGTCTTTAGGAGACTCATCTTATAGAAAAAGACATCCACAGAATAAAGGTGAAAGAATGGGAAAAAGCATACCATGCACATAGACTCAGGAAAGAAGTATAGGTTTCCATCCTTATATTTTATAAAGTTGACTTCAAGCCAAAGTTAGTCAGAAAGGATAAAGAAGGACTTTCATACTGCTTAAAGAAACATTAAATCAGAAAGACATAATGATTGTAAATATTTATACCTCAAACAATGGTGCATCCATGTACATCAATCAAATCCTTCTCAATTCCAGAAATCGAATAGACCAAAACACAATAACTCTGGGTTTTAACACACTATTGTCAGAATGCATGAGAAAATGCTTTCCCCTCCAGAGTCCTATCAGTAGAGTATGTTATCTAACTTTGGATTTTTGCCAATGGAGAAAGAGAAAAAGTTCTTTCATCTGCAGTTTAAATTTACATTTCTCTTTTTTAATAGATGAAGTAACTATTGTTTATTAATAGTAAATTTTATTTCCTTTTTCGATATTTCAAAAGGATTATGATTTTGTCAATTTACATGTTAGGAGGAATAGCTCTTTCTGATATGACCTGTGAGTATCTCCTTTAGTTGTCTTTTTAAAAAAGTTTGTTTAGGATGCTTATTTCCACAAAAAAATGGATTTTTATGTAACAAAAAGTACTCATGAAATAATTTATGATTTAGGGATTTTGAGTCATGAAAGGCTAGATAGATCTTGCTAACTCCAGATTTATAAAGAAAAAAATTTCCAGTTTTCTTCTTGTGTTATTTAAAAAGTATCTTTGGTACATATGGAATTTTTCATGGTATATGAGGTAAGGCAGGGATATTACTCCACTTATCCCTGTAACATTTATTGACTACTTATTTTTCCCAGTGATTTTAGATGATGTCCTCCTTATACATTTAATTTTGTATGTATCTGAGTGTATTTACATCTGGGATATCCATTTTGCTAACAGACCAGTATGATATTCTAAAATTATTTAGGCTTTTAAATACCGCCTTAGTGTCTTATCGTGCTGGTTCAATTCTATGTTTATCTTTTTCAATAAATTTAGCACCAGGTAATATAGTTTAGAACTGTTAAGTTTTCATTGAGGTTTTATTAAATTTACAATTTAATTTATACAAAAATATGGTCTTTCTACTTTTAGAAAGGCTAATTTTTGCCTTCAGTGGTATTTTAATTTTTATTTAATAGGCCTCCCCATTTGATTGACAAACATATTAATATATTTTTGTTACTGTTATATATGAAAACTTTTCTTCCTTTCTTCCTTCAAATGATTGTTTAAAAATATATACTACTGATTTTTGTATGTTGATTTTGTACTTAGTAATCTAATTGCACTATCTAACTTTGTCGTAGTTGTTAAGAAAATATCTTGACTCAAAATAAAAGAAGAAAAATGATAACTATTATAATATTAATATTATAATTTTACATGCATTTGCAGTATTAATTTTTGACATGCCATCCTTACAACTTTACATAGGATGTATGGTTATTGATTTTAATATTTAATGCCAATTGAATATGTGCCTCCATTTATGCATTTCAAGAAATCTATTTCCCTAAGTGGTACAGAATTTGCAAGAGAGAGTTCGAATCCCTTCGTTAATGTGAAAATATTTTTATACTTATTATATTTTGTTGTAGTTATCTGCAGGACTGTGGGTCAGTTGCCACAGAGCTATTCCCTGAGGGATCCCAGAGCTCCTGTAAGGCCTGGGCTTCTGGTCCTGGATCAAGGGCTGCTAAACCCCCTCCACGTCTGGCACACTGTTAGTGTCTCAGTGGAGGTGCCTGCCCCCAGTACCAGTGCCAGTACTTCTCTGGATCCCAGAGCTGTACTCCCCTATGCGTGCCTGTGACTCAGGTCTCACCTTTATTAACATTACCAAGGTACCCATCATCTGTCACCATGAGGCAGTCTGCAAGCTAGATCAGTGTCAAGAAGGATCCCTTTAGGCTCAACTCCCTTCTTGGGAGGAAAGGAGAATGGGAGGAGCTCAGAGCCACCTATGCTGAAGACCATTCACCCTCTCTGCCCATGTGGCATTCCACAGCTTTGAGTGATGAGAATCCCTGCATGTTTCTAAACTCCAGCCTCAGGTGACAGGTGTATAGACACCATACAGAGGTGCCCTCCCAGGTGCCACACCTGCCTGAATTCTCTCAACCCCTATAGGAGCAGGTATTTACATTGCAAAATTAGTGTGTGAGTGATTGATGGAACTTCCTGTGATGATACAGATGTTCTGTTGGTGTTGCCAAATGTGGTAGCCACTCGTGACTCAAGCCTTCCAAGCCACTGGGATTACAGACATGAACCGGCTAAGAACACCATATTTGAAAAATAGCTACTAAGTGGAATTCTGGAAGTGGAAATTTAGGTCAGAGAACTCCCACTTCCTTTAAGGTTTAACTATTATTGTTATAAAACTTGGCTTGAAATAACTAAGATCACACTTGTGCAAGAAACCTGACTTATACAGCCCTGGGGTTCAGTTTCATCACAATATCTGTGACCTTGTGTGAATGACCTTACTGCTGTAAACTCTTACTTTCTTATCTGAACAGAGGAGAAAGTGTCCCCAGTTGCATGCTCTGGTTTGGGTGTGGTTTATATGTGTCTTCCAAAGCTTCCTAGATTGCAAACTTGGTCTTCTGTGTGGTGATTTTGGCCAGGGGTGGAGAGGTTAACAGGTGGACTATGGGGCAGGGCTGTTAGGTCATTGTGTTGCTACCCCTAGAAGTTATTAATGCAGTTCGACTGATACCCTGGTTGCTATGAACGAGGAAGACATCCCTCTGATCTCTCTGGCTTTCATCTTTCCATGTGGCCTCTGCTTTCTGCATGTGTTTTGGCAATGACTCCTTCTACAATGATATGCTATGACTAGAGAGTCACTTGAAAACTATGCTATACTATTTGGACTTTCATTTTCCTAAACCAGGATCTATATAATACTCCTGCTGTACAAAGTACCCAACTTCAGGTCCTTTTTTACATCAATGGAAAATGGGCTAAAACATCCCATAAATGAGTTACTGGAAAAATAATATGATGATGTGGATAACACACTGAAATAGCTGCTGGCACATCTTGAGTGTTGTTCTTATTGGTATTAACATCAACAGCTTTTTATTTCTTTTCTAGCTTAAAATCTAGTACTAAACTTTTGAATTTTTATGTTTTTAACCAGATTCTATTTGATCTTTAACCACTCTCTTCTCTGATTTTCTTTCCACTTTTAAAAGATTTACCAAGCATCAATATTTTTTTACCAAGAACTGCATTAGGCTTCTTAGTTGCAAACGTGAATAAGACATAGTTCTGATAGTTAAGGAAGTCATACTGTGTTGAGTAGGAAAATTCAACCAAGTTGCCTCGTGTGACTGAAAGAAAAATGAGTCAGATCAAAAGTGTAAACGTTTTGAGTTAGTCTTATTCTCATCATCAAGGAAAACAACTATGTCAATGGCTATGCAATCAGGGCAACATTTCCAAAATTCTTTAAATGAACATCCCTCCACTTCAGGGGTTATGCAAAAGTGTAAGATTTAATTAAAAACTACAAACTTAGCATATTCTTGGTCATACATAGAAATTAATGAAGCTGATTCTACAGGAGTGGGGAGCTGAGCAGATGTTGCAGGAGGTTAGGAATGGGAGAAGGGAGGTTTAATAATGAGGACCCAAGTACAGTTACCCAGAGGCAATAAGTTCTAATGTTCTACTGCAGAGTGGGATGACTATATTCCAACAATTAGTTATACATTTTACAGAGAACATGAGGAGTTCAAAGCTTCCCAACTCCAGCAATTTTGAAATGTTTAAAGAGATGGAAGAATTACATATTTGACCATCACACATTATTCACGATTGTCAAATTATCCCAATGTACTCACAAATATATCAGATTATGATGTTTCAACAAATATTCCAAACAACCTCTTAGGTGTTAGTGCATGAAAACAGATTGTACCACAGAATGTTAAAATGACTGCTTAGAAAGTGAAAAGTGTATTCTAATATGTAACATGATGAATAGTAGCTAGGGACAGAAAGACCCAATTGGAAGACCCAAGGAAGAAGATCAAAATAAAAGCAGAAGTGGTTCAAATATTGGAGGAAGGGGTCCAGGCTCTCTGGTCTTCAGAATCATGCACAACACTGATGAGAAGATTCATGCAAAGGATCTTCCACTGAGAGTCACCACCTTGCTGAGGACTCTCCCCAGAGCCACCTTGATATCTCTGTTCCTCAGAGTGTAGATGAAAGGATACAACATGGGAGTGACCATGGTGTACATCACTGAGGCCATCACATCTCATCCTAGGGGTGGTGAAGCAGCAGAACTGAGGTAGACACCAAGGCCAGTGCCATAGAACAAGGAGACCACCAGGAGGTGAGACCCACAGGTGGAAAAGGCTTTGTACTTCCCCTGAGCTGATGAGATCCTCAGGATGGAGGAGAAAATCTGAGAATAAGAGAAGAGGATGCCAGTGAGAGGGAAAATACTCAGGATGATGGTCACAGAGTACACCACTATGTTATTGATGAGGATGTCAGAACAGGCAAGCTTCGGAACTTCAGGAAGATCCAGAAAAAGTGAGGAATTTCCCTGTTTGTGCACAAGAACAGCCTTAAGATTGTCATGGTCTCTGGCAGGGAGCATCTCTGGCAGGACACTGATCATCCAGGGCCCCAGAGTCATAAGCAAACAGAGTTGTGGGCTCATGAAGGACATGTAGTGCAGGGGTTGATAGATGGCCATGACACGTTCATATGCCATCACTGTCCACAGCACATTGACCTGGCATGCACAAAACAAAAGAAAACAAACAAACAAAAAAATAAATCTGTGAGATGCAGCCTGCAAAGGTGATAACTCTGCTCTGAGTCTGGATGTTCCCCAGAGTCTTGGGGACGGTGGTGGAGGTGAACCCAATGTCAGCCAGGGACAGGTTGGAGAGGAGGAAGTACATGGGCGTGTGCAGGTGGGAGTATGAGATGGTGGCCAGGATGATGAGCAGGTTCCCCAGCACAGTGACCAGTCCATGGACAGGAGCATGTCAAATAGGAGGGACTGCAGGTCAGAGTCCTCTATGATTCCCAGGAAGATGAAGTTACATGTTCCTGTTTGGTTTCCTCTTTCCGTGGGATTTTTGGCTTTTTAAAATTTATTTATTTTGAGTCATGGTACACAAATGGGGTACCATTGTTGTTTCGCTGGTTGTGCAAGTGTTAGAGTCACACCATTTATGTAATCATACATGTACATGTGGTAGTGATGTTTGTCTCATTCTGTTATATTTCCTCCCCCCTATTTTTGCTCTATAGAATCCATCCTTCCTCCATTCTTACCTCCTTCCCATTATGTATCATCATCCACTTATCACAGATATCATTTGGCCTATGGTGTTTTGGGATTGGCTTATTACACTTTGAATGATATTCTCCAACTGCTTCCATATACCTGCAAATGCCATAATTGTATTATTCTTTATGGCTGAATAATATTCCATTGTGTATATATACCACAGTTTCTTTACCCATTCATCTATGGAAGGGCATGTAGATTGGTTCCACAATCTATCTATTGTGAATTGAACTGCTATAAAAATTGATGTATCTGCTTCCCTGTAGTATGCTGATTTTAAGCCTTTGGGTATAGGCCAAGGAGTGCAATAACTGGGTCAAATGGTGGTTCCATTCCAAGTTTTCTAAGGAATCTCCACACTGCTTTCCAGAGTGGCTGTACTAATTTGCAACCCCACCAGCAATGTATGTGTGTACTTTTTTCCTCACATACTCGCCAACAATCATTGTTGCTTGTATTCTTGATAATCACCATTGTAATTGGGGTGAGCTGGAATCTTAGGGTAGTTTTGATTTGCATTTCTCTTATTACTAGAGATGTTAAACATTTTTTCATGCGTCTTTTGATTGCTTGTAGATCTTCTTCTGTGACGTGTCTGTACATTTTCTTAGCCCATTTGTTGATTGGGTTATCTGGATGGTTGGTGTAGTTTTTTGAGTTCTTTATCTATTCTGGAGGGGTTTTTTGGTTTTCCTGAGAAAGGGGGACAACAGGAACTCAAAATTCCCTCCCAATAGGTGTTCTCCAGGATAACCTCCATATCTTTTATTTAGACCTAGGAAAATCAAGAAATTGTTCATTTTGTCTCACTGTTGGATTTCTTTGAGGAGAAGCTCTAACTTCCATTGCAATCTGCAACAAAATAAAATAAAACAAAGCAAGTGTAGTTAGTGGTCTCCAGAGGTGCTTTCTGGAAGAGGGGAACCACTTCAGCCTCGTGGGAACTTCCCTGGTATGTGCAGTTCCACGTCTGAACCACCTGCACCTGATGCCCCAGGTGTGGAGCTACCATCTGCACCCTCACAAGGCTGTCTGCTCAGTGATGTGTTGGTTCCTTTGTGGAACCCACCTGCAGTGCCTGCTGCATGCCCAGCAGTACTCCCTTCCCCAGCATCCTGGTGGCTGCCGTGGTGTGTTCTGCCTAACCGTGTGGAAACGTGAAGTCCCTAACTCTAGAGAGATTCAGCGACCATTGGAAGGCTTTTTGGTTTACAGTGCCTGGTTATGCAATGTCCACACTTCACATCCCCTGGAACTGGGGTACTCCTTGTGCTAAAATATATGGGGAAACACTGCTGATATTATATCCCTGCAATTACTACTTTCTCTCTATAAATACAACCAACATGGAATTTCTAAATATGGAAATCCCAGAATTTCTAAAATGAAGCATGAAACTTATGCATATTTTGAATCATATGATTCTCATATTACAATATTGAACCATCTGGAAATGGCTTTTGAAACATGCTCGCTTTGGATATTGGCTGTTTAAAATGCCTTTCAAAAATTTCAGTTTTGATTAATTTTCATTTTTCATTTTCCTCTTTATGATCATCTATAGGTGGACCCTGTCAGTTTAAAAAATTCAGGTGTTTCCCTTTTTACATTCTTAAAAATAAATGATTGTAAGTGACCATCTATGTTATAATGGTAAATAATTTCTCAGATTCTTTCTAATTTTTTCTTCCCACTTTATTTTTATTGGTGTCTTTTTCATTAAAATTTTTTCTCATTATTGAATAAATGAAAGTTGAACAGAGACTCACCAAATATAATCTGTACCAAATGTTTTTCCAGGTAAGACTGTTTTTGTTGAGGAGGTTTTAATCCTTTAGCCATGTTGGAAGAGCAATATTATTGAATATTTACTAAAGGCTCCATGAAGGTCAAAAATTAATTTGGAAAAGTGTCGTCTTTACTGTTTCAGATTCTCATTCTAGTCACAGACGTTTCCCTCTGGGTATTTTAATCATTTTTTTGAGCAAATTTTCCTGACATTTGGAATATACATATATAGGATATAATTATTTTGTATTGAGAGTGTATAATGTGAGAGAGGTTTAATGTCCTTAAGAATGATGTGCACAGACATTATCTCTCTGTTTTTGTTATGGTATTATTAAAGTTTTAGATTTTTCTGTGTTAATGAGATACCCTGTTCCAAGGAATGCATTTTAGTTTAATGATTTTCTAAAAATATATCCACATTCTTCAAATATTATTCTTCAAATAATAATAATTAATAACAACTCTTTCTTTTCCAGGTCTTATATTATTCGTGGGAAATCCCAAAATCTTGTTACAATTTATGGGATGATTTAGGATTTGTATTTTTCTTTCTTTCCTTTTAGGGAATAACCCTAAAAATGGTGGTAATGTGATGTTCATATTTATATTAAAATTAATCATATTGAATGCATAAATATAAAAATGACTAAATGTTAATTTCTGGGTGCTTTTAAGGGGCTTTGTAAGGGTAGAAATAAGTTTTAGTGAAAAACTTATTAGAAACAATGCTAAATCCATCTCCATATTCTCAAAAATATTTTTTTGTATTCTCAAATAAATTCTAAACATTGAATGTCGAACAAGGGACTACACCAGCAATCTGAGGAAACAAGTGTATAAGGTGAACTTACTATGGAGACACCTAACCTTCGTAGAGTTACTTTCTGAGAATGAGACCTATTATAGATGTAAGGGAGGTGAACATAGGTAATTGTGTCCACAAGCTAAAGATTGTGAATAAGAAATATGATGCAGAATACCTTAGATGCAAGAATAATTTATGGGATTGACCAAATTTAATATACTTAATCTACAAAGACTTAACTATAAATCTTGGAAAGATTCATTCTTTACTGGGAAATGGCAAAACAGTATTATAGATTTATAAAAGAAAATGTCAAAAGGGTGGTAAGTGCTTGAAATGTTTGATGAAGGAGAATGAAGGTAGTTGTGATGGTTCCAGGTGACTGAGATGGCAGGGTAGGGATCTCTTGACAGACAGTGGCAGTAAGAGGAGGTCAGTTTCTACTACGAAGGACAGAGATCCTCAGAACCGGGCTCAAGTAGAGAGAGAAAGCAAGATGAGAGGAAGAGACATAAAGAGGCACAGGAGCTGGCTGCATAGACTACTCTAAGTGAGGGGCTCTCTCACTGCAATGTCCCCCCCGTGCCACCAAGGCTGGTCCTGTGAGTGCTGTGCTGCCTCCTACCTGCTCCCACATCAGTACCCCAGGGGTGGTGAGCTCCTGCTCTTGCTTTCCTGGGTGATGAGGGTCAGCTCAGCTCTGATGAAGTGAGGAGGTAGCGTCAGGGAGGAGGGCTCTTCAAGGTTCAGATGAAGTAACTTGGAACTTGCCATCACAGACAATATCAAACACTTTTTCTAAGCCGACACAGAGCTGACTAATACCCCTGCCCACATACTTTGACAGAGCTTCTGTCCTCCCTACCCAGGGCACAGTGGAGACACAGTTCCAGGAGTGTGATCAGAGAAAAATAACGAGAGGAGTTTGTGCAGGAAGTCATCTGCATGAATCCACAGCTTTCTTTACAAGCTCAAAACAAGTCCATTGTGTGGTCCTAAATATACGAAACCAGAGAGTAAGGACCATCTTTAACAATTTAGAAGGCACTGCCTTTATAGGCCACATCAAGCATTATGAAAAATCAGAAAATCAGAACAGTGGAACACCAAGAATTCCTTTCATGTCCTTGTGTTTAGCATGAATTAGAAGCCAACAGGTGAGATCTTCCAAAGGCACTACCTACCATGGGGGTCCCAATGCCCAGGTGTTCAGGAATTGCAGCACTTTCCTGGTTCACGCTGTATTCCTGGTTCATTTCCCAGTCTCTTCTTCTCAGGAGGGGTGCCATTCCTCACTCACATACAACACGTAGGCATCAGCCTCTAAAAAGTTGTATTATAGAAAACAGCCCTGTGAAATCCTCTTTTGGAGCCAAACAAAGAGCATCAGTGTAGTTTTGAAGACAAGGTACAGCGATTTCTGTTTGAGAACCGTGGGGCTGAGTGTTTTCATGTCAATATACGAGAATGATTTTTCCGTGAGGACTGGTATGTGCTTATTTTAACCATTCTTTAACTTCTTATTAATATACTCTCCCTTCCCTCTTCTAGCTCTGGTAGATCATAGCACAAAGACTGTGGCTCCACTTTAAACTTTAGGCAAGGATACACGTTCAATTATTTTCATTTGTAAAATTGTCTTGGGGAAAAGAAGCAGGAGAAGAATAAGAGAAAAGGTGAGTGTCTTAGACAGACTCCCACATGCCCCTGGGACCCTGACCTGTACTGTATGTGACACTGGTGTTTTGAATATAATCTCTGAACAGACTTTTCTTCTTTGAAGTTCATTTAAAAACGACATCATCAGGATGGTGGAGGAGAAACCAGCTTCATCATCCCACCCAAAACCAGGTGGAGACAACACTCTTCATACCATAAAATTGCAGGGAGCATCTGCAAAAATGCAGTGCAGATGAAAGAAAAGAAGAGGATACCACTGACGTAGAAGAATTTCTGGTCATATTGACATACTTAAGATGCCATCAGATGCTGAGAACAAATATAGCAGAGGTTACTGGGATGGTATTAAGACAATGCTCCATGGATGAGACCATCTCACCAGAAGGGAAGACCTACCATGGGTCTCCCTACGCCCATGTATTTCAGGGTTTCCACACTCCTGGTCCACTTCCCATTGCCCTCCTCCTAGGAATGAAGACATCCCTTGCCAACACTTGCTAAAGAGACACCAATTTCTACAAAACCATCATACAAGAAACAGACTTTTGGAGTCAAAGAAAGAAAATCATGAGAGAATGTCACGGACTGAAAAGTGCAGTGACCCCTGTTTGGGAACAATGTGGTCAAATCTTGTATTGTCCATGTATCAGGAATGGTTGCTGTAGGGAGAACTCCTAAGTGCTCATTTTAGCAAAGTCCTGAGTATTGTGGGACATAGTCCCCCTTCTCCATTCTGAAGTTGTAGATCACAGGGTCAAGACTGTAGTTCCAACTAAGCAAATGTGTAAGGCCTTACGATCCATCACTGTTATGTGTGCACATGCTTTGGGTTAAAGAATTAGGAAGTGAATCAAAACGGGAGGCAGGAACTTCTCAGGTAGACTCCTAGGTGACTGAGAAGGGTGTGCCTTTAATTGTTAGTGATTCAGGGTTTTCGAGTGGAGGAATCACTGGACAGCCTTTTATTTTGTGAATTCCTTTCAGGCATGACACCATCAAGATGGCGTAGCAGGCAATCTCTGCCTTTACCAGTTCACCTAAGTCAGGCAGAGACTGTTATCCATAAAGCAGGAAAGCCCATGGTGGAACCAAGAGCCCATCAAGAAACAGGATTCACATGGTGGGTAACAAAAGGACAGGATGTTGGAAATGCTAGGACATGACTAATAGTGATGCATAAAGTGGAGGATATTGGTTGCACCCATGTAGTAGGACCCATGGTGATTGACAGCAGCCTGCCCCACAGAGGACACCAGCACCTTCTGCCAGGATATCATCAATGACTATTTCCCCTGGAGTACTCCACAGAGGGAGATGTGGCTCCCAGGTTCTCTTTTCCTCAGGAACAGACTGCTGTGGAATCACTTTGGTAAACATTCCATATCTTCCCACTCCCTGCCAGAGTCCTGACTCCAGTGTTATTGCTGCAGCCCATTAGGAGTCCACTGCCCATGTCCACCCCTGTGGCTGAACTTGGCATGACCATACTTAAGATACTCGTCTCTTGTAATGGTGAGGTAGTTTGCACTGTTATATCAAGAGATGAGATCTCAGTGCATGTGACCATATGCTGGAGATTGAGTCACTTGCTACAGAGAGGTATTCCCTGAGGTGCCCCTAACTTCTATAAGTCTGTGGAGACCTGGGCCCTCTAGTCCTGGAGTGTCATCTGCTTCACAACATCCACATCTGACATAGTGTTACCAACATGTCAGTGGAGGTGGCTGCACCCTGTACCAATGCCATTACTCTCTTGGATTCTAGAGATGCATGTCTGCAATGTATAGCTATGATTCAGTTCTCAGATACATGGTGACTACTCAGGTACCCCTCATCTGATGTCTGTCCAGTGTCACCATGAGTCACATTGTAAGCCAGATCAGTGCCATGAGGACTCTGGTGAACCATAACACCATGGTTTATTGCTAGCTCTTCCTGGGAGAGAATGGTGGAAGAGTGTGTAAGATGAAAGTACTCAGTACACGGTAGGTGGGAAGCAGAGAGTGAAAGGGAGCATGAAAGTGGATGCGGAGAGGGTGAACCCTTCCAGGTCATACCCCAGTGACCCATTTCCTCCATCTAGGTCTCACTTCAAAACCCCTTTAGGTACCAATGAATTAATTCATCAAATGGAGCAATCAACTGTTTTCATTAGCTTTATTGCTGCTTTGAACAAAAGATGTGACAGGAACAATATTAGAGTAGGAAAAGTTTATACTGCAGCTCACAGTTTCATAGGTGTCAATCCAAAGACAAAGCTATATTACCTTGGGTACCAGCTGTTGAGGAACACCACAGCAGAAGAGTGTTTTGGAGGAAAGTAGGTCAAGATGCATGGCACCACAAGCAGAGAGAGAGACCTGCTCATCAAGAACAAAATATACGCCCCAAGGGCACACCTCCAATGACTCATCTCCTCCACCCACACCCTAACAGCCTACAGATACCACCCTGTTAGTCCCCACTAGGGATTAATGCAATCATTACGTTTACATTGTCAGATCCAATCATTTCATCTATAAACTTTCTTGGATTATCTCACATGTGGGTCTTTTGGGGACACCATGTAGCTAAACCATAATATACACTGATGATGTCAGAGTTCCTGGAGCCAGTTGCTGAGTAAGAGCTGCACCTCTGAACCTTGCTGCACTGAGGATCATGCTTCCAACACATGGGCCATTGGGGAGACTCCAGAACCAAACCATTAACAACTCCTTAGATGCTCCTGGAGGAACACAGCGCTATAGACACCTTGATTTTATCCCAGTGATATCCTTTCTGGACTACCATTCTTTTGAACTGTAAAATACTTCATTGGTGCTCTTTTATCTTTCAAGCTTGTTATACTTGGCTCCAGCAGCAAAACGAAATGACCATACCTGGCAATCCCCATGTTCTTGTTTTAAACTGGTCAACCACTACCCCTGGCCAACTCATGGTGTCTATGAAGCAGAGGTGAGAAGACATGTTGGAATGGCCGCTCAGGTTTGCTTTTCATCGTTAACAATGGGGCAAGAGAGTTTTCAAGCAAAGGAGCACAATGGACCATTTTCCATCTTATATGAAATTATGTTTAAATATGTATTCATATAGACATTGTGAATTTATTTTCTCTAAATTTATCAGTTCAGTAGGACATGAAAATACAAATCCCCCCAAATTAAAAGATATACTAGTGTTAAAAAAATCAGTGTAGAAGAAAAAGATTATGAAATAAATGTCACTCAGTTTTTTTTTAAAGTAATTGGATCAAAATAAACTAAATTATTGCCTTAATACCAAAATAAGAAAGCTGTAGTAAAGATCTTCAACTCTGCTGGACTCTAGAAGACAGTGTCAATGAGCCCTCTGAGCATATGCTAGGGTGTAAGAAAAGAAACTGAATGGAACCGAGAACATAAATGATGAATCAAGTGTGTTAAACAAGTGTAGGTCATGAAAACAAAAGAATAAACAAATGGAATTTTAGGGAATGTATTTAGAACATGTTAGGAATTATAAAACATGAACTTGTAGATAGGTACACTGTTTAATTAATTAGAGTGAAAACACATATGATGCTATGTGATCCAAGGAGATGAGTCAAAAATACAGAGAATAAATGCAAGGAGCTCATGACCCAGTGTATGTGTCTGTCAAGCCATCACCTGTCACCTGAATATGTGCCACTGTGCTGGCTGTACTTCAGTAAAGTATAAATACAGGATAATACAAAATCATGAAAAGGTGCTCAACTTCACTAAGGATCCAGGGCAGTGCTGTGGTTCGATTTGTGGTGTTTCCAAAGCTCAGATGTGGGAGAAGTCTGCAATGATCACAGGTTAAGTGATTGGATCATGGATCTGTAACCTAATTTGTGGACTAAGCCCGTTAAAATGGATCATCTGAGCGATAAGTGTAGGCAGGTAGGGTGTGGCTGGAGGAGCTAGGTCATCAGGGGCTTGCTTTCTGTTTGTATTTTCTTTCTGGGGAGTGGAGCTCTCTCTGCTTCCTGCTTGCCTTGCTCTAAGCTGCTTTCCTCCTGCTCACTCTTCCAGCAGGACGTGTGGCCGCATCTCAGGCCCAGAGCTGTGGAATCAGCTGACCATGGACCAAAACTCTGAAACCGAGAGCCAAAATAAACTTTTCCTTTTCTAAATATTCTTGTCAGTAGTTTTGGTGAGATTAAGGAAAAGCTGACTAAAACAGTAAATGAAATGAGAAACTTGTTGTGCCTTGCATAACAACATTTTGGTCCCTCATCAACCACACATAAGATCATGATTTCATAAGTTTGCATCTCCTGGGGATGCCACAGCAACATTAACTTGTCTATGTGGCTGTGTTAAGAAAGCAGGACTGTCCACCCCCATAATCTCTCTGGCTTCCACTCTCTCCATGTGATCTCTCCTTCTTGGGAGTGCTCCTTGCTCAGCTTCATCCACCTGGATGGGATGAAGTCAGAGGCTCCCTCACTAGAGCTGGAGTCATGCTAATTGGACTTAATTGACTCAAACTGTGAGAATAATGGATTCTTTATAACTTATACCATTTCTGGAACTTTGTAATAATAATGCACATGGACTAGCATGTCATATAAAAGAGATATGGGAAGCTTAGTGATGTGATGTGTATAAAACATGGAAATAGTGTTGACACCTACTGCGTGCTGTTGTTATTAATATCAGCATAAATTACTCCGAATTTCTTTTCCAGCTCAAAATCTTTTATTCATTTTAAAACTTTGTATTTCCTGTTCTTGATTCTATTTTACATTTAACTCTCTGCTCTGCCATTTTCACTACATTTGACAAATATTCCCTGAGGAAAATAGTCCTTTCCAGCAACAGGATGAGGCATTTGTCTTAAAGGTTGGGAAAGAGACTTTTTTGAATTTGAAGAATCTGTACAGAGGATGAATAAAAAAATAGAATATAATTGGTGTGATGGGAAGCACAGTAATTTGATATGATAGGGTGAATTTTTTCCACTCCCTCTAAGAAATGTTCCTGTATATGAATTTTTCAGACAACATTAACTCAACACTAGAAGTACACATCCCATCACTTCTGATATATGTCAGTGCAAAAGACCAGAAAGCAAAGACTGCAAGTTCTTGCTCACGTGAGGATAGGGGTGAAGTTGATGTCACAGGACTTGAGAATACAAAAGTGGTCCCTAGAACCCAGGTGGGGTGAGGAGGATATTGGGTAGAGGGCATGAAATTCAGTTTTATAAGAGAAATGATTTATAAAGCTCTACAGCACATAAAGGCCATAATTCATAACAATTGATTTTATAATTTTAAAAAACTTGAAGAGAGTAAGTTATGTGTCCCAGTGAAAAGAAATAATAAATGTTTCAGGAGATGGAAATGCCAATTGCCTTGATTTGATCAGTATATGTTCCACACACGCATCTAGATATCACACTGTACCCCATAAACATATGGCAGTATCATGTATCAATAGAAATACAAATGCCCATACCTCAGTGTAAGTAATTACAAATGAATAATTCCAGGTGTATTCATACAAAAATGGTAAGACAGTGTACATGATCCAATATGTTGCATTATAAACAGTCCCTAGGTGGGAATGAGTCCTAAGAAGATGCAAAGAATGTGTTGTCCTAAAATACACAGAGCAGAGGTAGCCACAATTTGGATGGACAGGGTGAAACTCTCTGGTCTCCAGTGCGGCACACACTGTGACTCATGATAGGTGTGCATCCATTATTTATCTGAGGGGTAATATCTTGTTGAGGACTCTCCCCAGGGTCACCTTGATGTCCCTGTTTCTCAGACTGTATATGAAGGTGTTCAGCATGGGAGTGGCCATGGTGTACATCACTGAGGTCATCAACTCATCTTAGAAAACACCGTGGCTATAGAACTGAGGGTAACTGCAAGGCTAGTTCCATAGAACAAGGAGACCACCAGGAGGTGAGACCCACAGGTGGAAAAGGCTTTGTACTTGCCTCTGTGTGATGAGATCCTCAGGATGGAGGAGCAAATCTGAGAGTAGGAGAAGAGGATGTGATGTGTATAAAATGTGGAAATAGTATTGACACGTACTACATGCTGTTGTTATTAATATCAGCATAAATTACTCTGAATTTCAGGGATGCACCATTGTTTGGGGTATAAATATTTACTATTGTTATGTCTTCCTTATTTATGGTTCCCTTAAGCAGTATGAAATGTCTTTCTTTATCTCTTCTGACTAACTTTGGCTTGAAGTCCACCTTATCTGATATAAGGATGGAAACCCTGCTTTTTTACTGAGTCCATGTGCATGGGAGATTTTTCCCCATCCTTTCACCTTTAGTCTGTGGATGTCTTTCTATGAGATGAATCTAGTGCAGGCAGCATATTGTTGAGTCTTTCTTTTTAATCCATTCTGCCAGACTATGTCTTTTGATTGATGAATTTAGGCCATTAACTTTCAGGGTTATTATTGAGATATGGTTTTTATTTCCAGTCATTTGGGCTTATTTTTGGTTTGTAACTTGGTTTGGTTTCTCCTTTGAGTGGGTTTTTCTCTAAGGTAGTTCCTCCCTTTGCTGACCTACATTGTTGTTTTTCATTTCCTCCTCATGGAATGTTTTGTTGAGAGCATTCTATAGTGCAGGTTTTCTACTTGTAAATTCTTTTAACTTTTGTTTATCATGGAAGGATTTTATTTTCTCTTCAAATCTGAAGGTTAGTTTTCTGGGTATCGGATTCTTGGTTGGCAACCATGTTCTCTCAGAGCCTGAAATATGTAGTTCCAGGCCCTTCCAGCTTTTAGAGTCTAGGTTGAGAAGTCTGCTGCTATTCGTATTGGTCTCCCCCTATATGTAATCTGATGCTTTTCTCTTGCAGCCTTCAAAATCCTATTTTTATTATGAATGTTAGGGTATTTTTATTATAATGTGCCTTGGTGTTGATCTGTTGTGATTTTGTGCATTTGGTGTTCTGTAAGCCTCTTGTATTTGATTTTCCATTTCATTCTTCAGGTTCAGGAAATTTTCTGATATTATTTCATTGAGTAGGTTGTTCATTCCTTTGGTTTGTATCTCTGTGCCTTCCTCAATCCCAATAATTCTTAAATTTGGTGTTTTCATAACATCCCATAGTGCTTGGAGTTTCTGTTCATGATTTCTTACCATCTTCTCTGTTTGGGTAACTTCATTTTCAAAATTAAATATTTTTGTCTTCATTGTCTGAGGTCTGTCTTCCAAGTGGTCTAGTCAATGCTTTCCATTGAGTTTTTTATTTGGTTTTTTGTTTCCATCATTTCAAGGATTTCCATTTGGGTATTTCTGAGAATCTCTATCTATTTTTTGAAATGATCTTTTGCTTCCTGCAGTTGCTCTTTCAACTGCCTATTGATATTATCATTCATTGCCTGCATTTGCTCTCTTATCTCTTTCTTTGCTTCGTGAATTATCTTAATCATGTATAATCTGAAGTCCTTTTCTGACATTTCTTCTACCATACTGTCATTGGTGTCTATTAATATAGAATATAGATTTGTTCGGGTCATTTTCTTCCCTTGTTTTTTCATGTTGTTCGTGTAACTTCTCTAGCAGTGAAGATCTGGGGTATTGCAGATTCCCCCCTATAGGCTTATAGTGGTCCTATAGCTTTCCAAAACCTTTTCTTTAAGTGGAGATCAATATTAGCAGTGCCCAATTCAGACACTGTGCAATCCTAGACCAAATAGTCCCTATGAGAACATTAAAAATATTGTCATAATAAACAGAATGAGTTCAAATATTATCTTC
Source organism: Sciurus niger (assembly GCA_020740815.1). Taxonomy (NCBI): domain Eukaryota; kingdom Metazoa; phylum Chordata; class Mammalia; order Rodentia; family Sciuridae; genus Sciurus; species Sciurus niger. Next base: position 294,488 of record JAHUXG010012733.1, read on the forward strand.
AGTATGACCATCAGATATGGAATAAGGTCTGCAGTTTCTAATGAAGGACAAAGAGGATGCAGAGGGATTAAGGATGTAGCTGTTGATGGGATAAGAAAAGAATATACAGAAGTTCTAGATACTAGAAAGTGTGAGAGTGTAATCAAAAGAAATTGGATGTTATCATGCAAAAAGGGAGAAAGAGACTCTGAGGGTATACAAAAGGAAAAGAGAGCAAGAAAAGTATGAAATAAAAACTTAAAATTGTTCAATAAGGAGATAAAAGAAAATCTACAAACCTTCCAGTCTTCAGTAGCCTGAAGCATGAGAGGTACCCAACAATGAGCTTCAAGTCCCAGCAGGCGTCTCAGGATGGGATTTTCCCCACCTAAAGATGAGAGCTACAGCTTCCAGGATTATCCAAGATGGCTGCTCTGGCTTTGAAATGTGTTGGCAAATGGGGAGCTGCAGTTTGTGGTGTGGATGTGGTCGGCCGGAGGTCCTGGACGCAGGGTGCTGTTGGTCAAACAGGGGAACTGGAGATTGGGTGTGTTTGGTGCAGTTGTGAGAATCTGGAGGCCAGGTGCAATCAGTCAGTCCGGAGTCCTGGTGATAGGGTGCAGTCAGCTGGTCTGGGGGTCCTGGCAGCAGGGAGCAGTCAGTCGATGTGAGGGCTCCAGAGGCAGGAAGTGATCAGTTGGACTGAGGGATCCTGGAGATGGGGTCAGTCAGTCCAACCAGGCATCGTACGGGGCCTGGCTGTTGTCTCAAAATGGCGGCCGCCACGTGTAATCAAACCTGCAGGTACTGTGACAGTGAAATTCCAGGTAGCAGCCGGCAGCTGGCGCTCCACTGGCAGTTGGTGATCAGTTTGATGACTGTTGTGGGACAATCAGGAATTGAACTTCGTGTGGTAGGTGATTATAGTTGTAAGGCAGGCGATGGACAGGCAAGAGGCATGAAAATGGCGGATGATAGGTGCCTGACAGTGAGCTATCTGCACTCAAAGAAGGCATGGAGGGGGTTTTCAAGATGGCGTACTAGAGGGCAGCTGCATTTCATGTTGCTCCAGGACGCAGGATTCAAAAAAGGAGATAGTGAGAGACTTGGGACAAACTCAAAGCTGCCAGGTGAGTCTCTCCCGTTGGGGAGGCATCCTGAAAGGGGCAGTAGCCCCGGAATGCAGGGAACTTTGTGAAGTAGAGTTGCTCGGCGAGATGCCCCTACCCCCCCGCTATAGCAGTAAACACGGACAACTGGGATCATCTTAGAGAAGGCGGCTCAGCACAGCGCTTGGAATTGGAGCACCCACTGGGGCTCCGGGTTACTACCTGAGGAGGAGCTGCGTGGCGAGCTGTTTGGATTCAGAGTGATTGCTTCTGAACACCGGGGGGTTGCCCGGAGGAAGAGGAGAAGCGCAGCGGGTCACTTGGTCTAGGAGTGACTGCATCAGAGCCACAGGTGGTTGCCAGAGGAGGAGGCAAGTGGTGAGTTGTTTGGACTCAAAGCGACCGCTCCTGAACACCGGTGGCCTGCCTGGAGGAGGAGCACAGTGGGTCCCTTGGTCTCCGAGCAACTGCTCCTGAACACCCGGGGGTGTTCCCCAAGGAGGAGGAGGAACAGGGCGTGTCACTTGGACTCAGAGTGACTGCCTAAGGCTATGGGAGGTTGGCGGGAGGAGGAGACACGAAGTGAGTTGCTGGGACTCCTAGTGACTGCGTCGGAAACCGGGCGGCTGTCCGGAGGAGGAGGTGTGTGGTGGGTCTCTGGGTCTCGGAGCTACTGTACAGGGCTCCAGGTGGTGGCTCAGAGGAGCAGCAGCATAGCCAGGCGATTAGGTGCAGAGCAGGGTCCCAGGACTGATTTCTTGGTGAAAAAGCCACACAGAGACAAGCCTAGGGGCGGAGCGAAGTTTTCAGGACTGTGGGCAGATTCTCTGAGGAGAGGCAGCCTAAGGAGACTTGTCTGCGAAGGGTGAGGCTCCCAGGCCCAGGAGGTAGGTCCGGGCCCCTGGGAATGTTGCAGAGGAAGACAACCCAATCCAGGCAGTAGTTGTAGATGGAGGGGAACCTCTAGGAGAGGAACTGACCAGCGAGACCTCCCCACCAGATGAGTCTTCCCTGCTGGGTGAGATTTTCCCACAAGGACAGTAAAACCAGAGACACAGGCACAAACCGGCCTTGCTTCAGCCCACAGCCTAGTTCCCCTTTGGATGATCATTGGTCAACAAGTGGAGGCACCTATGCCCACTATCAGGGAATATACCCCACCTGAGGGTCACCAATCCTAGAGAGGCAAATTCCTTGTGAAGCACCGCATTTTCAACTTCCTCCAAGACTGCAGGCTACTGAAGGATAAGAGGGGATATACTAGCAATCTTCAGGGACATTATAAGTCAATAGAGGAAATCTGCAATATCTTAATGAACCACTGATTCATGAACAATATGAGAAAACAAGGGAAGAAAAAGCCCCAAACAAATCTAGATGTTACATCAATAAAATCCAACGACAGCATGGCAGAAGAAATGAGAGAAAGGGAGTTCAGAATGCACATAATTAAAATGATCAGGGAAGCAAACGATGAGATGAAAGAGCAAATGCAGGCATTGAATGATGAGATGAAAGAGCAAATGCAGGCATTGAATGATAGCACCAATCGACAGTTAGAAGAGCAAATACAGGAACCAAAAGATCATTTCAATAAAGAGTTAGAGATATTGAAAAAAAAAAACAGAAATCCTTCAAATGAAGGAAACAATAAACCAAATTAAGAACTACATAGAAAGCACAAACAATAGGATAGAACACCTGGAAGACAGAATCTCAGATACTGAAGACAAAATATTTAACCTTGAAAACAAAGTAGAACAAACAGAGAAGATGGTAAGAAATCATGAACAGAATCTCCAAGAACTATGGGATATCATGAAAAGGCCCAATTTGAGAATTATTGGGATTGAGGAAAGCTTAGAGAAACAAACCAAAGGATTGAACAATCTATTCAATGAAATAATGTTAGAAAATTTCCCAAATCTGAAGAATGAAATGGAAAATCAAGTTCAAGAGGCTTATAGGACTCCAAATACACAAAATTACAACAGACCCACACCAAGTCACATTATAATGAAAATACTTAACATACAAAATAAAGACAGAATTTTAAAGGCTGTGAGAGAAAAGAACCAAATTACATTCAAGGGGAAACCAAAACGGATATCAGCAGATTTTTCAAACTAGACCCTAAAAGCTAGAAGGGCCTGGAACATCATTTTTCAAGCCCTGAAAGAAATTGGATGCCAAACAAGAATCTTATACCCAGCAAAACTTACCTTCAAATTTGATGATGAAATAAAATCATTCCATGATAAACAAAAGCTAAAAGAATTTACAAAAAGAAAGCCAGCATTACAGAACATTCTCAGCAAAATATTCCATGAGGAAGAGATAAAAAATAATGAAGCAAATCAGCAAAGGGAGGAATTATCCTAAAGGAACTGTCAAATAAAGGAGGAACCAAGGTGTGTCAAAAAAATAAATAAATAAAATGTAAAAAGTGAACCAAATGACCGGGAATACAAATCATATCTCATTAAGAACCCTGAATATTAACGGCCTGAATTCATCAATCAAAAGACATAGACTGGCAGATTGGATTAAAAAGAAAGATCCAAGAATATGTTGCCTGCAAGAGACTCACCTCATAGAAAGCGATACCCATAGACTAAAGGTGAAAGGATAGGGAAAAACATACCATGCACATGGACTCAGCAAACAACCTGGAGTATCCATCCTCATTTCAGATAATGTGAACTTCAAGCCAAAGTTAGTCAAATGGGCTAAGGCAAAGAGCAGATACTTCACAGAAGATCTACAAGCATTCAAAAGATGCATGAAAAAATGTTCAGCATCTCTAGTAATAAGGGAAATGCAAATCAAAACTACCCTAACATTTCATCTCACCTCAATTAGAATGTCTATTATCAAGAACACAAGCAACAATAGGTATTGGAGAGAATGTGGGGAAAAAGGTACACTCACACATTGCTGGTGGGGTTCCAAATTAGTGCAGCCACTCTGGAAAGCAGAGTGGAGATTCTTTAGAAAACTTGGAATGGAACCACCATTTGACACAGCTATCCCTCTCCTTGGCCTACACCCAAAGGCTTAAAATCAGCATAATACAGTGAAGCAGCTACATCAATGTTTATAGCAGTTCAATTGACAATAGATAGATTGTGGAACCAACCTAGATGCCCTCACTAGATGAATGGGTAAAGAAACTGTGGTATACATACACAATGGAATATTACTCAATCTTAAAAAATAATAAAATTATGGCATTTGCAGGTAAATGGATGAAGTTGGAGAATATCATGCTAAGTGTAATAAGCCAATCCCTAAACGCCAAAGGCCAAATGATATCTCTAAGTGGATGATGATACATAATGTGGGGGGTTAGAAGGAGGCAAGAATGCAGTAAGGATGAATTGTATAGAGGAAAATGAGTGGGGGGAAGTATAAAATAATAGAATGGGATAAACATCATTACCCTACGTATGTGTATGATTATGCAAATTGTGTGACTCTACTTTGTGTACCCCATTTGTGTACAAGGAATAATAAAAAAGAATGATATCCTGATGACATACCTTCACCATTGCAGTTATATTTAGAAAACTTTTGATTATTAAGTGTGATGAGGTGTCTTGGAAATTTTCTGGATCTTCTCATGAAAGCTATAATTTCTTTTAGAGTCCACTTTGACCATATAATTTAATTTATAACACATATCTCTTTTGACCTCATTGTAGTGTTTTGAAATTCCAGATCCTTGCAAGATATGGAATTCTCCTATTTCTTCTTTCTTTCAACAAATAAACCTAGGGTTTTGTCCTGTAATGTGATGCTCATTCTCATTCTAAATTGCTCACATTAAATATGTTCTGTTTATTCTTGTAAACCTGCATTGCTCTCTCTTACGTACTTTAGAAGGGATTTTTTAAAAGGTATCAATAAGTTTATAATGATTTATTACGTATTTCAAAAATAATGTAGAATTCATCATTGTGTTCTGAAATAAATTTCAAACATTCTGTGTGGAACAAGAGTCTAAAGCAGCCAAGTGCAAAATACACAACAAAATCAAGGCAAATTAATCCATGGATATAAATAATCTTTGAAAGTAGATGTACATTCTGATTAAACTTTTTGGTATAAATAAAAGAAAAAACCTCAGTAATTAAAAGTATATTCTGAAAACACCTAAAGGAGAAAATATGATGTGCTGAACATTAAAGTGCAAAAATAATCTATTTGGGTAACCAAAGATAAGAGCTTTATTTATTTATCTATTTATTTATTTATACTCCAAGGGTTGAACCTGGGGTGCTTAACCAGTGAGCCACATCACCAGACCAAAAGGAGACACCTTGAGGGAATGAATGAACATGGGAGTAGAGTGTTATGGATAAAAGAAAAAAGAAGCATCTTTGATAGAGGAGAGGCAAGGTGCTTGGGGTGATTTCAAAAAGCCCCCAACATGGCTGGGTAAAAACTTGCAAGGGCTGGGAGTTAAGAGGTGGCCAATGTCAGGAGGGAGGTGAGAGATCCTCAGAACTGGGCTCCAGAAGAAAAGGAAACAGGAAGAAAAAAAGCTGAGAGGGAGAGATACAGGAGCAGACTGCACAGACTGCTCTAAGGGAGGGGCCTTCCTCATCTCAGTGTCCCCACTGGGCCACCAAGGCTGGTCCTGTGAGCACTGTGCTGTCTCCTACCTGCTCCCACATCAGCAGCCCCTGGGGTGGTCAGCTCCTACTCTTCCTTCCCAGGGTGATGAGGGTCAGCTGAGCTCTGATGAAGGGCAGAGGTAATATCAGGCAAGAGTGGTCTCAAGGTCCATGTGCAGTCACTCATTCCTGGCAGAGCTGAGCTGCGTGAGAGGAACAAGGGGCATATTTGCTATTTGCAGGATCTCAGAGGGTGAATTCTCATGAGTGCTCATTAAATTCTTTCTTTCCTTGTTGCTGTATTCTCTGAACAATTACATTCCCATGAGCAAGGAAACCAAACTAGAAAGGCAATTGTGCATGCAGCTAGTTTTGCATCCCTGGGACCATCTTGTTTGCCAGCTATGTCTGTCCTTCCCTTGGGACTGTTGGCTCATGGTGTCATTTTTTCTCTGGACTTGATCACTACTGATTATTGTACTTCTTCATGAATATTTTCTCCACCTGAGAAGTGGAGTTCCTTGGTCTCTCCCAGGCACGTGCAGGCAGTACACAGGCCCATGTGAGTCCTGCACCTTAAGTGGGAGCTGTGTACAGGACCACATCTAATTCTACATGCAGCTCTTTCAATAAAATTTCCCTTCCAAGAACTTTGCAAAGCTTCCATGTTCACCTTTCCATGTTCAGTGCAGAAGAAATTCCAGGCATTTGTTTAGGGAAGTGCATTGAGCGGGGGTTGGCTTTACTGCAAGGAGTCTGTAGGCACCTAGAGCTTTACATTTCCAAACAAGCTGGCTGCATCTGTCCTCAGAATTCCAGTGCAGAGTATGGATCATCTTTAACAATTCACAAGACACTTATCTTTACATCCCAAATCAAGCATTTCTTTTTTCATCATTGGAATATCTTATTTAAGAAAAACACAATTACAACCTTTGAACTACTTCTTAAAATATTTTTTTATCTTTTGCTCATTCCATGTATCCATGTTTTAAAATAGTATATAATGTATGATGTAAATAATACCCATACAATGCTGTATCCTGGAATATGCACTTAAATTATAACAATCATTTTCTTATATTTCTTTTATATTTCGTTGCAAATTTTTTTCAATTTTGGGTGCTGTGGTTGGAACCCAGGGACTTGCACATGCTAGGTTAATGCTGAACTACTGAGCTGCACCCTAATTGAAACACAGGATGTAGGATTTTTTCCAGAATGGCCTATGGACCTGGTCCTCTAACCCTAATACCACCAGGGATGATGTTAGGATGCTAAGCCTCTGGACATATAGCAGAAGTATGACCTCAGAATTTACATTTGCACTTGAATCCCTCAAAATCCTTATGCATGGTGAAATTGGTCTCAGACATATTTTTCCAATGTTGACATTTGGGGGCAGAATGATTATTTGTGTTGGGACTTGTCATGTTCATTGTGAGGGTCAGTACCACTCTTCAGTAATTGCCAAATATTCCCAGGGGAAAAATATCTCTTTTTGAGAACCATAGTTTGAGAACTGGAACCATTATTCCAGAATTCAAAGCCAGGCCACATCCCTTATTTGACTGACAATGTTTTTCTGCTCCATTTGGGCAGTGAAGAATGGAGTTTTTAATAGCCCAGCTATCTCACACAATAGGATATGAAAAATCAATTGTGTGATTACTAGAGGGTGCTAATCTCAGGTTATAGTGCTCGAGAAGAATGAAATGCATGCCTTATTAATAAGATAAGCACTTTTTAACTTCTGCAAAAACCAAAAAAATTATTAGGCTTGGGAAACAGACCATGAAGGCAAGAAGTATATTGCTCAAACCTTTCAATCAGAGGACCACAATTCTTCCCCTCGATAAGACAGCATGACAATTTCCAGGGGTATCTTGTGCTTTGTACCCACTACACATATCTGTGTAAAGGTTAATTGGGGTCCAGATATAAGGGTTTACGAAAGGACTAACAGAGAGGCAAGCACATGGGATGGTGACCAGCAAGAAGTGGCTTCCATGGCAAAGTCAGTCCAGTTTTATTATCGATCCCAGGGTCATAGGAAGTTACATTAGTTTACATAGTGCAGTTAGCTTTGTGCATGTGCAGATCATACACCTTGCTTGCTTCTCAGAGTCCACTGGTACTAAATGTTATAATACGACAATGTCTCCAGGCCTGAAGGACAGAGGGGTAGCAGAGCATTTTTGAATCATTCAAACATAAGGCCTGAGGAGTTTTCTTGACTTGAAGGACTTTCACTCCTCTTTATGTTGACTGACCTGAAATCCCTACATATCTGCTATCAAGATTCATGAGATCTAATCAAGATGAGCTCATTAGTGTCAGGCTTTGTGAGGAGGCTGGACCTCTGGGAGGCAGGTGAATTCATGAGGAGTAATAAAAACTAGTTTTACTGGACTATAAATGGGTCTCTTGTGAACAGAGAATCTGAAGGAAGAATTTCCCATCTTTTCAGGCCAGTGTTCCTCAGGGGAATAAGACAGAAATGAGTTTAATGAGAAGATATATGGAGTTGTGACTTTCTACTCTGACATGGTCCTTCAGTGCACAGCCTTGTGCTGGATGGGACAATGTCCTTTGAGGTCTTCACTCTGCCTATGGACCTGACACTTGACTTCTTCCTGCTGTGTTTTCCGGGGACAGAGCTTCAGTCACCATCAAGCCCACCCAGGCAGGACCTTGCACATTCACAGAGGGACCTTCCTCCAAGAGTTGGTCTCCAGGTGACTCTGAGAGCTCAGTGGACGCTGCAGGAGGGCATCAGAGAGAATGGAACCCAGGACTCTTTAGCTGAGGTCAGTGGAGAGCCAGGCCAACCTAGCACACAGCAGGGCTGCTGTGGCTGCTCACTGTCCTCACTGAAGATTTACTCACAAGGCTGCATTGATTCATGACACTTGACTGAGAAGTTAACATTGCACTGATTAACACATGGTTCACTGCTGACCATGAAATGGAGCTAACACAGGCTGAAGAGAAGATGGGAGGGAGGTGTCCAGTGCTCATCTTAGTAAATATTTCAAAATCAGAGATAATTGGGAGCACATCACTCGTGTAAAAACTATAAATTTCTTGGTATTGTTGGGATCATGAAAGTAAGAAGTGTAATGTCCAAGGTTTTACACCAGGGGGACACAATTCTCCCCATTGCTAAAGATGGAATGACAATTTTCTGGGAATATCAGGTGTTTTGTCTCCAACACATATTAGTGCTCTCAAGATCCATGAGCTCAAATATAGATGAGCTCATCTGGGTCAGACTTAGAAAACACTTTCAGTCAAAGGAAGGATGAAGTTTAGGAGGCTGGACTTCTGGAAGGCAGTTGAATTGATGGAGGAACAATGAAGACTAGATTTACTGGACTATACATAGGTCTTTTGGGAACAGAGGATCAGAAGAAAGAATTTCTTTCCTTTTCAGGCCAGGGTGCCTCAGGGGAACAAGAGGGAAATGAGCCTAATGAGAAGATATAGGGAGCTAAACTCTGTTCTGATGTGGTCCCTCAGTGCACAACCTTGTGCTGGATGGGACATGGTGGAGTCTTTTGAGGTCTCTTGTCTGCCTATGGACCGGACACTTGACTCCTTCCTGCTGTGTTTTCTGGAGACAGAGCTTCAGTCACCATCAAGCCCACCCAGGCAGGACCTTGCACTTCCACAGAGAGACCTTCCTCTCAGAGCTGGTCTCCAGGTGAATCTGAGAGCTCAGGGGACACTGCAGGAGAGCTTCAGAGAGAATGTAACCCAGGACTCTTTAGCTGAGGTTAGTGGAGAGTTATGCAGACCTAGCCCAGTGCAGGGCTGTTGTGGATGTTTGCTGTCCTGATTGATGATTTATTCAAAGGGCTGCATTGATTCATAATACTCAGGTGAGAAGTGAGCACTGCACTGATTAACGCAGGATTCACTGCTGAGCATGAAATGGAGCTAACAGAGGCTAAAGAGAAGATGGGAGGGAGGCGTCTAGTGCTCTCAGAGAAAGAACAGAAGTCCAAGGAGGTTTGCAATTAAGGGAGTAGAGGGATAGGGATTAACTGTGGAAGGACAAGAAGTTAGAGCATTTTTAAATTGTATGTGTGCTCAAGAGGAGAAATAATTGATCATGTTTGTTTATTATTTACAACAATCCTAAGTAAGAATCTTGCAAATGCTATCTTAGGATAATAGTTCATGGGACACACATTTTTAAAGTATTGTTTGCTCTATAATAATGCTGAAAAATACGATTTCACAGGTGAGTAGAGTTATGACTGGATCCTTACTGTGGAATGCTTTGCATACCTGCAAGACTGAATATGCCTACAGTTTTTTCAGGTATTTCCTGGTGTGTTGCAAAGGAATGTGCTGGGTTTTCCTTGGCTTACTTGAGAGGAGTCACTGCTGCACTATTTTCCAATATAGTCTTCTTAAAACGTTTTTGGTATTTTTTTCTTTCATAGACTGTCTGCTTTCACATATATAGAGGTACTTTGGTTGGGAATGTGTGAACATTTGTGAATTTTGTAAATTCCAGTCTATGAATTGATTGTACCTGTGCATTGCTTTTTCCGAAACTATTAGTGAATAATTTAGTATTGTTTGAGTTCTTGTTTTAAATTAAAAAGAGATAGTGAGCATTCTCCTGCATTTCTAGTGCCACATCACCTTAGAGACTCTTTTCCAACTGCTTTTCAGAACCTGCTATTGCTTACTCTTGTGTTTTTGGTCTTTTTCTACTCAGATGCATTACTCAGAAAGGTTTCACATTTAGGTATCATTGAAAGGCATTCATGCTTATTTCCCTTTCATTCCAAGTTCATTTTATCTTTGTTTAGCATATTTTAACATACACAATTTTCTATGGGAGATATCAAAACTTTACCAATTTCCACCATCCTGCTGTTTAGAGGACTTCCTTCATTTTGTCTTATTTCAGGTGTTTGGAAATTGAGTCTCAAATTCATAACCCATGTTGATATCATTAACTAATTCCTATTTCACATCATTTCATTGGATGTTTTAGACTTTTCATTCCATTTCATTTCAATCAATGCATGGTGAATGAATATATTGAAAACTATATGGAACTCTGTCAACATGTACAGAGGGCATTTTTAATAAAGAATACGAAAATATTTAAGACTCAGTACAGTAAAATGTAAGCTGGTAGTCAGCAGAGGCTGGAAAGTGAGGGGAGGAGCCAGGGAGACTGGATAACCACTGCAACCCACAGTCACAGGGGAAGGGGCCTGTGTCCCACCACACAGTGGGAAGTTTTCAGTGAAGCCATTGTTTATACAGTGTTATTTCCAAAAGTTTATAATCCTATGAAGCTAACATAATATTACTTCTAAAACACTATACTAGTTTTTTTCTTTACTCTTTCAAGGCACATTTAGTTCAATATCAAGAGTGTAATACAAAAGATCCAAATTCAACAAAGGAACACAGTCCCCCATTACCACCAAGGACCATGCTGTTTTAACTTGTGACTTTGAATGAGATGGGTTTTCATAAAGTTCACTACTGAAAAAAATAATGCGGTGAGTCTCATCACAGCCAATATCCTTAACAATCTAGTTGTGAAATGTGTGTTTACATTGCTTAAAACTGTTTAAATCTAAGTTCCGCACAACACCTTCATGTTTGTACAGTCCTCATTTAAGATCAATTACAGTATTTGCAACCATTCAAGGAACAAACCATTGATGAAAACTATATTGATTTAAGGCTCCGTTATGTGATGTAGATCCCTAAGCTAATTGTTAAATACATGCATGACTTGTACTGACATCTATTATTTGACTTTCTGATGACTATTGAATGTTGGTTCTCAGCCAAAACAAACAAACAAAAAAAAAAAACAAGAAGAAAAAACATCAAAAGCAAAATCACCTCATTTGAACCAGAAGTTCAACAACAATCATGAAGTCTACCAGTCTTATTGGCAAAACGAATACAGAGTGTCTCTCAGTCATTAGGCTCAAGGTTAAGAGTGATGCATGTTCTGTTTTGTCATTTTACCTAAATTTTACATGTTCAATTCATGATTCAAAATCTCTAGGTTTTCAACTCTCTAACTGTCTGAAGACACAGTGGGCCATAGACTTAACACTTCTGTTTCTCCTTCTATTTTCTGAAAATAGAAATATTTCTCAAGTGTCTCCCTGTTTGAGAAGGGGAATTTTCAGAGATGACCTCTTCTTTGGAAGAGTTAGATGACATCAGGACTCAGAAGCAACGGGAAGAGGAAGAGAAAAAATTTGAAACACAAGGTTTGCCCAGTAAGTTTTACATAAATCATTATAAGCTGCACAACATGAGGATGTGTCTTCTTCTCTCTTATCCTTCCTTCCTTCCTTCCTTCCTTCCTTCCTTCCTTCCTTCCTTCCATCCTTCCTTCTATCCTTCCTTCCATCCTTCCTTCCTTCTTTCCTTTCTTGGCTCACAATGACTGAATCTGGGTGTGGAAATGAGCACTTGGGTGTCCCACCCCAGCTTTCTCCTACTTGGACTGTCAGGAATTGTTGACTGTGGAGTATGATTTGTTTACCTATCAGGCCTAATCTTCCAGGCATTCAGTCCACATTGGGTTTGTTCCAGTTTGTCTTTAGTGTGACCCAGTTTTCCAACTTTCCTTTTTAAGAAAAACAAGTCACTCCCTGGGTCTTCCATTGTTGATCTTGGTGGGCAACCCTGGGCTGCTGACTTGCTTGGGGCACTGACTTTGAGAAGGACACTCTTGCCTCTCTTGTTCCTCTGTTCCTTCACTCATTCCAGGCTTTTTGGGAAGAGGTTCTTCATTGGTCATCTTGAATCCTCTCTAGGCTGTGGCTGCAGAGGAGCTGCCAGTCACAAGGACCAAGGCCATGCTGCTGTCCTTCCACAGCAGCCCCAGAGCCTGCCTTCATACTAGTTTTTGATTACATGATTCCCATAAAGGATAAGAAAAGTTAGAAATTTCTAACACAGAGAATTGATGAATGGTTAAGGAGAGACAAGTGCTAATGACCCTGATTGGAGCATGTTATATTGCACACACGTGTTCAATGATCACACTAGGCCCTGCTAGTGTGCACAGCTATTATGTCTCAGTTAAAAAAATTCAGAGTGAAGCTGAGTTTCGGTCATAGAGCACTTGCTTATCATGCAAAAGATCCCAGGTTCAATTGGGTTCTTGCAAGAAGAACCCAACACAGCAAAGCAACTCAAAATGAAAAAAACAAATCAAAATCACAAAGTGCAGCAGGTACCTTTCTCAAAAGACTGAAATAAATTTTAATCAGTGTGACATATTGCATAAAATGGAAACAAAATGCATAAACTGATTGCTTTAGATGAAAATGATGATTACACAGTAAATTTACTGACTCTGCCACTCTGTTTTCCTGTAAGTTCTTAGTTTATGTTTGAACTTTTCTTCCTATTCTGCATTCTGACAAGCTCATATGCTCTTCATGCAGGAATAGGCTCCTGTGCATATTGCACATGCCCAGTGTTTAGTGCTGTGGTCTGCTCTAGCTTGTCCATTCTTTCCTTATCTCTCAAAGATGCCTGCTGAGTTACTTCCAATCAACTAACAGAATGCACTTTAGATATTTCAAAGGATGCAGGGTATTTCACCGTGAGGCTGGGCCACACATACTTTTGGTGGTCTTTCTTACTTTTGTAAACATTGCTTTACCATTATATCGAGGCTGCCAAAATATTCTGGTATTGTTAGGTTCAAAGTGGTTCTCAATGACGAGTGATATCTGTGTCTCCCAGGGGACACTGAGTATTGTGCAGAGACTTTTCACATCAAGAGAACTCAGGGATGCTGCTTAACGTCCTACAAGGCACAGGACAGCCCAATCCCAAAGTGTAAGCTGACCGGAATGTTGTAGGTGAGAAGATTAAGAAGTTGGGTGAAAGACCATCTTCAGCTTTCCCATTCATCCCTTTTCCCAGTCTGTCACCAAGACATGGCACCAAGTCCCTTGTCTTCCACCACCTCAGAGAGTTCCACTTTTCTGTTTGATAATTCCAATCCCATCAATTCAAGGGCTCCTTAGGGTGTTTTCCAAAGCAGAATAATGTGATGATATCTTGCTGTTTTCTTAACAGCTTGAAGCTAAGCTTTGTTCTTATCACCACTGTTTTGATCTCCCTGTTATTGATATCCTCCTGTTTTTCTAAAATTATCAGCATTTCAAGTGATGTCACAATTAGTGTTCCTCTACTGACTATTGGGGTGATTTTTTGACTATTGAACAATTTAAAATTCTATTTAGCGATCTGTGCTTATCTTCTTATTCTGAGTTTCTTGCCTTACAATGTAGTAGTTCACTGTAGATTTCATGTATAATGTCTAGATATTCATCTCAAGTGTGTTTTGCATTTTTCTAGTGAGGTCTTTAAACTGTCTGATTAGTGGTAAATGTGTGAGCTAGGAGATCAACTTCATCTTCTCCCAGAGAGACGGCAGGTTTATAAGGATGTATTCTACCATCTAATTTTTCCTATCAGTTGAATATCTAACTGTGTGTTATGTGAAATGTCCACATATACTAGTAGTCTTTATTCCTGATTCATTCCTAAGAGATAACTGAGCATTTATCACCTGACACAATGTCATAGGAACATTACCTGTATATATGTGTACACAAAGACTTTGTGAACTTATTCATTTATGGATGTTGATATATAAATTTTTATTACTGTCCTGTTGATATTTTAACATGCAGTATACCATTTTTTGGTTCTTTCAGGGTTTTTTGGTGTTCCTTTTTGTTTGGAAAAACCACAAAAATAGCATCTCCAGGTCTCACGGTTTTGGGCAGTGCAGAGTGTCCACAATCAGAGAGAAAGCCCTGAGTTCCATGCTCAGCATGTGCACAAACACACACACACACAAACACACATTAAAAACAACCTCTTATCTACTGTCTCCACTCAATCTGATTTTGTTTTTCTTATATCTGCTTCATCATCAGCCATGTGACATGATTATTCTTTTTAAAACAGGTTTATTGAGTGGTAATGAATGTTCAAAGGGCCACATGCATTTGATGTGCACAATTCAGTGAGTTCCCACATATGTCAATACATGTGATATACCCTTAGCACAAAAAAGCAATGGGCCTGTGATTTGACCCATGCACATGTTCCTTGTCCATCATTGGGAAGTGGGAGCTTTTGTGGTCAAGCCCTTGGCAGTGCTGCAATTTGGCCAGCACACTGCATGTGTTCCTCAGTGGTAAGAAAGAATTTCTCATTGAAAGTGTGCAATGGCTTCAGGTACAACCAGCAAAATGAGAAGTTATCCTACACTTATATATGATATGTCGAAATACATTCTTCTGTCATGTATAAGTAATTAGAGCAAATAAAACATATTTAAGAAAGTGTGCAATGCGTGAACTGCAGAATAAAGTTTGCAGTTAGACAGAAATTCCTACTCAGTGATGGCATTAGTGATGCCCTAGGACGACCAGATCCAGAAAAAACAGAACAAAACAAAACAGAGGTCAGTTTTTTCTTTTCTTATTTTTTTGTTTTTGTTTGGCAAGCCATCCTAACTTTATTTTTACTCTTGAAATAGAGTGTAATAACTTACTTTTAAAAAAGCAAAAGAACCATATTTTATAATATAATTACTCAGTGTAATTCTATATGAAGCAAAATGCTACACTCTTCTCAAGAGTCCACATACGGAAACTGGTTTATGATGGAAAGTATAAATTGTCTCATTTCTGTTGTGTTGGTACTGGGAATTGAATCCAGGGTTGCATTTCCTCTGATCCACACTGCAGGCGTTTTTATTTAGATACAGAGTCACAGGAAGTGACTTACGGCCTTGCTAAATGGCTGAGGCTGGCCTTGAATTTGCAATGCACTACCTCAGCATTCAGAGTCAATGGGGTACAGTAACGTACCATCAGATCCAACTGAATTTTCCCATTTCAACTAAACCAGTGGTGACCATATATGTATAGAGGAGTCATGATATTTTTCTTTTTATTTTGGTAGTCACATCCACCACATGGAACCAGGAAACAGCACAAGAGTTTCAGAGTTTCATCTGCTGGGATTCTTGGAGGACCCAGAACTGCAGCCCCTCATCTTTGGGCTTTTCCTCTCCATGTACCTGGTCACTGTGCTGGGGAACCTGCTCATCATCCTGGCCACCTTCTCAGACTCCCACCTGCACACACACATGTACTTCTTCCTCTCCAACCTGTCCTTTGTGGACATCTGTTTCACCTCCACCACCATCCCAAAGATGTTGGTGAACATCCAAACACAGAGGAAGGCCATTACCCATGCAGGCTGCATCACCCAGATGTGCTTTTTCTTCATTTTTGGAGAGTTGGACAATTTCCTCCTGGCTGTGATGGCCTATGACAGGTTTCTAGCCATCTGCCACCCCCTGCACTACATGGTCATCATGAATCCCTGGATCTGTGGTTTGCTGGTTCTGGTGTGATGGATCCTGAGTGTCCTGCATGCCCTGCTACAAAGCTTAATGATGTTGCAACTGTCCTTCTGCAGAAACTTGGAAATCCCACACTTCTTCTGTGAACGTAACTAGGTGGTCCAACTTGCCTGTTCTGACACCTTCTTTAATGACATGGTGATGTATTTTGCATCTGTGTTGCTGGGAGGTGGCCCCCTTGCCAGCATCCTTTACTCCTACTGCAAGATAGTTTCCTCCATCCGTGCAATCTCATCAGCTCAGGGCAGGTACAAAGCCTTCTCCACCTGTGCTTCTCACCTGTCCATTGTCTCCTTATTTTATGGCACAGGACTTGGTGTGTACATTAGTTCTTCTTCAACCCACAACTCACATCTCCAGTGCCACAGCCTCGGTGATGTACACTGTGGTCACCCCCATGCTGAACCCCTTCATCTACAGTCAGAGGAATAAGGATGTAAAGAGGGCCCTGAAAAGGGTCTTTGGTGGGCAACTGTAGCAGGTTCAGAAGCCTATGCCCCTGACTGCATGCAGCAAGCCTCAGAGCCAGAGTTGGGATTCTAATGATGTTGAGCATGTGAAGCTTCCTCCTCCTATTGATTTCCTGCAATTTCACTCCTCTAAGTTCAACCTCTCTCTTCCATTAACAGCGCACTTCATTCAGTCTCCTGCTTTCTAAGATGCTCAGTAGTTTTTTACTTTGAGTTTCTAAATTCTTTTTAACGTTGAACCAAAAAACCATTGATAATTCCCATTCATGTCATGGGACAGAAAGGATGTCTCAGGAATCATTTCTTCCCTCTTGAGATACATCATATCAATGAAGGTTTCTTTGGTTTTACTGAAAAAATATTCCTAAGTTTGGCTATGTGTATGCAGAAGCAGGGCACTGGGCCCCTGAGGTGGATTTTGTAGTTTGTAGTAGAAGGAAATGTGTCACTGAAGTGCTTCTCCTTTGCTTTATCAATTCTGTGTATGTCAATACTTTAACTGCTCCTCTTGGTAAATTGGACTTTAGTATAATGGTGTTGGTTGTTGTAGGTTACTGGGGTCATAAAATTAAATTAAAAATTTAGGCCAAGATATTCAAAAGTTCTGTGGATTAGGATTGAGCTAATTGAGATATCATTGGGAGATCATTATTCTGCCTACTACAAGTTCTTTTTAGCAGTGATACTAGTAGTGTTTCAAGAGCCCTTGTATGCAATTATTGACTGGACACAGTGGAGCACACCTTTAAACCAATAGCTTGGAGGCTGAAGCTGGTGGATGGTCATTGTGAAGCCAACCTTGCAAGTTAGGGACACCGAAGCAAACGAACAAATAAATAAATAGGGCATTTAGCTCAGGGGTGGGCCAATTCTGGGGTCAATATGCAGTAGGATGAAATGATAATAACAATAACACAGCAACAATAATACACAGAAATCATTACAATCTTTAGAGTGAGTGATCACACTTCCTTTCAAAAAATACACAAAATTAATAATATAAAGAGAATTTTGGCAGGAGAAGACCTAAAACTACCTACACCAGACTTTCACAGAACTTCACAGTCTTGCTCCTCAGAGAGAGGTCCACAGATCAGGACCTCCAGTAACAGTACCACCTTTGTCAAGGAAGAATGCAGAGGTCCTGCAACCACAGTAGACCTATGGTCTCAGCATTTGCATCACAACTTGCATCCTTGATGATTCTTCTGCATATTGAAGTTTGTGTAGAATTGGTTTTGATGCAGTCTTCATTGCTGACATTTGGAAGCAGGGCAATTATTTGTGTTGGGAGCTGTTGTGGGTGATGTAGATGTTTAGGACCAGCATTGAGACTTCATCATATATTTCCTGTGGAAAATATCTCAAGCTGAAAATATCAGGCTCAGATCTTAGGAACTGGAAATATTATACCAGAATTCAAATGAGAGTCTTTTCTCTACTTAAGTTAATAGTATTGGTCAGCCCAGTTTCTGTAGAGGATGGAGTTCATAATAGTATCAATACATAAGACAGACATCATAGAAGAGACTTCCATAAAAATGAAGATGCCCATTACATAGCAGATATTAAGCTCAGGTTATGATGCATAAAAAGAAGAAAACACATCTCTTCCTAGTAAACATTTGGAAGTGAGGGACTGAGTGGGATCTCTTAATATGTGTTAAACTGTAATTTAATGACAGTTTGAGAAAGAACCTCAAAGGCAAGAGGTGTAATGCTCAAGGCTTTAGACCAAGGGAACACAGTGATCACACTTGTTAAAGCGGACATGGCACTTTTCAGGGGTATCGGTGCTTTTCTCCCAGCACAGGTCCAGGCTTTGAAGACACATAAGCTCCAGTCAAGATGAGCTCAACAGTGTCAGACTTAGAAAACCTTTTCAGTCAAAGTGGGGATGAAGTGCCAGGAGGCTGGACCTCTGGAATGCAGGAGGATCCATGGAGAGATAATAAAACATAAGTGTACTGGACTATAAACATGTCTCCTAGGAAAAGAGAAACAGCAGGCAGAATTTCGTGTCTTTCCAGGGCAGCATCCCTCCAGGGGACAAGGGTGAAATGAGCCTAATGAGCAGATATAGGGAGCTGTGACTCTCTGCTCTGCTGTGGTCCCTCAGTACACAGCCTTGTGCTGGACGGGATGTGCTGGTGTCCTTTGAGGTCTTCAGTCTGCCAAGGAGCCCAGCACTTGACTCCTTCCAGCTGTATTTTCTGGGGACAGAGCTTCAGTCACCATCAAGCCCACCCAGGCGGACATTGCATTTCCAGATTGACCTTCCTCTCAGTACTGGTCTCCAGGAGAGTCTGACAGCTCAGTGGATGCTGCAGGAAAGCTTTAGAGAATGGAAACCAGGACTCTTTAGCTGAGGTCAGTGAGAGCCAGGCCAACCTAGCACAGAGCAGGGCTGCTGTGGCTGCTCGCTGTCCTGATTGAGGATTTACTCACAAGGCTGCATTGATTCATGACACTTGGCTGAGAAGTGAACATTGCCCTGATTAATACAGGGTTCACTGCTGGCCATGAAATGGAGCTAATGGAGGCTGAAGAGAAGAAGGGAGTGAGGTGTCCAGTGCTCCCAGAGAAAGAGGAGAGGTCCAAGTAGCTTTGCATTTAAGGGAGTAGAGGAATAGTAATTAAATGTGCAGGAACAAGTAGTTTGGTTAGTGCATTTTAAAATTGTGTATGTGCTCAATATGGGAAATAATTGATTATGCTTATTTATTATTTACAAAGATCCTGACTATGAATCTTGCATGTTATCTTAGGTAAAAAGTTCATGGGACACACATTTTTAAAGTATTATTTTCTCTATAGTAACATTGAAAATATAATTTCATAGGTGAATAGAGTTATGCCTGGATCCTTACTGTGGAGTGCTTTGCATACTTGTGAGACTTAATATACCTGTGGTTTTTCAGCTATTTCCTGGTGTGTTGCAAGGGGCTGTGCTGGTTTCTCTAAGTGATATGAGTTCCCCCCGCACTGTTTTCCAATATAGGCTTTTTAAGAGATTATTGGTATTTTTTCTACCACAGACTGTCTATTTTCATGTATATAGAAATACATTAGTTGGGAATGTGTGAAAATTTGTGAATATTTAAATTCCAGTCTATGAATTGGTTATATCCGCACATTACTTTTTCAGAAAATGTGAGTGATTAATTTAATATTCTTTGAATTCTTGCTTTAAATAAAAATAAAGATAGTCGACGGTCTTGTGCATTCCTAGTTCTATGTCACGATAGATACACATTTCCATCTGCTTTTTACACCTCCGCTATGACTTACTGTGTATATGTGTTATTCGGCTCAGATGCATTGCTCAGAAAGGCATCCACTGTAGGCATCATTGAAAGGCATTCATGCTTATTTCCCACTTAATCCAAGCTTATTTTATCTTTGTTTAACATATTTCAACATAAAAAATTTTGTAATGGAGATATCAAAACTACCTATTTTCACCATCCTGCTGTTGAGAGGACTTCCTTCATTTTGTCTTATTTGCAGGTATTTGGAAATTGAGTCTCAAATTCATAACCCATGTTGATATCATTAACTAATTCCTATTTCATATCTTTCCATTGGATGTTTTAGATTTTTCATTTCATTTGTTTCAAAGAGTGCGTGGTGAATGAATTTATTGAAAAGTGACATGGAACCCTGTCAACAAGTACAGGGGGCATTTTTAATAAGAATAGCAAAATATTTAAGATCAGTATAGTAGAATGTAAGCTGGTGGTCAGCAGAGGCTGTAAAGGTTGGGGAGGAGGCAGGGAGACTGTATAACCACTGTAACCCACAGTCACAGGGGAAGGGGTCCGTTTCCCACCACACAGTGGGAAGTTTTCAGTGAAGCCATTCCTTATACAGTGTTATGTCCAAAAGTAGTTTATAATCTTTTGATGCAAACATAATTTTACTTCCAAAGCACTCTACTTGTTTTTCTTTTTTTTTTAATATTTCAAGGCACATTAAATTCAACATCAAGAGTGTAATACAAAAGATGCAAATTCAACAAAGGATAACATCCCCCCATGCATGCATGACTTGTACTGACATCTATTATTTGACTTTCTCATGACTATTAAAGGTTCTTTTTCAGAAAAAAAACAAAAAACAAAAAACAAAAAACAACCCAAAGAAACAAACAAAAACAATTAAATACAATATCACCTCTTTGACCCAGAGATTCAACAACAATCATGAAGTCCACAGTCTTATTGGCAAAAGTGATACACAGTGTCTTTAGGTCATTATGCTCAAGGTTAAGTGTGAAGCATTTTCCATTTCTTCATTTTACTGGAATTTTACATGTTCAGGTCTTGATTGAAAATCTCTGTTTGCAGCTCTCCAACCTGTCTCTAGACAGAGGGTGCCACAGACACTTCTGTTTCTCACGCTATTTTCTGCAAACAGAAATATTGCTCAAGTGTCTGCATTTCCTAGAAGGGGAAGTTTTCGGAGATGGCCTCTTCTTCAGGATAATCTGACAGCATCGGGTTGCAGAAGCAAGGAGAAGGGGAAGAGAAAAAAGCTGAAACACAAATTTCACCTGGTAAGTTTTACACAATTCATTACAAGCTGCACAGTGTCAGAATGTGGCTTTTTCTTTCTTTCTTGGCTCAAAAAGTCTGAGTATCAGTGTGGAAATGAGCACTTGGGTGTCCCATCCCAGCTTTCTCTTAATGGGACTGTCAGGAAGTCTTTCTGGGGAGTATGATTTGTTTACCTATCAGGTCTAAACTTCCCTTCCAGGCACTCAGTCCATTTTGGGCTAGTTCCAGTTAGTCTGACCCAGTTTTCCCACTTTCCATTTTAGGAAAATCAAGTCACTCCCTGGGTCTCCCATTGTTGATCTTGGTGGGCAAACCTGGGCTGCTGGACTTGCTTGGGGCACTGACTTTGAGAAGGACACTCTTCCCTCTCTTTTTCCCCTGTTGCTGCACTCAGTCCAGCCTTTTTGTGAAGAGGTTCTTCATTGGTCATCTTGAACACTTTCTAGGGTGTGGCTGCAGAGGAGCTGCCAGTCACAAGGACCAAGGCCATGCTGCTGTCCTCCCACCGCAGCCCCAGAGCCTCCCTTCATACTAGTTTTTGATTACATGATTCCCATAAAGAAAAGAAAATTTAGAAATTTCTAACTGAAAAAAATTGATGAATGTTTAAGGAGAGAAAAGTGCTAATGACCCTGATTAGAGCATGTTATATTGCACACACGTTTTGAATGCTCACACTAGACCCTGCTAGTGTACACAGCTATTATGTCTCAGTTAAAAAAATTCAGAGTGAGGCTGAGGTTTGGTCATAGAGCACTTGCTTATCATGCAAAAGATCCCAGGTTCACTTGTGGCCTTGCAAGAAGAACCCAAAACATAGCAAAGCAATACAAAATGAAAAAACAAACCAAAACCACAAAACAAAATGCAACAGATCCATTTCTGAAAAGACTGAAATAAATTTTAATCAGTGTGACATATTGCATAAAATGGAAACAAAATGCATACACTTATTGCTTTAGATGAAAATAATAATTACACAGTACTAGCACTGCCATTCTGTTTTCCTGTAAGTTCTTAGTTTATGTTTGAACTTTTCTTCCTATTCTGCATTCTGACAAGCTCATGTGCTCTTCATACAAATGCACATGCCCTGTGTTTAGTGCTGTGGTCTGTTCTAACTTGTCCCTTCTTTCCTTCTCTCACAAAGATGCCTGCAGAGTTCCTTCCAATCAACGAACAGAATGTACTTTAGATATTTCAAAGGATGCAGGGTATTTCATGGTGAGGTTTAGCCACCCATACTTTTAGTGGTCTGTCTTACTTTTTAAACATTGCTTTAATTGTATATCAAGGCTGCCAAAATATTCTGGTATTGTTAGTTTCAAAGTGGTTCTCAATGACGAGTGATATCTGTCTCTCCCAGGGAACATTGAGTAGTGTGCAGAGACTTTTCACATCAAGAGAGCACAGGAATGCTGCTTATTGTACTACAAGGTACAGGACAGCCCAATCCCAAAGTGTAAGCTGACCGGAATATTGTAGGTGAGAAGATTGAGACGTTGGGTTAAAGAACATCTTCAGCTTTCCCATTCATCCCTGTCCCCAGCCTGTCACAAAGACATGGCACCAAGTCCCTTGTCTTCCACTCAGAGAGTTCCTTTTTTCTGTTTGAGAATTCCAATCCCATCAATTTAAGGGCTCCTTAGTGTGTTTTCCAAAGCAGAAGAATGTGATAATATCTTGCTGTTTTCTTAACAGCTTGGAGCTAATGTTCATTCTTATCACCACTCTTTTGATCTCTGTTATTGATATCCACCTATTTTTCTAAAATTATCAGCATTTCAAGTGATGTCACAAGTAATGTTCCTCTACTGACTATTGGAGTCATTTATTTGAATGTTAACCATTTAAAATTGTATTTAATGTTCTGTGCTTATCTTCTTATACCGAGTTTTTTGCCTTACAATATATCAGTTCATGGTAGATATAAAATGTCTTGATGTTCATCTCAAATGTGTTTTGCATTTTTACACTGGAGTCTTTAACCTGTCTGATTATTAGTAAAGGTGTGAGCTAGGAGATCAACTTCCTCTTCTCCCATTTTATAAGCATGTATTCTACCATCAAATATTTTTCTATCAAATGGATATTTAACTTTGTGTTATATGAAATGTCCACATACACTCATCTTCATTCCTGATTCATTCCTAAGAGATAACTGAGATTTTATCACCTGCCTCAATGTTATAGGAACATTACCTGTATATTCTAGTTTGTCAAAGTCTTTGTCAATTTAATCGTTTTTTGATGTGGATTTTTTTTTATTATTGTCCTGTTGATATTTTAACATGCTGTATGTCATCTTTATTGGTTCTTTCAGTTCTATTGCAGTATCTTTTCGTTTGGAAAACACAAAAAATAGCTTCCCCAGAGTTCGAAATGTTGGTCAGTGTAGAGCGTCCACAATCACAGAGAAAGACGTGAGTTCCACACTCAGCACACGTGCACACTTGCGCACACACACACACACACAAATACAACCTCTTATTTACTGTCTCCACTCAACCTGATTTTGTTTTTCTCATATATGCTTCATCTTCAGTCATGTTACATGATTATTCTTTTTAAAAAAGTTTTATTGAGTGGTAATTAATGTTCAAAGGTCACACGTATTTGATGTGTAAAATTTAGTGAGTTCCCACATATGTCAATACATGTGATATACCCTTAGCACAAAAATGTAGTAGACCTGTGATTTGCTCCATGTATATATTTTTGTCCAGCGACAGGATGTAGGAGCTTCTGTTATTGAGACCTGGATAGTACCTGGAATGTGACCAGCACTCTGTTTGTGCTCCTCAATGGTAAGAGGTCATTTCTCATTAACAGTGCACAATGAATGAGTTCTGGAAAACAAGCATAGAGTTAGAGAGAAAGTCATACTCATACTAAGTAATGGCATTAGGGATGCTGTAGAAAGACCAGACCCAGAGACAAAATAGAAATCAGTTGAATGTGCCCCATGAAATAAATCTTCCTCTAAGTACTGCTGTCATAGTGTTCCAGAGATTTTGATATGATGTGTCTTTGTTCTCGTTTACTTCTAAGAATTTTTTTATTTCCCTCCTGATGTCTTCTGTTATCCATTCATCGTAAAATAGTATATTACTTAATCACCAGGTGTTGGAGAACTTTCTAGTTTTTGTTCTGTCATTTATTTCTAATTTCAATCCATTATGATCTGATAGAGTACAAGGTAGTATCTCTATCTTCTTTTATTTGCTAAGAGTAGCTTTGTGGCATAAAACAGTCTATTTTAGAGAAGGATTCATGTGCTGCTGAGAAGAAAGTGTATTCGTTCTTTGTTGGATGGTATATTCTATATATGTCGGTTACGTCTAAATTGTTGATTGTGTTATTGAGATCTATGGTTTCCTAATTGAATTTTTGTTTGGAAGATCTATCCAGTGGTGAGAGAAGTGTGTTAAAATCGCCTAGTATTATTGTGTTGTGGTCTATTTGTTTTCTGGAATTAAGAAGGGTTTGTTTGACGTACATGGATGAGCCAATGTTCGGGGCATAGATATTTATGATTGTTATATGTTGCTGATTTATGCTTCCCTTAAGCAGTATGTAATGTCCTTCTTTATCCCTTCTGACTAGTTTTGGCTTGAAGTCCACATTGTCTGAAATGAGGATGGATACTCCAGACATTTTGCTGTGTCTATGTGAATGGTATATTTTTTCCCATCCTTTCACCTTTAGTCTATGGGTATGTCTTTCTATGAGATGAGTCTCTTGCCGGCAGAATATTGTTGGATTTTTCTTTTTAATCAAATCCGCCAGTCTATGTCTTTTGATTGATGAGTTCAGGCTATTAACATTCAGGGTTATTATTGTGATATGATTTGTATTCCCAGTCATTTGACTCGTTTTTCTTTTTTGACATGATTTGGTTTCTCCTTTATTTGGCTATTCCTTTAGACTAGTTCTTCCTGTTGCTGATTTGCATCATTGTTTTTCATCTCTTCCTCATGGAATGTTTTGCTGAGAATGTTCTGTGATGCCAGTTTTCTTTTTGTAAATTCTTTAGCTTTTGTTTATCATGGAAGGATCTTATTTCGTCGTCAAATCTGAAAGTAAGTTTTGCTGGGTATAAGATTCTTGGTTGGCATCCGTTTTCTCTCAGGGCTTGGTAAATGTTGTTCTAGGCCCTTCTAGCATTTAGGGTCTGGATTGAAAAATCTGCTGGTATTCTTATTGGTTTTCCCCTGAATGTAATTTGATTCCTTTGTCTCGCAGCCTTTAAAACTCTGTCTTTATTTTGTATGTTAGGTATTTTCATAATAAAGTGCCTTGGTGTGGGTCTGTTGTAATTTTGTGTATTTGGAGTCCTATAAGCCTCTTGCACTTGGTTTTTCATTTCATTCTTCATATTTGGGAAATTTTCTTATATTATTTCATTGAATAGATTGTTCATTCCTTTGGTTTGTTTCTCTAAGCCTTCCTCAATCCCAATAATTCTTAAATTTAACCTTTTCATGATATCCCATAATTCTTGTAGATTCTGTTCATGATTTCTTACCATCTTCTCTGTTTGATCAACTTTGTTTTCAAGATTAAATAGTTTTTCTTCAATGTCTGAGATTCTGTCTTCCAGGTGTTCTGTACTATTGGTTATGCTTTCTATGGAGTTTTTAACTTGGTTTATTGTTTCCTTCATTTCAAGGATTTCTGTTTTTTTTTCAGTATCTCTAACTCTTTATTGAAATGATCTTTTGCTTCCCGTATTTGCTCTTTTAACTGTTGATTGGTGCGATCATTTAATGCCTGCATTTGCTCTTTCATCTCCTCCTTCAATACCTGCATTTGCTCTTTCATCTCCTCGTTTGCTTCCCTGATTGCTTTAATTATGTACATTGTTAACTCTCTTTCTGACATTTCTTCCGCTGTGCTGTCATTGGGTTTTATTGATATAGTATCTAGGTTTGTTTGGGACATTTTTTCCCCTTGTTTTCTCATCTTGGTCAGATGTCAGTGAGACTCTGAGATATTGCAAATTTCCACTATTGGCTTATAGTGTCCCTGTAGATTTCCAGTTTATCACCTCCCTACCTTCAGGAGCCTGAAGTCTTGGAGGAACTTGATAATGCAGTGCTTCCAAAGAAAGCTGCCCCTAGCCTGCTACTGGTTCCAGGGCTTGGAGCTGGCTCTGTGCAGAAAGGCTCTCACTGGGCAGTCTGTACCGATAAGCTGGCCGTGAAAGGAGCCTGCCGCCGGAAGGAGCCAGGCTGCTTGGGAAAGTCCCTTGCTGCCCTGTTTTGGCCCCTGAAGCTGCCTGTGGGCCGGAGCTTGCCGCTGGCTCCGGGACTTGGAGCTGGTTCTGTGCAGAAAGGCTCTCACTGGGGGGCCTGCTCCGAGAAGCTAGCCGTGTGGGAGGAGCCCACCACCAGAGAGAGCAAGGCTGCCTGAAGAAGACTCTAGCTGCCCTGCACTGCTCTGATAAGCTGCCCCTATCCAGGCCTGCCGCCCAAGCTGAGCTTCTCCTGGTGGGGGAGACTCACCCCGTGGCTCTATTTTAGTCTGAGTCTCTCAGTGCCTCCCCTTCTTGCATCCTGGGTTCTGGAGCAACAGGAGATGCAGTCACCCTATAGTCCGCCATCTTGGATCACCACCAGAAATCAGTTTCTTTACTGGAAAATATAAATTGATCCATTTCAGTTTTTTTGTTTTTGTGATTTTAGTACTGGGATTTGAACATTGGAATACTTTACCACAGAACAACAGTGCAGTCCTTTTTAGGGTGAGACAAGGTCTTGCTAACTTGCTTAGGGCCTCACTAAATTGTTGAGGCTAGCCTTGAACTTGAAATCCATCATTCTCAACCTGGATGATGGGATTGCAGGTATGTACCACTGGGTCTGAATGAATTGTCCCATTTCAATCAAATCAGTGGTGTCCATATGTGTGAAGAGAAGTCATGATATTTATTAATTTTTAGGGAGTAATATCCACCACATGGAACAAGGAAATAAAACAAATTTTCAGAGTTTCTTCTGCTGGGATTTTCAGAGGACCCAGAACTACAGCCCCTCATCTTTGGGCTTTTCCTCTCCATTTACCTGGTCACTGTGGTGGGGAACCTGCTCATCATCCTACTCCAGGATAGTGTCCTCCATCCATAAATTCTCATCAACTCAGGGCAAATACAAAGTTTTCTCCACCTGTGCATCTCACCTCTCCGTGGTCTCCTTATTTTATTGCACAGGACTTGGTGTGTACCTCAGTTCTTGTGTAACCCACAGTTAACACTCCAGTGCCATAGCCTCAGTGTTGTACACTGTGGTCACCCCCATGCTGAACCCCTTCATCTACAGTCTGAGGAATAAGGATGTAAAGCGGGCCCTGAGAAGGCTCTTTGGAGGGCAACTGTAGCAGGTTCAGAAGCCCATGCCTCTGACTGCAGGTAGCAAGACTCAGAGCCAGAGTTGGTATTTGATGAGATTGAGCCTTTGAAGCTTCCTCCTCCTATTGATTTCCTGCAGATTCACTCTTCTGAGTTCAACCTCTCTCTACCATTAACAATCCACGTCATTCAGTCTCCTGCTTTCTGTGATGCTCAGCAGTTTTTCACATCGTCTGAGATTCTAAATTTTTCCAAACTTTGGACAAAAAAAAAAAAAAAAGAAAAACCTTTGGAAATTCACATGTGTGTCATGGGATGCAAAGGTTTTCCTACAAATCGTTCTTCCCTTTTGAAATATATTGTATTTATATGTTTCTATGTTTTCCTGAAATATATTCATTTGTTTTGCTACATGTATGCAGAAGCACAGCACTGGGTCCCTGAGTTGGATTTTGTAATTTGCAGTAGAGGGAAATGTGTCACTGAAGTGCTTATCCTTTGCTTTATCAATTCTGTGTATGTCAATGCTTTAACTGCTCCTCTTGGTAATTTGGACTTTAGTATAATGGTGTTGATTGTGGCAGGTTACTGGGGTCATAAAATTATATTTAAAAATGTAACGTCATCATATTGAAACTCTTTTTGTAGTAGAATCTAGACATCCTTTAGAGATCATTATCCTGCCTACTACAAGTTCTTTTTCACAGTGATATTGGTTGTGATTCAAGAGCCCTTTTATGGAATAATTGGCTGGATATGGTGGAGCACAACATTAAACCAAGAGTTTGGAGGCTGAAGCTAGAGGATGGTCATTGTGAAACCAGTTTTGCAAGTTAGGAAAACCCAGGTAAATAAATAAATAAATAAATAGTCAGGGTATGTTGCCCAGTGGTGGGTCACCTCTGGGGTCTGTCTGCAGTATGATGAAATGATAATAACTGTAGCAATAACAGCAATAATAATACACAGACATCATTACCTTCTTTAGAGTGAGAGAACACACAACCTTTCATAAATACACAAAAATAATAACTTACAAAGACAGTTTGCAGAGGAGAAAAGCTACAACTACCTACACCAGACTCTCACAGAATTTCACAGCCTTGCTCCTCAGAGAGAGGTCCGCAAACCAGGACCTGTAGTACCAAGACCACCTTTATCAAATAAGAATGCAGAGTTCCTGGAACCTTAGTAGTCCTATGGTCTCAGCATTTGCTTTTCTACTTGCCTTTTGGTGATTCTTCTGCATAAATATGCAGAAATGTGGTCTAGAATTGGTTTTGATTACCCTTCACTGTTGATATTTAGAACTAGGGTAATTATTTGTGTTTGTAGCTGTTGTGGGTGTGGTAGATGGCTAGTACCAATGTTAAGACATTCTTAAATATCATCTGTGGGAATATAAATGTAGGTGAAAACCAAAGGCCCATATATATGAAGTGGAAGCATCCTGCCAGAAGTCAAACGAAGGTCTCATCGCTCCTTACAGTATAGCATTTATCACCCCATTTTTCTGCCATGGAGATGGAGGTCATAGGAGTATCACTATGTAAAATCGACTTCACAGAATAGAAGTCAATAAAAATGAAGTTTCCCAGTTCCTATCAGGTATTAGGCTCAGGTTATGATGCATGAAGTGAACCAATCACATCTCTTTCTAATAAACATTTTTAAGTTAAAGGTTGAATGGGAGCTCTTAACTCGTCTTAAAACTACAACTTAATGACAGTTTGAGAAAGGACCAGGTAGGGAAGAAGTATAATGCCCAAGCTTTAGACAAAGGGAACACATTGCTCACCCTTGTTAAAGAGGAGTGACTTTTCTGGGGTATTGGTGCTTTTTGCCCAGCACAGATTCATGCCTAGAGACACATAAGCTCCAGTCAAGATGAGCTCATCAGTGTCAGACTTAGAAAACACTTTCAGCCAAATGGGTGAAGATGTGCCAGGAGGCTGGACCACTGGAAGACAGGTGGATCCATGGAGGAACAATAAAAATTAGGTTTACTGGACTATAAACAGTTCTCTTGGTAATAGAGAATCAGCAGGAAGAGTTTCCTGTCTTTCCAGGCCTGTGTCCCTCCAGGGGCCAAGAGGGAAATGAGCCTAATGAGAAGATATAGGGAGCTGTGACTCTCTGCTCTGATGTGGTCCCTCAGTACACAGCCTTGTGCTGGACGGGATGTGCTGGTGTCCTTTGAGGTCTTTGATCTGCCTAGGAACCCAGCACTTGATTCCTTCCTTCTGTGTTTTCTGGGGACAGAGCTTCAGTCGCCATCAAGCCACCCAGGCAGGACCTTGCACTTGCAGAGAGACTTTCCTGTCAGAGGTGGTCTCCAGGTGAGTCTGAGAGCTCAGTGGATGCTGCAGGAGAGCTTCAGATAATGGAACCCAGGACTCTTTAGCTGAGGTCAATGGAGAGCCAGGCCAACCTAGCACAGAGCAGGGCTGCTGTGGCTGCTCGCTGTCCTAATTGAGGATTTACTCACAAGGCTGCATTGATTCATGACACTTGGCTGAGAAGTGAACATTGCACTGATTTACACAGGGTTCACTGCTGGCCATGTAATGGAGCGAATGGTGGCTGAATAGAAGAAGGGAGGGAGGCAACCAGTGCTCCCAGAGAAAGAGCAGAGATCTGAGGATCTCTGCAGTTAAAGTACTAGAGGAATAAGGATTAACTGTAAAGGGAAAAACAGCGAAATTAGGGTGTATTTTTATGTGTGTGTACTGTAGTTGAAAAATATTTGATTTCAATTATGTATTCTGTACAAGATTCTGAGGAAGGATCTTGTAAATTTTTATTACTATAAGTGGCCATGGGAAACATATGTTTAAAAATTTTTCATTTGTTCTATTTAGTTGTACATGACAGTAGAATGTATTTATACAATTTGATAGATCACACATAATGGATTATAATCTCTCAGTTTTCTGATTGTATATATTGTAGGATCACATCATTCAGGCAGTCATATAAGTACATGATGTATTAATATCTGTCTCACTCTGCTATCATTCCTTCCCCCACAACACTTCCCCTGCCTTCACCCCCTCTACCTAATATAATGTAACTGCTCTTCCCTATCCCCCACCCTCATTGTGAATTAGCAGCAACATATCGGAGAAAATATTGATTTTTTTTTATTTGGCTTCAGAATTAATAAACTATCAAACTAACCTAGATGCCCTTAAACAGGTGAATGGAGAAGGAAAGTTTGATCTATGTATACACACACACACACACACACACACACACACAGAGACACACACACACACATGAAGGGATGTATATTTTAACGTGTTATTTCTGTTGTCTCATTAAAAAGTAATTTAACAGTTGAATAGAGATACACCTAGGAGACTTATTTTGGAATGGGTAATATATCTGAGCCTGTGTCTGTGAGTTTGTTGAGCACTTACTTCTGATTGCTGAGGGTGTATTCCAGTTTTTCTATTGTATAGTGGGAGGTTTTATCCCAACTCGTTTTCCAATGCATTTATTTAAAAGATTGTTGAAGTTTCATTTTCTTTTACATACTGCCCATTTTCATGTATGTAGAAATATTTTTGTGAGGAATATTGAAAAATTATGACTTTTGTAAGTCCAAGTCTATAAATTGACTGTATTTGTTTGCACTTTTTTGGAATGTATTGAGTGACTATTGTAATATTTTATTTTTTGAAAACAAGCTTTAAAAAAGGTAGTGAACATTCTCAAGCATCCCTCATGCTACATCCCCTTAGATACATATTTCCAACTGCTTTTCACATCTCTGCTTTTGCTTATGATTTTGTTTTGTCTTTTTCTGCTCAGGTGCATTGCTCAGAAAGGCATCACCATTAGGCATCATTGAAAGGCATTCATGCTTATTTCCCTCTCAATGAAAGCTCATTTAATCTTTACTTAGCATATTTTAACATACATATTTTTGCATGACCAATATTAAAACTTTACATATTTCCTTGTCATGCAGTTTATAGGTCTTCCTTCATTTTGTGCTATTTCCATTTGTTTGGCAATTTAGTCTTGAATTTGTAACCTATGCTGATATCATTAAATAACTCCTATTTCCCATCTTTCCAGTGGATGTTTAGAGTTTTCATTCCATTTTGTTTCAATCAGTGTGCGATGAATGAAAAATGTCATGGAACCCCATGAACATGTACAGAGGGCATTTTTAATAAAGAATAAGAGAACATTGGAGACTCAGTGTGGTAGAACATAGGCTGGTGGTCAGCAGAGGCAGGAAAGGCAGTGGAGGAGCCAGGGAGGCCTGATAACCACAGCAGTTCCCAGGCACAGGAAGAATGGCTACTGTGTCCCACCACATGCTGGGAAGTTTTCAGTAAAATCTTTTCTTATACATTTTATCTCTAAAATTTTTAATACTGAGAAGTAAACTGAAAATTACTCCAAAATACTCTAACAGTTTTAGAAGACATATTTACAAAAAAAATAAGAACAATGAAGTTAGGTAGTTCCCAACAAAAAAAATTGACAAAATGTTTAAGGAGAGGGAAATGCTAATGACCCTGATTTGAGCATTTCATATTTCACACATGAATTGAATTATAACACTCCACCCTGTTGTATGTACACTTATTATTTGTCTATTAAAAAAATTTGTGGTGAAGTTCAGTGAGAGCACTTGGTTATTATGCACAAAGTCCTGTGTTTTTGTTCCCTCAATTCAAATGAAAACAAACAAAAAACCAAAAAAGCAGGGCCTACACAAATAGAAAACTGTAATAAATAATCAATGTGAGATATTAGATAAAATTTGGAAACAAAAAATCCATAAACTGCATTAAATAAAAAACTATACTTATACCAAACTTACTAGCACTGCCATTCTGTTTTCCTGTAAGTTCTCAGTTTATGTTTGAACTTTTCTTCCTATTCTGCATAATGACAAGCTCATACACTCTTCATACAATTGCAGGCATAGGCTCCTATGCACACTGGATGTGCCCTCGCTTTGGTTGTGGTCTGTTCTAGCTTGTGCCCTCTTTCCTTCTCTCTGAAAGATGTCTGCTGAGTTCCTTGAAATCAACTAACACAACACCCTTTAGATGTTTCAAAGGATGTATGGTATTTCACAATGGGACTATGCTATCCATACTTCTCTTTGTAGTCTTTCTTAGTTTTTAAATAGTTGATTTACTATTATATCAACACTGCAAAAGTATTTTGCTATTGTTAATTTCAAAGTGGTTCTCAATCACTCGTGATATTTCTGCCCTAGGGGATATTGAGCAGTGTCTGGAGAGATTTTTTGCTGTCAAATGAAGGAGTCCTAACTCTGTACTTGAAACGTCCATGTACACTAGACTTCATTCCTGGTTCATTTGACAAGTTATAGCTTAGCATTTATCATCTGCCATAATGTCATAGAAACATTGTCTGCTCTGTTATAGTGTGCCAAAGTCTTGGTC
The DNA here is from genome assembly GCA_020740815.1 of Sciurus niger. NCBI lineage: Eukaryota > Metazoa > Chordata > Mammalia > Rodentia > Sciuridae > Sciurus > Sciurus niger. The sequence continues at coordinate 327,482 of JAHUXG010012733.1, forward strand.
AAATTCATTACTCTTCATGTTGATGTTTTCAGCATGCTATATAATATGCTTTTCAGTTCTCTAAGTTTCTTTTTAATTACTGTATGGAAAAACATGAAAATAGAAACCTCAGAGACTGAGGGCAGGGTCAGTTAGTGTAGAGTGCCTGCGAGCACAGAAATCACCTAGAGTTACACTTAGCCTAACACACACACACATACACACACAAACACACACACACACACACATACATGAAACAGTCCCTTCTATCTACTCTCTCTATTTGTGTGTTCTTTTGTTTTTGGAGCACTTTCAACTCTTAGCATGGTATATCATGATTTCTTTTTAAACAGCTTTGTTGAAGTGTAAGTAATACCCAAAGGACCACATGTTTTTATTGTACAATATGAGTTGTATATATGGAAATGCTAATATGCATATGGAAATGCAAATATAGGCCAGATTCTGGGCACAAAGAGGAAGGCTATATACATATGCTCTTTGCCCATCAATGGGATGTAGGAGCTTTGGTTGTTGAGGCCTGCAAAGTGCCTGGAACGTGGCCAGTACTCCACATATGCTCTTTCCTGGTAAATAGCAATTTCTTCTTAAAGGCTTAAGGAGAAAGCTCTTGGAAAGGCTTAGAGTGAGACAGGAATTCCTAACCAGTAATGGCTTTAGGGATGTCCTAGTGTGACCAGACCCAGAAACAAAACAGAAATTAATTTCTTTACTGGAAAATATGAAATGTAACATTTATATCCATTTTGTCCATGTGTGTGAAGAGCAGTGTATGAGTCAGTGTTCTCTAGAGGAACAGAATCAATCAGAATTATGATATAAAAAGGGGATCGATTAGATTGTCTTCACAGTCAGAAGGTGGATAGTCCACAACGGCCATCTACAGTTGGTGAGCTGGAAGAAACATCAGCTGCAAAGACACAGAAGATCCAGAACAAGAAAGATCAACAGTGCTTCCCTGGTCTGAAACCAAGGCATCAGCATCTACCTGGAGAATCACTGGGACAGTCTACTTTAGAAGATTGAAAAACCAGAGTCTGATATCCTCACAGGATTGAAGCAGCAATCAAGAAACCATTCCAGAGTCAAGTTTGCATCTGCATCTGCTTCCTGGTTCTTCCAGGTTCTATTCCTTCCTATTGGGTGTTGCTGCCCATGCTTAGGGAGGGACTCCACTTCAGTTCCTGTTCCACATTCCAATCATTCCTAGACACACCTTCATGGACACACCCAGAAGCCTCTTCATCATCAACATCTCTTAATCCAATCAAGTTGACAAGTCAAATTAACCATTGAAAGTAGTCATATATTCTTTCTCTTTTCAGTAGTCACATCCACTTCATGGAACCAGGAAACAATACAAGATTTTCAGAATTCCTCCTTCTGGGATTTCAGAGGTTCCAGAACTATAGCCCCTCATCGTTGAACTTTTTCTCTCCATGTACCTGGTCACCATGCTGGGGAACCTGAATATCATCCTGGCCACCATCTCAGACTCACACCTGCACACGCCTATGTATTTCTTCTTCTCCAAACTGTCCTTTGTGAACATCTGCTTCACCTCCACCACCATCCCAAAGATGCTGGTGAACATCTAGACACAAAGCAAAGCCATTACCTATGAAGGCTGCATCACCCAAATGTGCTTTTTCTTGATTTTTGTAGAGGTGGACAACTTCCTCCTGACCGTCATGGCCTGTGACAGATATGTGGCCATCTGTCACCCCTTGCACTTTACTGCCATCATGAATCCCCAGCTCTGTGGTTTCCTGGTTCTGGTGTGCTGGATCCTGAGTCTCCTACATGCCTTGATCCAAACTTAATGGTGTTGAGCCTATCTTTCTCCACACACTTAGAAATTCCACACTTTTCCTGTGAACTTAACCAGATGGTCCAACTTGCCTGTTCTGACACCTTGATCAGTGATTTGGTCAGGTATTTTGTAACTGTTGCTGGGAGTTGGCCCCCTCGCTGGCATCCTTTACTCCTCCAAGATAGTGTCCTTCATTTGTAAAATCTCATCACCTCAGGGGAGCTACAAAGCCTTCTCTACCTCTGCATCTCACCTCTCCATGGTCTCCTTATTTTACTGCACAGGCCTAAGTTGTACCTTAGTTCAGGTGCAATCCACAGCCCACACTCCAGTGCAACAGTCTCGGTGATCACTCCCATGCTGAACCCCTTCATCTACAGTCTGAGGAATAAGGATGTAAAGAGAGTCCTGAGAAGGCTCTTTGGAAGGAAATGATGAAAGACTCTTGCCTTGGGGTTCAGGGGCACCTGACCATGACTGCAGGCAGCTCAGACTCAGAGATAGACTTGTGTTGTTTTAATCTGATTGTGAATGTGACACCTCTTCATTCTGTTAACCCTGGAGTTGACATGATTCTGGTTTGAACCTCTATGCAATGTAACCAGCTCTCTTTACCTACCCTTTGGTTTCTCTGACAGTCAACTGTTCGTCTACATTGTCTACTGATTTTTCTTTGAAAGAGGAAACCTTTATGTTACAGACAGCAAATATTTCTTACAAAAACATTCTTCCCGTATAAACTATGTCATATTGATGAAGGTTTTTCTCTTTCACTGACAAAACAGTCATGTATTTTACTGTGTTTATGGAAACAGCAGCACTGGGCACATGAGGTAATTTTTGAAATTTACTGGAGCGAATTCTGAGGCCACCATTTTTCTGTGTTGCTTTATTATTCCCATGTATGTTAGCAATGTAACTGCTTTTCATTAAAAGTAATCTTTATTATGCTAGTGTACTCTAGAACAGGTTATTATGGTCTAAAAATTTCAACAGTAAGATATATAAAGAAAATATGGTATATATGCCCAATGGGGTTTTACTCAGTCATAAAGAAAAATGAAATTATGACCTTGTTGAAAATGATGGTCCTGGAGAACATTGTGCTAAATGAAATAAGCCAGGCTCAGAACATCGAGGGTCAAATTTCTCTCTCACCTGTTGAAGCTAGAGAGAAATGAGGCATAAAAAAGGGTATCACATGACACTGGAAGGGAGAATAATGGAGTCAAGGAATGGGACAGTGGAGTGGGTATGAGGGAGAAGGAAAGGGAGATCATCGTCCCACCTATGCCATATCTACACATGAACACACTGCTGTGAATTCCACCTTCATGTCTGTCTATAAAGCAACAACTAAATACAGTGAATAAATAGCGGGAAGGCCAGGAGAGCGCAGGAGGGGAAATAGGAGAGGGAGCAGAGCAGAGAGAGGAAGTACTGGGGCCTGAAATGGATCAAATACTATTCCATGCAAGTGTGAGTATGTCACAATGAGCACCCCTGTTATATATAACCACAACACAATAATAAATCATTAAAAAGGGAAAGGAATGATTATAGTTTTTAATCCAGCATATTCAAACTGTCTTTGAAGTAGGTTCCAGACATCCTTAGGAGATCATTATTCTGCCTACTAAAATGTCTTTTTCAGAATTACATTAGTTGGGGGCTGGGGAGATAGCTCAGTTGGTAGAGTGTTTGCCTTGCAAGCACAAGGTCCTGGGTTCGATCCCCAGCACCCAAAAAAAAAAAAAAAAAAGAATTACATTAGTTGCCATATAAGAGCTCCACATAAAATTATTGACTGGCAATGGTTGTGCACACCTTTAATCCTAGTGACTTGAGGATGAGGATAGAAGTGACAATTTTGAGGCCAACCTGGACAAGACAGGCTCAAAATAAATAAATAAATAAATAAATAAATAAATAAATAAATAAATATTAAAAAGATCCAGTTTTGTAACTCACTGGTAGGTCCCTTCTGGTTTCACTCACCTGTAATATAAAATACTATATAATAATAACTGGACAGGAAATTATTACTGTCTCTACAGTGAGTAGATGCACGTCCTTCAGGAATAACACACAATGATGGTTTGGGAGGAGAAGACCTAAAACTACCTACACCAGACACCACAGAGCATCACAGCCTGGTACTCAAAGTGAGATTCACAGACCAGGACCTACAGTACTTGACCACTTTGGACCTTGTTCAATTACAGAGTTTCAGGAGACCCATGACCTCACATTTTGCATTGGAACTTGCATCCCTGGTAAGTCTTCTGAATGATGAAGTTGGCCTAGAATTGGTTTGGATCACCTCCTCAAGGCTGACATGTGGGGGCAGGGTAATTTTTTGTGTTGGGAGCTGCTATGGATGTTTAGTACCAAGCTGCAGACATTGTCAATTATCCCCAGGGAAAAACATATCTAGTTGAGAACCAGAGGCCCATATTTGAGAAGACTAAGTATCATGCCAGAATTCAAATGAAGGTCCCATCTCTCCTTAATGTAATAACATTGGTCAACCAAAGATCTGCAGTAGATGGAGTTCACAATAGTATCACTACACAGAAGAGGCAGCATAGAATAGACCTTAGTAAACATGAAATTGCAAAATTTTTGTCAGATGCTAATCTCAGATTATAGTGCACAATAAGAACTAATTACATCTTTTCTTAATATATATTTCAAAATGAGGGACTGAATGGGAGCTCTTAAGGTGTTAAAACTATAAATATCCTATTCTTGTGTTTGTGTGTGATGTGAAGTTACCCTTGTCGTATATTCAAACACAAGGATAGAAAAGTGTGTCCAATTAATCTTACTGTCCTTCCTGTTCCCCTCTCCTCCCTTCCGTCATTCCCATTTGTCTAATGGAATGGACTTCTCTTCTTCCCCTCCCTGCCCCAACCACAAGAATAGGATCCTAATTAGAATCAGTTATACTCCATGTATGTGTAATATGTGTATGTCATGGATATCTAAAAAGAACAAAAATCATAAAAGTAAAAAAATGAAATTTACTGGCAGTGTTGGGAAAGGACCATGAAGACATGATGCGAAATCCCCAAGGATTTAGACCATGTCTTCACCTTGTTAAAGAGGAATGGCTATTTTCTGGCATATCAGTGCTTTTTGCCCAACACAGGTCGATGCTTTGAAGACACGCGAGCAGCAGTCAAGTTGAGCTCAACAGTGTCAGACTTGGAAAACACTTTTAGTCCAAGGGGGGATGAAGTGACAGAAGGCTGGGCATCTGGAAGGTAGGTGGATCCATGGAGGAACAATAAAAACTGGATTTATTTGGTTATAATCATGTCTCTTGAGAACTGAGAATCAACAGGAAGACTACTGTCTTTCCAGGCCAGTGTCCCTCAGGGGACAAGGGGGAAATGAGCCTAATGAGCAGATATACGGACCTCTGACTCTCTGCTCTGATGTGGTCCCTCAGTACACAGCCTGTGCTGGACGGGATGTGCTGGTGTCCTTTGAGGTCTTCAGTCTGCCTAGGAGCCCAGCTCTTGACTCCTTCCTGCTGTGTTTTCTGGGGACAGAGCTTCAGTCACCATCAAGCCCACCCAGGCAGGACCTTGTACTTCCAGAGAGACCTTCCTCACAGAACTGGTCTCCAGGTGAGTTTTTTTATTTAATTTGTAGAGATTTGCCTAAAATCAATGGTGTGTTTTTACACTTAGGTCTTATCTTCTCTGGTTACTGTTAACTTAAGTGAGGTAGGGGGCCAACTTCATTTTCTTCCAGGCAGACATTTATGTGAGCATTTATTCCACAACCTAATCTTCTACTAAATTAAAATGAAACTTTGTCATGTGTGAAATGTTCACATATACTCATGCTAAGTTCTTTATTCATTCAACATGTTACTGCTGGGAGTTTATTAACGTCAGGATATTACAGGAACATTACATGTTATATTCTGATATGCCAAAGCTTTTGTTGGTTTAATTACTAATTCATGTTGCTACCATGGATTTGCTTCTGTTATTCTTGTTCCAGTTAGTTTTGATTTTTGTATTTCAGAGTATGGAACCAGAGCCTTGGTCATGCTGACCAGTGCTGAACCACTGAATGACACTGCACCTGGTTTCTGCTAGCTTTTCAGGCTCTATTCAGCTTGTTGAACACAGTTGTTTGGAAGTAGTCCCATGGAATCTAGTTGCATTCTCCTTGCAGTTTTGAATTACATATTTTACTACTTTCTTACATTTTTCTCTAGTAGTCACAGATAGACTTCAGTACCTTTGTGAAGATAGGATGGTGAACAGAGCAGGTGAAGTCTTTGCTCACCTGGATTGAGTTTTATAAGGTCATAGACTGAGTAATGTGAAATGCATGTGTTATAACACAAGGCCCCAGTCATAGGCAGGAAGCAAAGGGACAGGACTCTCTCTGCTGGATCTCCTGAGAACTCTGTTCAATTGTCACATTCTCTACTGAGCTCATGGTCACCTATTAAAAACAGTCCTGGATCTGGGGGTGTGAGTCAGTGCGAGAGCCCTAGAGCACCTGCTTAGCATATACAAGGCCTTGGGTGAAATCCCTAGCAACACACACACACACACACACACACACACACACACACACTTAAATACAACCTCTTATCTGCTGTCTGCATCATAAGTGCTTTTGTTTTTATCATACGTGCTTCATCATCAGGCATGCTATATGATTATTTCTTTTTAAAGTAGCTTTATTAAGTTACAATTAATTTTCAAAGGACCACACATTTTTTCCCAGTAGCATTTTTTTTATTGTAAACAAATGAGATACATGTTGTTTTTTCTGTTTGTACATGGAGTAAAGGCATACCATTTGTGTAATCATAAATTTACATAGGGTAATGTTGTTTGATTCATTCTGTTACTTTTTCCCTTCCCCCACCCATCTTACACCTCTTTTCCCTCTAAACAGTCCTTCCTTCCTCCATTTTTGCCCCCCACCCTAACCCTACCCCTAGCCATAACCTTAACCCTAACCCCTCCCAACCCCCATTCTGTATCATCATTCGCTTATCAGCGAGATCATTCAGGACCACACATATTTGATGTATATTATTCAATAACTTGTCACATATGACAATATATGTGATAAATCATTTGCATAAAAATGTAACATACCTATAATTTACCTCTGTGCACGTGTTCTTTGCACATCACTGGGATGTAGTAGATTTGGTTAAGGCCTGGATGTTGCCTGGAATGAGGTCAGCAACCCACAAGAACTCCTCAATGGTAAGAAGTATTTTCTCATTAATTCTGTACAATGCATGAACTTTTGGGGAAAGGCTTAGAGTGAGAAAGGAATTTCTCATCAATATTGGCACTAAGGATGGCCTAGGATTACCAGACCCATGATACCACAGAAGTTAATTTATTTATTGGAAAATATAAATTGTAACATTTCAACCATATTGGGAGTGTCCACATGTGCAAAAAGAAGTAATATTATTTTTCTCTTTTCAGTAGTAACTTCCACCTCATGGAACCAGGAAACAATACAAGCATTTCAGAATTCCTCCTTCTGGGATTTTCAGAGGACCCAGAACTGCAGCCCCTCATCTTTGGGGTTTTCCTCTCCATGTACCTGGTCACCATGCTGGGGAACCTGCTCATCATCCTGGCCACCATCTCAGACTCACACCTGCACACGCCCATGTACTTCTTCCTCTCCAACCTGTCCTTTGTGGACATCTGCTTCACCTCCACCACCATCCCAAAGATGCTGATGAATATCCAGACACAGAGCAAGGCCATTACCCATGCAGGCTGCATCACCCAGATGTGCTTTTTCTTGATTTTTGTAGAGTTGGACAACTTTCTCCTGTCTGTGATGGCCTATGACAGGTTTGTGGCCATCTGTCACCCACTGCACTACACTGTCATCATGAATCCTCAGCTCTGTGGTTTGCTGGTTTTGGTGTGCTGGATTCTGAGTGTCCTGCATGCCCTGCTACAAAGCTTGATGGTGTTGCGTCTGTCCTTCTGCACACATTTGGAAATCCCCCACTTTTTCTGTGAACTCAACCAGGTGGTCCAACTTGCCTGTTCTGACACCTTCCTTAATGACGTGGTGATGTATTTTGCACTTGTGCTGTTGGCTACTTGTCCCCTCCTGGCATCCTTTACTCCTACTCCAAGATTGTGTCCTCCATCCGTGCAATCTCTTCTACTCAAGGAAAGTACAAAGCCTTCTCCACCTGTGTGTCTCACCTCTCCGTGGTCTCCTTATTTTACTGCACGGGCCTAGGTGTGTACCTTAGCTCCGCTGCAACCCACAGCTCACACTCCACTTCAACAGCTTCGGTGATGTACACTGTGGTCACCCCCATGCTGAACCCCTTTATCTACAGTCTGAGAAATAATGATGTAAAGAGAGCCCTGAAAAGTCTCTTTGGAGGGAAAATATAAAATTATCCATTGTCTGCAGAAGCCCATGCCCAGGCAGCAGAGCCCCAGGCCACAGTGGGGATCTTTGATGAGATGGTGGACGTGCAACTTTCTCCTCCTGTTTGCCTCCTGGGGTTTTCATCCCTTTATGTCCACCTGTGTGCACCTCCAATCTTCTGTATTAAGGTTTGTGCTCTGGTTAAGGTTAGCTCTATGGTTGTGTGATTCTCCACAATTATTCCAAATAATATTTGGAAATGTTTGGAAATTACCGTTATATCATATACCATCAAGGATTTTAAAAGAACAATTAATTCATCCATGGCATATTTTATTGAGTAATATTTCTTTCATATTAATGTAAAACTAGTCATGATTTTTAACATTCCCAGGAAAGAAAAGCAGATGTGATCACTGAGGCAATTAATGATATTCATAGTGATGACTGAGACAATGCATTTAGTAGTTGAGGTAAATGTGAGGTCACTTTTTCTCTTTGAACATCACGACCTTGACTCCTCTTCTTGATCATGTAGAACTTAGCATACTTGTGCTTTTAAGAACTGGTCACAGGCTGGGATGTTAGCTCAGTGGTAGAGCACTTGCCCTGCAAGTGTGAGGACTGGGTTCCACCCTCAGCACCACATTAAAAAACAATCAAACCCAAAAACTGGTGACTGTGGTTTACAAGATTAATTCATTTAATTTTTGATTGACACAATATTTTACATATTTGTGAGGTACATATTATACGCATTATAGGTTTTAGTGTATTTTAGTCATACATAATATTTGGGGTAATTTTGCATAATTGTAGAGCTGTGGAATATAATTCGCTCCACTTTGGTCTCTAGTATTTTCCTTTGCCCTCTCATTCTCCCTCCCCTTTTCCCCTGGAAGATGATTCTACTGGTTTTCTTTCTATTTATTTGTAGATGTTTAAAAATTAGATTAATATGAAATGGACAAACTATGCTATGGATATACTACAGTGAATTTCACCTTTATGTATATCTATTTTGCAAATTATTTTGATCCATGTATACATGAGGCAAGGTTCCACTGGTATATTCACTGCCTTAAACATCCATCATTTCTTTATGGTGACTACATCTCAAATCCTCTCTTCTTAGAATTCTGAGATATACTATGCATTATTATTAGCTGCATCCACCCCACTGTGCCATAGAACCACAGGACATTCTGTTCCTGTAGCAATGTCTAGCTTCGACATTGTTCCTGCTTCTATGGCAGCTCAGTGTCCATGACACCTATCAAAGTCTTGGGCTAGACAGGGCCCCCAGAGTTGTCTACTCACTATTTTTTCTGGGTGGATACTTTTGTACGCCAGATAAAATATTAAAGTGATAACAATGTGTGAATGATAAATAGATCATTGTTCTTAGGTTACAGGCAGGAGAGAGGAGGAGTGGACCTGCCTATTAAAGGGAGATAGTAGCGACCTGGCTAATGGAACCCTTTCTGCCTTTTGATGTTATCATTGTTAATATCACAGGTGTGATAAAGCACTCTAGTTTTGTGAGATGGTACAATTTGGGAAAATGTGGAAAGGGTGCGTGGATCGCTCTGTGTCATTTCTGGCATATGTATGCTCATCTGCAATTATCCCCACTCAAAAATTTAATTAAAAGTTGTAAATAAAAAAAAGTGAACAATACAGGAATAAGTATTTCTCTAGGACCAGAATAGCAGACATCTTTCCTTTTTCTCCTTCAGTTCATATTTCTTTCCTACATCCCCCCCACATATTTTCCACAATCTAGTGTCGCAAGCTTAAAAATCACCTTAATATATGTTCTTACAATAAAAACATAAAAATTATAAAATAAGTATTATCATTCTTAAACACTGTGTCTTTGTCATTCTGGACCATGTGGACTGGTGTGTATATAGGATCCTGTGGTGGAGACCCTTTTTCACATAGTGTAAAGCTGTTGGGTAAGGAAATAAACAGCATTGGGACTAAGAGTATTTGACACCTAATATTCTGCCATCATAGTCTTGCCTGCTTTGTGGGGTGAAGGGCAACGTAGTTCATGTGGGAACTGGTAGGTAGGCTGCAGAGTAAGGGAAGCTCTCCAAGTCCTCCCAGCAGGACCACCCACTCACTCTCCAGGCCTGAGTTCAGATGGAAACTGTAATTCTCTCCTTTGCATTTCTAAGAAGACTAAATCTTAGCCAGAGTTGAGTTATTTTATAGCACTGGATATTTTTATTTCCATATGGTTACAGAGCACTTCCACTATTTTTTTTATTTTAAACATTCTAGAGTTATATTTTATATTTTTATTAGTACATTATAGCTAAACATAATACTTGGTCCATTTAGACGTATTCATACAAGCACAGAATATCCGTTGTTTGACTTCAGTCACCCAAAATTCCCCTTTGCTACCCGCAATTCCCCTTCATCTCTACAAGTTTTCCATTTATCTATATCTATATTTATATCTATATCTATCTCTATGTGGGTATCTATCTATCTAATCTTTAAAATGATATTTTGACTGCAATGAATACCATTGGCACATCATCTTCACTCTTAAAATTTACCAAGTCACATTCTGATATCAATTTGGTGACATTCTGACTGGATATAGGAATTCTTAGGAGCAAGTCACATACACACATGTGCGTGCGCGCGCACACACACACACACACACACACACACACTACCACTTAAGCTTCAGGTCTCTGTGTCTGCCAGACTTGTGATGGTTGATAACATCCAGTTGTTTCTCTCTGGGCCAAATCTACAAGGGGAATTATCTAGCATTAACTGTGCTAACTATGGAAGTAAAACATCTGCAGAGGCCAGACTTAGAGATCATCCAGTGCAAAACAACCATAAGTGAGTCAGAATGGAAGAATTGCTAGGTTCTGTCCTGTTCCTCAGGAGATCTGGCTTTAGTCAGGCCCCTGAAACATCTGCCTACCATCAGTAATTTCTCATTCTTACAGACACTGAGTGGGAAGTGAGGAGCAGCCATCAGACTAGGCAGAAGGTATGGTTGCTTTGGGGTGCAGGCCAGCACTACATGGTGATCCTCAAACATATGCATGCATCAGAATCCTGGGAGGGCTTTGAAAGCACAGATTGCTGGCACCATCCCAGAGTGCTTGATCAATAGGTTCACGTAGGTTTGAAAAAATATGTGTTTCTATTAAATTCCCAGGTGATGCTAATGTTGCTGTACCAGGGAACCATGTTTGAGAACCACTGACCTAGAGACAAATTTTGTCAATAGCGATGGTAATCACGACATGCAGTAAAGAGATGATCACCCAAAGTGAATGAATTCATGAACTCCGCGGGCTTGGATGAAGGATGAAAATTATACTATAGTGGGGAAAGCATGCTAGGATTGAATTATGTGTTTCTTTCACCATCTGGACAAGCCTAGCAGCCTCATGGAAATGGGAAGCCAAGTAGGAATGAGAAACTTGCTCTTTCTGGGACTTTCAGAGGATTCAGACTAGCAGATGAAGGGCCCTGTGTTGGGCCCTCTTTGTCCAAGTACCTGGCAACATGCACTGGGACCTGCTCATCATCCTGGCCACCAGCTGAGACTCCCCACTCTGCACACCCAGTGGGACCTGTTGGTACATTGCCAGGTGTTGAGCAGCATCCCTAGCCTCACCCACTTTGTACCTATTACACTTTCCTAGAGGTGTCAATCTAAGTTTCTACAGACACTTCCAAATGTGTTTTGGAGGCAAAATCGTCTCTGGTTGAGGACCATGGGACTATGGCATAAGAACTATAAAATCTTAATGGGATTACACTCAAAACTCAGGCATTACTCAGGTTATAAGTCTGGGCAGATCAGTTAAACCTTGAGTTCCATTTCTGCCAATTTAGAATCAGGTTCCTAATAGTACTGACAGCTGAATGGACTTTTATAATCATTGCATAAGAGTGTCCTTAGGTTTCAGTCAGTGTTTTTACCACTGTGACCAAACAACCTGCAAATAGAAATTTGAGAGCAAAAGTTTATTTTGGGACTCATGGTTTCAGAGATCTCAGTCTATAGGTTGTCAAACCCATTGTCTGGGTCCCTAGGTGAGGTAGGACATCATGGCGGGAGAGTGTGGTGGAAGACAGTGGCTCAGGCATGAGGATCTGGAGGGCAGGATGATGAGGAAGCAGCAGAGAGAGAGAGAGAGAGAGAGAGAGAGAGAGAGAGAGAGCTGCACTTGACAAAGACAAAATACCTATCCCAAAGGCACACTCCCAAGGACTCACCTGCTCCAGCCACGCCCCACCAACCTAGTCACCTCCCAGTTAATCACTACCAGAGGATAAATTCACTGGTTGGGTTAAGGTTCTCATAACCCCATTGATTTCACCTCTAAAACTTGTTACATTATTTCTCATGTGCATTTTAGGGGACACTTTCTATATAATGAGTAACAGCTTACAGGTCAATAATTTGTGGAAATGTGCATAAAAAGATCTGAATATAACTCTTATAATTTGCAAACAATTTATAAGTGAAGAACTAAATGGAACCCTCTGAACTTGTCTTAGTCTTACAAGCATTAAACTTTCAATTATTTTGTGAAATGTACCATGAAGCCAAGGAAGGTCATACCCACAGTCTCATTCAAAAGAACGCAGTTTTTCCATTGTTGAAGAGGGAAATTACAATTTTCTGAGGATATCAGGGACTGTGTCCTTGAAGTGAGTCAGTGCTTTGACGATTTAAGAGACAGTGAAGACAGACTCTTATTTTCATTATTTGGAGAAATCCTGAACTTTGGATTGGGAGAAGGTCAGACATCTGGAAACCAAGAGATCTTGAGAAGGAGTAATGAACACTGGTTTCACCTGGTCTCTTGAGAACAGAGAATCTATAAAAGAATTTTTTCTTGCTGTGTAGAGCAGATGCCCACAGGGACATGATATGTTCAGGGGTTGAATAACGAGAGGGCAACATGTGGGGCATATACCTAAGGGAGAATCTACCAGGAACTCTGAATATCTCCCCACCACTGTACTTCAGCAGGTGCGACCTCAGCTGGAAAAGGCTCCACCCCCCCATGACAGTTTGGAGACCTTAGTCTGGCTCAGAGACTGATGCTTCACTCCTTCCTGCTGTCCTGTTTTGAACAGAGCTTCAGTCACCATCATCAACCATCCAGGGGAGATTCTGTGTTTCCACACAGAGCCCTTCCTTCCAGAGATGCCACCCAGGTGAGTCCAAAGGCTTGATCAGTGTTGCAGGAAGTTCCAGAGATAATAAAAGCTGAAGAAGTTTCCCTGCGAGCAATTCAGCCTGACCCAGGGTGCAGAGGAAGCAGGAGAGGCTTGCTTGATTTTTAGGGTGCTTACTTACAGTGCTAAAATAATAGTAACAGCTGAACAGCTGAACAGCAATGCAGCGGTGATCATTGACATTTAAGTGAGAGTGATGAAACCCTAATTAAAGGAGGGAATGGTAGGCATAAACTGGTTCCAGTCAAAGTAGAATGTATGTTCAAAGATTTTTTTGAAATTGTGTGGAGTATTCACTGTGGATATTTCTTTTTTAAGATGGGGTGCAATTAAATATGTTTCATATCCACAAGAAAAGACCAGATCAATGCAGTGTTGGTAAATCCTACCTTGCAATAGTGTCTCATGAGGCAAATGTCTTGCAATTACCTTTCCTCATGCAAGGTAGTCAGATGAAAAAGTAAAAATGAAAACGGCATGTCACCAAGCTTATATCCTTAGTCCTGAGTGTGAATAAGCTTTTATTGTGAATTGTGCAAATTTCTTGAGTTTGTATAGTGGGGTTGGATTGTTCCAATTTCCATTTTTTGTTATACACTTTCAAATTGCTCTGATGGTTAAAGATAACATTTGCAACTACTTTCTTATTCAAGTTTATTTGATACAACTGAATATTAAATGATCATGGAGGGATGCAACATGCCGATTTACTTTGTAAAAATCTGCAGTTTTGGACAGTTTCCTTCTAATTGTGATGGCCTATGATTGATTTATAGCTACGTGTCCCCCTCTGTACTACAAGGTTATCATGAAGTGTTGACTCTGTGTGTTGGTGGTACTGGCGTCCTGGATCACAAGTGCCCTAAATTCCCTGTTGCACAGTGGATGTCCTTTTGCACCCATTTGGAACTGCTCCACTTTTTCTGTGAACTCTATCAGGTGGTCCTGCTTGCCTGTTCTGCCACATTTCCTAATGACATGGTGATGTATTCTGCAGCAGGACTGCTGTTCTGTGGCCACGTCACTGGTGTCCTTTACTCCCACTCCAAGATAGTGTCCCTTGTCCTTACAATCCCATCAGCTCAGGGCAGGTACAAAGCCTTCTCCACCTGTGCTTCTCACCTCTCTGTGGTCTCCTTATTCCATTGTACTTGCCTAGGAGTGTTCTTTAGCTAATCTGCTAAACACTATAGTGCCACATCCTCAGTGTTGTACTCCGTGTTCACCCCCATGCTGAACCCCTTCATCTACAGTCTGAGGAATAAGGACATCACAGGGGCTCTGAGAAGATGCTTCACTGTGAAGCTGTAGAGGAGATCGATTTCATTAATTGCCTCTTGTCAAAGGGCACTAAGCCACACAGCCAGAAATTACAGTTCTTTAATCAGATCCTGATGTAGAATGGGCTCTTTCCATTCATATCCTCTAGAGTTGATGTCTTTCATTTCAACATCTTTGCTGAATTAAAATGACCTCATTAATAAGGTGTCATTTCTGTTAGCCAATGTCTTTCTCTCACTTTCTACTGTCCTCGTGTTCTTCCAGATCTCAGATCACAGGCAGTCTGGAGATTCCTGTCATTGCCACAGAGAAGTTACACACGTCATGTGGAATCAACTGCACTTGCAGCTGGGCATTTGTGTTGTTCTCTTGTAGAGGAAGACCTGGGACCACAATTCTTCAATGTTCTGTTCCTTATTGCTGCCTGCAATGCTGCCTCACCTGGTCTATGTTATGATCTAAACTTCAACATACCAGTGACTTTACAGCTCATCACAAGAGTTTATGGTCACAGGAATATGATGCTCTTATTCAGCACAGTGTTGAACTCAGGCTGTATTCCATGGTTAGGAGTAATAATGAAAAATTGCGATTGAATACACCTTAAACCTGTATGATCTCACATGTTTACTCTAAACACACCCAGAAGGAAAAGTTACACAGATCAGTGACTCAGTGTGATCTTTGAGTCAGAGGACCTTACATTTTCAAATTTCAATCAGACTTTGATCTTCAGTCATATGTCCATGAAAGGTCTATTTCTGATGCTGCACATCTGCTATTTGAAATGTGAAATCCTGTTGTCCATGCATAAAGGAGTTTTTCAGTGACTGAAGGATTCCGCACCAAGTTCTTACTATTCAGGACATAATCTCATGCTTCTTGCTTTATAATCCTTGGTGCTAAAGAAATGCATGACTCCTTTTTTGACATTGTTAACAAAGTGTCTAACATATTACAATTTTTTGTTGGTAAACCTTAATGTTTACAGGTGATTGAACTATGTGTACATTGACTTTAACTTTATTTTCATTTCATCTTTTATGTTCAAACTCTCTTTGGTGCTCACAAGCAATGGGTGACTTTCATAATAACTTGAATCCTGCCCTGCCATGCCTTGTTCAGGAGGTTGTGCATGTGTCACATGGTGTCCCACACACACCACATTCCCACTCCCACTAGTTGCCTGAAATAGAAACTCAACAATGTTTACTTTGCAATGTACCACAGTGAACCACAGATAATTGATGATCTATATATACACACATTACAGATGGAGCTGGAGGTTGTCCAACTGATGAGAATGAGGCAGAAACAGGAAGGCCAATATCGCTCTCTCCCTCTCCCACACAGAAAACCAAACATGGAGGAGCTAGAGTGGAAGTGTTGCTGGGGACACTGCTGCATGCTATGGGGAGGGAGGGAGAGTGGAGTGGAGGTGGACATGACCAGTACCCCCTGAAGGCATGGTGTGCTGGTCACTGTGAATCCCATCAATCTGCACCAGATGTGGGTCAATAGCAATGAAAAGTAAGACAAAAATAAAAAAAAATAAAGTTTGATCACCTCTATGGCCTCCACTGACTCCCCAGTGAGCAAAGAGGAGGCCCGATTTGTGAAGATATCAGAGAATCTGACCAAGAGTTCGTGCTTTAGAGATGCTGGGACCTTAGTGAACATGGCTCCCTAATTTCATGAGCTGTGCCTTGCCACGATGCTGTGCCTGAATACCTGGGCTGAAGTGAACCTCTCACCACAGCCTCCTGAGTAGCTCGGTTTAAAGATGGGTGACAGGGAACCTCCTAGAAGGGACTTTTGTAAAAAATTAATGGGATTATAACATACAAATCTTGGAGTAGTTTGCATAAAAATCTAAATATCATCACTTTATCGAAGTATTTATCACTGAAGGACTAAATGACAACTGTGAACATGTTTTTAATGAATGTTCTAATTGGCCTTGGGATGGTGTCATAAAGTCAAGAATGTAGACCCATGGTTTATAAGCTTGGTTGAAAAGGGGGATAGAAACCCACTTGAGGAATCAGGGGCCGTGTCCCCAACACGACCCATGTCTGTGGAGATCCAGGAGCCCTAGTCAAGATGGGTACCTCATGTCAAACCTGGGAGAGAACTTCCAGCTCAGGATGTCTTCAGGTTAAATCTCTGGAAGGAAGAAGATGGCGTGAGATGGAGTAATAGATTGAATTCTCCTGACCGTAAACCCTGTCTCTTGGGAATAGAGAATCTCCTGGAAAGAGAAACATCCTTGGTGCAGAACACTGTCCAGCAGGGGAATTAATCATCTGCCCAGCGTTGCCCCAGTGAGGATGTGCCTAATAAGAAGTCTGGGGAGCTGTGTATGTGTCCTCTCTGCAGTTCCTCAGAATGCTCCACCTTGGTCTGGACAGGACGTGGTGATTTCTTGCTCTCAGAGTGCTCTCCCAGGTCAGTGAGACCCAAGAAATCCTGCAGGAGATGTTCAGAGAATGGACACCAAGTTCATTGGCCTAGGTACTCCCAGAGCCAAACCAGAAGTGCCTGACATGGGAGACTATGGTTATCAGGCTGTTGGATGGTCTGCTTTCCTGCTTAATTCATTGATTCATTTATTTATGATGCTGAAAAGGGAAGTAGCAATTTACCAACTTTTTCTCAAAAAAGAGATCAGTCCTAGAAGTGGGGAGCTGTGGCTACCAGAGCTGGGAGGACGTGCAGGGAACTGAGGGAATGGCCAGGGACACAGTGTGGAGCTCACAGGAGGAAAAGCTCACAGGAGGAAAGAGTCTAGTGCTCTCTATCTCAATGAGTAACATGGTCACTGCTAGCAAAGGCTGGAGAGGACAAGGATTTGAAATAGCTGGTAGAGAAGATTCCGAATGTTCCCAACAAACAGGAGTTGATCTCACTGTACCCCAAAAATACACAGAACTATCATTGCTGCTTAATCCTTTAGAAATATTTTAAAAAGAGATCAAAACCAAAGACTGAGTATTACATAGCAAAGACCCATTGAGAAAAAGAAAATGGGGTCCTGCCTCATCCAGTGTCCAACCCTCTGAAGACAATGGTCAGAGAGGTGCAGCAGCCTCCAGGAGGCCATCCTCCCACTGTCCTGGGAACAGTGTTGAGAGCATTTGTTTATCTCAGTTTACTTCCTTTCATGGATTGTTGGCTTTTGACATCCGTCTTTCCCACTAAAAATATATACTTTTTGTTTTGATGCCTTATACTTTTGTGGGCCACCCAGGGGATACATGGAAGGTGGATTCAAGGAAGCTTCTCCTTCCTTCCATTGTCCCAGGGACAGTCCCCCCCTCAGGTCCATTTAGCATCCCCTTCTGTTCATTGAGCATTTTTTTTGTGTGTCTTTAAACACAGGGAAGATAATGGCCATACGAAAATGGATTACCAAGGTTACCTGTGATGGGAGATTGACTGACTGGAGATCCTGACTACCATTTCTTTATTCTTTAGAGGAAAATTGACATGCTAACCACAGCTTCCCTGTGTGTGCACTGCCTCCTCATTGTGTGGTGAGAGCCTAGGATAGCACATGATGCTGTGTGTGTGTGTGTGTGTGTGTGTGTGTGTGTGTATGTGCAGGCACACATTCCCACACAGACAGGTTTCAGAGCAAGGGACCTGGGCTCAATGCGTAGACTGTCCAGAACTTCGATGCCTTCACCTAATGATGGTTGTTGACTTTACGATAGTGTAAAAGCAATATGCATTTCATAGAAGCTGAGCTTTGAATCTTGAGTTTAGGTTTTTCCCAGGCTGGTGCTACATGATGCAATATCCTCTCATGATGCTGGGTCCTGGTGGCCCAGAGCTGGACTCCAGATCAGCCATGCCGTCCCCTGGTGAACACCTGAGACTCCAGGACTGCTGTGCTACTCAGCTTGGAGGTTGGTGGGTGGGGCGTGTCAGTGCATTTCTGACCTGTGTGGTCCCCGCCCTTCTGATGGCTTCATCAGGACATAGTCCACCATCATCCCCAAGTTTCCAGGGCTTCCAGGACTCAGAACAACAGGTGAAACTAAGAGACAGTGAGACAGTGCACGTCAGTCCAAAGGAAAGTTCTGCAGCTGATTTATAGTGTGAATGCAAAAGCTTTGGGCAGAATCATTTGCCTTGATGATTCAGAGGCACAAGACAACTGCACTCTTCAACGTGGTAAATACAATGTTAAATGTATTTTAATGGACACATAACATTCCTACCTATTTGCATGGTACACTATAGTAATTTGGAAGATGCATTCAGTGTGAAATGAGCAAGTCAGGGTGGTCAGCATTGCTTCTCCTCCAGCATTAGTCACCCCTACATGCTGAAAAACTTCAGGTTCTTGTAGTTGCTGTGAAGTATGTGGAAGATTGCTGTGGCCACAGTTCCCCCACTGTGCTGCAGACCCCAGAGCTGGCTCCTCCTGGCTCTCAGAGTTTGGGAACTATTGTCTCTCCTTCTTCTGTCCCCTCCCACGTACACTTTCAGTCTCTAGTGACCACGATTCCCCTCTCTTCCTGTGTAAGGCCAGGATTTTAGCTTCCACACATGAATGACAGCATGCTCTGTTTCCATGCACACAGTTGCAAATGGCAGGATTCATTGTTTCTTAGCTGAATATGATTCCCTTGTGTTCTGCATCTGTCCTCCCATTGACGGAAATATTTTCTTTCCATATTCATCCCATGATGGACGTCCTGGTGGATTCCACATCTTGGCTCTTGTGAACAGACTGTGATGAGCCCAGTCAGCAGATGTCTCTCATGGATTCATAAACTTTGCATCTGCACAGAGCGGTTTCATTGTCTTCAGTCCACATACCTCTACACTGTTCCCCTATTGTAAGTTAAATTAGATTTTCTTCATGTTACCTCATTTGCTTCCCACCATGGCCTTATGCACTGGGTGACATTAGTGCAACATTTTACAACTAAAGTGATGGAGTTTCAGAGTGCCTTTCTATGTTCATGCAGTGCTAACAAACACAACACTGGGGCTGAAACTGTGAACGCAGCATGCTGCTGTCAGCTCTGAGATCTGAGGAGCCACAAACATCAGCTCTCCTCAGGTGTAATCATACCTTGTGATGCATGCAACCAAGGAACTGTCCTACAAAAGACATTACAGGGAGAATTGCCTTTTTAAATTGATTTCCCTGTTTAATTCATACATAATAATTGCACCTATTCATGGTGGACCTTGTGACACTTTGCTATGTGTGTCAATGTTTAATGACCTATTCGGTGTGATCATCCCATTCATGTCTTTCAGCATTTGTCATTGTGAGTGACAGGAAAACTCAGACTCCTGTTTTCTAACTATTTTGAAATAAATGAAACATATAGGAACTCAAGTCCCCTGCTGTGCTGTGGAACACTCAAACTTCATGCCCTCTCTGTGGCTTTTACCATCCACTAGCCCACCCATGTCCTCCCATCCCCACTCCCTTCCCAGCCTCTGGTCACTACTCTGCTCTCACCTCTGAGCCATCCCTCTCCCTCTTGCTCTTTCCTGTTGCCACTCTGGCTTCCTTGCTGACCTTGGATGTCTGAAACAGGATCTCCCTCAGGGCCTTGGCATGGTCTTTGCCTCCTGCCAGACACTCTTCCCTAACAGCCTGTGGAACTTGCTCTGTCTTCATTCAGATTTTTTGTTGTTGTTGTTGTTCAAATGTGATTTGTCAACTTCTTTGATTTTTGCCAAAAGTCCAGTTTTAGAAAAACACTTCCATCTACTCTGTTCTTTTTTATCTTATTTTCTTTTTTTCCCAATCATATCCTTATCTGGTATGTTATATAATTTTATAAATTTGCTTATAATTTTCTCCATCTTTAGATTGTAGGGACATCGTTTTTTTGCACTGTTCACACATTTTCTAGATTATTCGCAGTACATTGTAAATATTCAACTTTTTTTCTTTAAGTACCCTGGAAATTTCTCAGTATAATTCTCCAGTATATTACCTCTTGAGGAATTGCTGAGAGATGGGATGAAACTTGTTTTAAAACGAGTAGGTGACACCTTGACAGGTGTCAAGATCCAGATGAAATCTAAAAATGATGCCTTTACTGTAAATAAAAATGAGAGAAAAAAGAAATTAAACAGTAGAAATGCATCTCCTTTCCCTCTCTCTTTCTCTTTCTCTCATAGTCACAGCAACCACATGAAACCAATGAATGACACAGAGATTTCAGAATTCCTCCTTCTGGGGTTTGCAGAGGACCCAGAACTGCAGCCCCTCATCTTTGGACTTTTCCTCTCCATGTACCTGGTCACTGTGCTGGGGAACCTGCTCATCATGCTTACCACCCTCTCAGACTCCCACGTGCACATGCCCATGTACTTCTTCCTCTCTAATCTGTCCTTTGTGGACATCTGCATCACCTCCACCACCATCTCAAAGATGCTGGTGAACATCCAGACACAGAGCAAGGCCATCACATATGCAGGCTGCATCACCCAGATTCATTTCTTTGTACTCCTTATAGAGTTGGACATTCTTCTGTTGACTGTGATGGCCTTTGACAGTTATGTGGCCATCTGTTTTCCCCTGCACTACTTGGTCATCATGAAGCCCCATCTCTGTGGATTGCTAATTCTGGTGTCCTGGGTTGTGAGTGTTTTATATGCATTGTTGCAAAGCTTAATGGTGTTGCGCCTGTCCTTCTGCACGGACTTGGAAATCCCTCACTTCTCTTGTGAGCTCAACCAGGTGGTCCAACTTGCCTGCTCTGACACCTTTCTCAATGAGGTGGTGATCTATGTTGCTGCCATCTTGCTGGGTGGTGGCCCCCTCACTGGCATTCTTTACTCTTATTCCAAGATCGTTTCCTCCATCTGTGCAATCTCATCAGCTCAGGGGAGGTACAAAGCCTTCTCCACCTGTGCTTCTCACCTCTTCGTGGTCTCCTTGTTTTATTGCACGAGCCTAGGCATGTACCTCAGTTCTGCAGTGACCCAAAACTCACGTTCAACATCAGCCTCTGTGATGTACACTGTGGTCACCCCCATGCTGAACCCCTTCATCTACAGTCTGAGGAATCAGGACCTGAAGAGTGCACTGAGGAGACTCTTTGAAAGAGAAAGATGAAATGTCAATTGACTGAAACTGGAGAAAAGCCCATGATTGCAGAACTCAGAGTCTCTGAGACAGAAACTGGGTTGTTTTCAGAAAGTGGAAGAAGAACTTGCTCCTCCTACTTTATTTGTGAGTTTCTATTCCTTTGGCTTCCACCTCTACATGCAGCACAACTGCAGCATTCACTTTATGACACTTTCTGATCTCTCTGAAATCCAATCCTCTCCATTTGTCCTTCTTCGTCTTTCCCCAAATGATTCCCATCTTTGGAAAAGGAAGACTTGCAAATTCTCATTTATCACATAAGATATATTTCTAGAAATAATTTAAGCTCAAATGACTTATATCATGCTAAGAAATTGTTTATTTCACTGAAAATAGACATAATATCTATTCACTTGTGAAATATATATAAAAAGCAAGGTCATTTTTATAATTTTATTGTGGGGGAAAATCTGAGAAAAAAATTTGGTCCCATGGATTGAACCCAGGGATATTTACCCATCCAGAGCCCTGTTTTCTATCTGAGATGTGGTCTTGCTAAGTGGCTTAGAGCCTAGCTGGGTTCTGAGGCCGACCTTGATCTTGCAAACTTTACGCTTCAGCCCCCTGAGTCACAGGGATAGCATGTATGCAGCGCCATGCCTGGATGACAATAGGTTTTCAAGTGTGTGTTCCTTGCTGTATCACTTCCATAAATTACATTCTTGACTAGGTAGCCTTAAACATACCAGGGTGTAAGCTGTTCATCAGGTCATATCCTAATCTTTTGGATCCTCTTTCTATTTCAGTGTGGTGTCCACAGTACTGACCATAGTCATGGACAAGCCTGTCGTCACAGGTATCTACTCCACCACTTTCCCCAGGTGCACAATTTTATTGCTTGAAAACTTTTTTGAAATGTTAGCAATAAAAATAAATGTAACTAGATTAATGGTCATGAGTGGACAGTCATTGGACAGGGAGGGAGGTGGATGTGGCTGTAATGGGACAACGCTCGGAATCCTTGACTGATGGGAATCGTTCTGCATTTTCCTTTGATGAGCAGTATTATTTGTACACCTTCGCACATTTCAGCCTGGTAATTACACACATGCCTACAGTGTGCACTCATCAAATTCAGCCCCATAATTCACTCTCTCCAACCCACTACCAACATCTAGTAATCTCTATTCTACATTCAGGTTGGTATTTTGTTTTATTTTTTAACTTCCTCGAATGAGAGAGACCACACAGCACTTGCCTTTGTGTATCTGCCTTATTCACTCAGCACAACATGCTCTGGCTTCATTCACGTTGCCACAGTGACAGGATTTCATCCTTCCATGCAGCTGAATGATGTTCCGTGTTGTGTATGTGACACATTTTTCTCCTCCAAACATCTGGTGATGAGCATTTAGGTTGACTCTATACTTAGCTGTTTTGAATGAAGCTGCAGAAACATGGGTGTGGATGCTTCTCTTTGCTGTGCAATTTCATTTCCTTGTCATCAGTATAAATACCCAGATGTGATATTTTGTTCAGTCTTTTCTGGAAGCTGACTAAAGTGTCCTTGGATCTTTTAACCTCATTTCTTAACAAGAACATGTCAATCTACAATTTTCTCCAAATAAAAAGTTGATTAAAGTTATAAATGAGAAAATGAGTGTTGTCTGAGCACGCCATTGTTCACAGTTAAAATTTCTACAACCTTTCCTTTTCCTTCAGGACTCATGGTTGCTTTTCACTTTCTCCCAGGAAATTGGAGCTGCCATGGTCTATCCTGGGTTTAGAGTGACCCTTATGTGATCAGGTAGATGAGAGAGAACACGGTTTGCTGATAATGTGCTGTGACTTTATACCAATCCATATGTAACTTGTGCAGCAGACTATGGTGAAGTTTGCTTTGCAGATTGGTGTGAAAACGTTGGATATTGAAATAAGCAGATTTGGGATGATAAGAATTGCTGGCACCTGATCTTTCATTGTTCTTACTCTCTCTGCTATGTAGACACTAAGGGAGACAGTACAGATGGACATTTGATTGTAACGTGGCTTTTTCTTAAGTGAACATCTTCTACTGCCTCTCTTCTGCACAACCATGGGAAGCCCACATGTGATCTTGCCAGAGTTCTGCCACCTCATCAATAACATAGCAGTGTATTTAGTTTCTGTCATTCTAGATCTTTCTCTCTTACTGAAATCCTCTTCATTTTTTAAAAATTCTTTCTTCACTCAGAATTAAATCAGCCAGGGGCTAGTCCAAAGCCTTTCGCTTCGTGGTGTCCTTGCTTCCTGTGCTGACTGTGTTAGTCAATGTTCTGTTACTTTAACAAATTACCTGTGATTTATATGAGAGAAGTTTTATATTGGCTCATGGTTTCAAGGTTCCAATCTGAGGGACTGACCCTGTGGCAGTGAGCACATGATGGGGGTGGCAGCATGTGGCACAGTAAAGCTTGACACCTCATGACCAGGAAATGAAAAATGAAGAGGAGGAGGCTTGGGTTCGTACCCCTTTCAAGTGTGATCCACCATGAAGTAAAACTTCCTACTAGAGCCCCACTTAGCATTTCCACCACCTTCCAATAGCACCAAGCGGGGAACCTGCTTTTACCCCAGTGCCCTTGAAGGTCACTTAAAATTGACACCCTAGCACTGGCCTTGAGGTCTATCTCAGTTCTGCGGACATCTGCTGTCTAGGATAACCTTGAGTGACCTTGGTGCAGATCACTCACGTACAGAGCCTTTTGGTCCACAGTCTGAAGAGCAGGGAGATGAAGGGGCCAAGGGCATGGGACACCTCAGTGAAGGCCATCACAGTATCTGCTGAGTTAGCAGCAGGAATGACACTGAGGACCAGAGAGCCTGACCTCCTTCATCCAGCCCTTTGACATCTTCTGCTTTTACAATTTTTAAGCAGCTCTCTCCTTGCATCTTCCTTCAGAGTCTTTCCTGTCCTTGGTGCTATTCATAAAGTCCCAAGTTTGATGAATACAACCTGGCATTTTCCCAGTTATCTAAAATAATGGTTTGTTTTTCATGTTGAAGAAACAACACCTTTTATCTTTAATAAACATTCTCAGAAGTGACCCTCTGTGTTTCTTTTTGCCTTGGACACTCACTAGGAGAGAGGTGCTCTGCAGAGATGCAAATGAGACCAAATGGAAGGCTTCCTACATTTCTATGACTCTCCTTTTGGTCTCACTGAACTTACTGAATTTTACTACTCATACGCAATATCAATTCCTTGAATTTCAGAAGTGTAGCTCATCTGTGCTTGCAACCGTGATGTCTAGTATAGTTACTGGTAAGGGGTTGGTCCCATGTGAATTCTTGTTGAATAGAAGGAAATTCAGGGGATGGTTAAAGAGAGAGGAGGGAATCTGGGCCAGAAACATACCCATAGGTTGATTTCCTAAGAGGCTTTGAGACAGAAAAATACTCCAGACTCATGGAGGTAGATCTTGATAAGACAGACAACACAGAGGGAATGAAACCAGCATTGAAAAGAGGCACATGCTCGTCCCTATTTTTCCTGGGCAATCAAGGCAGGGAACCAGCCTAGCTTCCCATGGCAGAGGCATGGAAAAATGAGATGCAGTGTATCCATAATGAGTATTCTTCAGCCTTCAGGAAGAATGAAATGCTGTCATTCATAACAAAATAAAGGGGATGGGACATGTTGCCACATGAAAGAAGCCAGACATCCAACCCCACATGTGCTCTGTCCTATGTGGGAGCAAAGGAGCCTCAGTCTGAATAGTTACAGAATAGTAACCCCAGTGACCAGCAAGATGCAGTAGGAGGAGGGAGGAAGGGAAGCTGGAAAATGGGTACCAGAACATAGTTCAGTAGAAAGAAGAAGTCCTGGAGATCCACAGCTGAGTGGGGGAGGAGGGACTGCAGAGCACAATGTGTTGTCCTGTGTTTTCTGAGGATCTAGAAGTGAGGAGCTCAATCCTGGGAAAACAAAGAAATGGCATGGAGAGGGAAAGATTCCTTATGCTGTTTTGTTCACTGGACACAGTGTTCATGGGCTAAAGTATCACCCTGACCCCTGTTCACATGCACATTCACATGTCAGTAAAAATTAAATGAAGATTTAAAAACTATTCTTGGCATTTGCCAGTTTGTTGGACCATGTTATACACATTGTGTCTGGATGTTCCTGGTCACTGCTTCACAAGGAAGCAAGAGCTTATTGTCGCCAGGCAACGAGCTTGAGGTCATAGAGGGAAGGAAGAGACCCCAGCCTAGGTCACAGAGGGGATGAAGAGGCCCCTGCCCAGTCTGTGTGGACCAGGTCAGGCTTCCAGACCTGAGGTTCAGTTGGCTCTAGAGAAGTTTTGCTGATGTAAAATTAAAGGTGGAACAAAACAGAAGCTTCTGATTAAACTCCTACTTCTGGGATTCTCCCCAATGGGGAAGGCTCTGTTTCAGGTTGAGCAGTCTTAGGAAGAAATCCAACACCACGTTAAGGAACTTGAAGTTCCTTGATTATTTTAATGTGATTGTTTTGTCTATTCATGAAATGAACACCTTTTCATGTTTCTGAGCCATTTGTATTTATTCTTTTAGGTCAGTGGTTCAGGTGGTTTAAGGATCAAATCAATTTTTCCTTGGGATTTTAAAATTCTAATTGTTTTGAAATAAGTTTGTATGTGTATTTTGCTTCTTTAGAATTTATTTAATTTTATTTCATTGTTAAGATACATTTTATTGTCCATATTTGAATTTTACGACTTGATGTTTTGCAGTAAGTGTAGGTAAATGATTGTAATAATGAGGCAGATTTCCACATTATATAAGATATCATGTATTTTCCCCTAGTTTTTTAAATTAAAAAAAATTATCAGTTTTTGACATGCACATTTTAAAATATTGTATTTTAAAAATTATTTTCTTAGTTGTAGAAATTTATGGGGTATGTTGTAATAGCTCAATTCAAGTGTAGATTGTGGAATGATAAAATTAGGATAGTCAACAATTCCATTTTCTTAAACAATTTCAGGAAAAACGTATAATTAATATGTAAAATTGTATATACAGTGCACAGTGCAATCTTTCAATATGTGTATTGAGGATATTCTGATAAATAAAGCTAATTAATGTTTCTCTCTATTCCTTACTGCCTTTGGTCTGGAGACTTGGAGCTCTTTCCTAATTATTCATAAAACATTAATGTGAATTACTTCCTGTGCTGGAGAATTTGATTGAACTCATTCCTCCTCTCTAACTGTGGTTTGGTACCAGTTCTCCAACCTCCCACCTGCCTCCTCCTTCCCCACCCACCCTTCCCAGCCTCTAGTATTCATTACTACACATTCTAATGACTGTAAAAATGCACGTGAGACAGGATGTGGGATTGTTCTTTCTGCATGTTTCCTGTTTTACTTAATAGAATATTGTTGTAGACATGCACATTTTCATACTTGAATCCACCCATCATGTTCTCAATTCTACTTGTTTTAGTTCTTCCATCATTTTTATTTCTCAGTGTATTAATTTATCATTTCTTGTAGAAGTCCTAATATTCTTTTGCCTCGTGCCTGAAAATTCAAATTACAATGGTTTTTCATGCTAAGAATGCAAGTTTACTTCCAAAGAATAATCATTCAAGCACCAGGTACTTCAAAAATATTTTGTCATGGATTTGGATATTTATAATAGCATTGCTTTAATTGGATTGGATTTGTTTGGGATAATTCTCTCTCTATATATGTATAGACTTAAGTCATTTCAAATATTTTGATAAACGCAGCTTTATGATATACTGTAGTGAAAACCAAATAAAATTTTCCCTTGTTACTCCAATAAAAGTCATCTTGTTCAGGTTTTCATGGCGGAAAAGATCGCCAGGTTTCCTTAACAATTTCTATCCATTCTTGGCTTTTCCCTCAACATCAGAACATGGATTTGGTTTGAGCTGTCCATCCACTCTGTCAATCAATTCAGTCAGAGATTCGCCATGTCTATTGGTTTCTGTTTGTGCTATAACCAACTGTCACCAATCAGTGGAATTTTAAAAGGATACAAATGTAAAATCTTTTACTGCCTCTTGGAAAGTGCAGCTGCTGGTTCTTTCAGCTCTTCAGCTGCAGACAGTCATTGTGGACTATGCAGCTTCTGGTTGTGTAAGCCCATCTAATAAATCCCCTTTAAAAATCGCGTATGTTTTTACATTTACTTGTTTTAAATATTGAGGTGTCTGCAGGACTGTTTCTTCAAGTGTTTGTGAGGCAGAATCCTTTCTCTGCTCCTGGAGACTACCCACCTTCCTTGACTCACGGCCACCTCCAACCCTCTTTAAGGCCAGCTGTGGCAGGTGAGTCTTCCTCACATTGCATTACCTCAACGTTGACTCTTCTATTTTTCTCTTCCACATGTAAGGAACTTTGTGGCGACTTTGACTTCCTCAGATATCCTGAGATAATATCCCTCTCTGTGGTCACTTGTCAGAAGCCTAATCTCTTCTACTCCTGACTAACATATTCAGAGTTCTGGGAAGTGGGCTGTGGACATTGCTTCAGGCATTATTCTACCCACCATCTCTCATGCCCCAGTTGTGGCCAAAGAGCTGTAAGATGAAGTCTATTAGGTGGAGTTTTATGGAAAACACACATCACATCATCCCAATGGACAAAATACAGACCAGACAATATTTAGCAGAATAAGGCAGCACAAAAGTGCACAATTCTGTTTATAAGAAGTTTACTTCAGTCAACAGGTAATCTGTGCTCTTATGATTCCAGAGAGTAGTTACCACAGGGGCAGAAGTAGTACCTGGAATTCTTACATAGAAGCTTCTGTGTGGCTGCTAGATTTTATCTCTCTTGTGAGTTCTGGTTGCTTGGAGGATATTCACTATGTGAAAACTCATTGAGCTGTCGATATAGCACTTTTCCCATCTGTGTTTTATACTTCTACTGAGAGGTTTCTTTTGTTGGTTTGTATTTTGCAAAGACCTACCTGCGACTCCCTTTACACTTCGTCCTTGACTCTTCTCCCAGTGTTACTGTATGGAATACAGATTTGATATCTGATGGTATAGCAGCTATTCTGTGACGATGAGATTAGAAACACACATTGAGGATGATGTTGTAGAAAAAAACCAGAAGACTAAGTCCTCAATTGCATCAAAATGTTGTGAGGGTAGCTTTGAATTCCTAGGTTGAAACCTTTGATATATAAATAAATACAGAATTTGTATCAGTAAGTGGTTTGGCTCTTTATTACTTGTAACCAAGTATCCTCTATACCTGAATACAGACATTTGAGAATATTTGTAATAAGTCACATACGCAAAACATTTCCATAAGAATCACAAGTGGCATATGCAGATCCATTAATTCTTATGTGAAAATGAACATTCCATAAAATTACTATCAAATGACAGAATTTTATTCCTGTTTAATGGCCAAATATTATTCCATCATGAATACAGGCCATATTTCCTGTATGTATATGTTCAATCAGGGTTGCTCCGTGTTTCATAAACTCTTCTTGGCACCAAGCCCTGCTCATTCAGTACATTTTGCTCTCAGCCTCTTTCCTGGTACAGAGGCAGATTTGTGTATCTCTGAAGGTCCTAGAACCAGTTCTCCATGGACATGGAGGGATGACCCTATTTTGACTTTTATCCTCTTCTCTAAAAT
This sequence comes from Sciurus niger, assembly GCA_020740815.1. Lineage (NCBI taxonomy): Eukaryota > Metazoa > Chordata > Mammalia > Rodentia > Sciuridae > Sciurus > Sciurus niger. The sequence goes on from JAHUXG010012733.1 coordinate 356,949, forward strand.
GATCAGCTCCTGAGGATGGATTTGGAAGAAGTCATCCTCCAAGACTTAAGATGATCAAGATGAGTTTAGGGTCTTTAATTTGCTTTGGCAATAAAATATTATGAGCTTCTTGGTGAGTCCCAAGGGAATTTCAAGGATATTTCTGCTGCTTTTTGTTGCAAATCTGCCTTGGCTGCTGAAAAATCCAGGCTAGACAGCTGGAGGATAAGGAATCTGGAAGACAAGCCAGTTCCTGTTAAGGCACCACTCAGCTGAGTCCGCCGTGCACCAGAAAGCCCAGCTGAGGTGGGCAAAGGGACCCAGGGGACACACAACTCTCTGTAGATTCAAAAGGGAACCAGTTAGCTCAGAATAACTCATCACCATGCACTTCTATTTGATGGTAAGATATTATATTAAACCCATTTGTTACACAGCAATAATTAACCCTTACAGTAAGTGAAAAGAAGGGAACTGAAAAGCAAGTAGAATAATCTGCTACTTTTTGTTTTGGAATTTGCTTTGATATTTAAAGACACCATTCACAATTACTCTCTTGTTCAAATTTATTCAATGGGAATGTAATTTAAAGTGAAAAATGGTGATTATTTTCCAAGAAAAAGAACATGCAAGTTTGTGTGGGAAGTTGCTTGCATGTTTGTGATCGGAAATTGCACGACTGGGCAGGAATTCAAGCTCTCTTCTTAGTCATCCATTAAACATGAAGACTGAAATGTTCCCTGCACATGAAGGAGATACAGAATGGATAATATTAATTTTGCTTGTTCAATACCCCTCTAGTATCATGATAACATTTAGAGAAGGTAGGTGCGTCTGTCAGACGTTCATCATATTGACTGAAATCCCTGACAAGGACAATTTCCATAACAAGAGATTATTTTGGGATCATGGTTTCAGAGGTTCAGTTCATGGTTTGCTGATGCCATTGCTCTGGACTTGAAATGAGGCCAAACAGGGCAGAATGGCATGGAGGAGGAAAGGTTCTCAGCTCATGGCAAGGATGCACAGAGAATGGGGAGCCAGAGATAAGATACAATCCCAAGGGCATCCCTGCAACCATGATCAACTTCCTCAACCTTCACTCCCTGTCTGTAGTTAACACCAAGTAGTCCATTCAAATGATTAATCCATTTAGTGGATTAATCCACCTAAGAAGTTACAGCTTTCCTTCTCTAATGCTTTCATAACTGACATTTCTGCATTGCCTAATACTGAACTTTGGGGGGATAACTCATTTAAAAACCATAAGTGACTTTATTGAGAACATGTAAGGGTTCATAATTCTAGACAGCCCTGGAAATTTTCAGGCGGAAACACCTCAATAATGCCACCAAACCAAGCCAAGCAATCTTTTATGAGCAAAGCCCCTTGTACATGGAATCCAGTCTTCCACTCCACAGTAATTGTATTTCCAGAATGAAAAAGACATATTTTGGGTAGTAATGCAATATGAAATACAGTTTATCTTTTCCTATTTAGAGTCCTGTTTGATGTTGAGGCAAATTGATCTACCTATCATTTGAAATTTGTCTTTCCATAGAGACCTGACTTGGAGATCTGTATTTCCTAAATATATATCTGATAAATGACTGATGTGATTGTTGCAGAGACCATGCAAATGGAATGGAAATGACAACTCCCAATACAGCAGCCTGGGAAGAGGGAGGAAGAAGGTGAAATATTGAGAACATTGGACCTTTCCCAATATATCCCTTCCCAATGACAAGACAATCCCTGTGAAGAAGATGTCCATCAAGTCTAAAAATGACATTCTCTGGGGGGGGCAGTCAAAATATTGATACTTCCTCAAGTAAATACTTCTCCAGTGACAGTACAATAGACCCTGGAGGGAAGGAGATAAGCACTGAATGCTGAACCCTGGACCCTCCATCCTTGTCCAGTAAATGCAAATTTCAAACTCTCACAAAATGATTCCTGAGTGCCAGAACTGATCTTTTCTGACGAAGTCTTCAGTGGTTCAGTCATCTCCCAGCATGTAACCTATAGAGACCCAGCCTCCCCTGTAATGGGGGCTGCTTTCTATCCAGAAAGTGATCCTTCTGATGCCCAAATCCACCGCTGAATAAACACATTGTGATTTGGTGAGATCTGCACCAACCCGGTCACTCTGGTGTTCCCACCATGGACACCAAGCTGAGTAAGTAAACAGACCTCTGACATGAGAAAGAAGTTGTGCTGGGTCTTGATTCAGGCTGGTCTGTTAGAGTCCACATCACCAGGAAGAGCCATTGAGAGGATGGAGTCAGAGGCACGAGGCACCCACAGGACAGAACTGTGGTCCTGGGAATCCCTCTAGTACAAAATGACACATGAAGCTTGGTTGTCAAGTGTGCTTTCTTCCTAGGAGGAGTTCAGCACAAGACTGCTTTTGAGTAACAAAAAGAAAAAAGAAAGAAAGGAAAAGAAAAATTTATCATTTGTGTTCTAGTATTTGAGAAGGAGATATTCTTCAAAATACTGCAAGTTGTCCAATGAGATAAATGGGATTTTCCAAGATTTCTAATTCACGATTGAAAATGACATTGAGAAAGTGTGAAAGAGACCAAGGTGAACACTGTTCAGATGTCAAAGAGGAGAAAGCTTCACAAGTTGAGTGCTCATCTTTTATAGAGGAGTTGAAATCAAAGAAATGGAATGTTGAGACAATAAATAGAAGGTACAAGTCCTACTTCCATGATCTGAACAAACTTGCAATTACGTGCTCTGAGGCTTCACTCTCTGCAATCAATGGCAGCTTCTTAGTCTCAGAACAGTGGATGCTGGTGTCCTTTTTCAGAGAATCTCCTCAGAGCACTCATGATGTCCTTATTCCTCAGACTGTAGATGAAGGGGTTCAGCATGGGGATGACCATGCTGTACATCACTGAGGCTGTTGTACTGTATTGTGAGTTTTGGGTCACAGCAGAAGTAAGGTTCACACTTAGAACAGTACAATAAAACAAGAAGACCACACACAGGTGAGACACACAGGTTGAGAAGGCTTTGTATTTCCCTGAGCTGATGAGATTGCACAGATGGAGGACACTATCTTGGAGTAGGAGTAAAGGATGCCTTGTGAGGGGGCCACCAGCCAGCACAACACATGTAACATCCATCACCATGTCATTAAGAAGAGTGTCAGAGCAGGCAACGTGGACTACCTGATTACATTCACAGAAAAAGGGGGGATTTCTGAGTCTGTGCAGAAGGACAGTTGAAACATCATTAGGCTTGGCAACCAGGAATTCAGGACACTTGTGATCCACGACACCAAAACCAGCAATCCACAGAGCCTCTGGTTCATGATGACCATGTAGTGCAAGGGGTGGCAGATGGCCACATATTGGTCATAGGCCATCACAGCCAGAAGGAAAGTTTCCAAAAGTACAAATAATTCAAAAAAATAAATCTGTATGATGCAGCCTTCATAGGTAATGGCCTTGCTCTGTGTCTGGATGTTCACCAGCATCTTTGGGGTGGTGGTGGAGTGTTGAGAGCAGGGTGGTATCTGTGCTGCTAACTGTCTCAAGGACAAACAGGACTGCTGGGCTCCTGTGCTTACCAAGGTTGTTAAGAGATATTTGTCCGAGGAATGTGCAGTTGCCTGGAGACCTTATCCATCAAGGACGAGAGCAGGGCCTAGCCCCGACTCAGCTCCTGAATAGTTCACCCGTTCCCTCCCCCCTTCTTCCTCTAGGACCGTCCAGTTCTGGCCGGACCCAATGAAAATCAAATAGATTGACCGGACCCAACCAGGGGAGGTTTAGCTGTTCGAATGTTAGCCAATTAGAAGAACACTGTAAAACTGCTTGCTTTTCCTTATAAAAACCCTGCTGACGAGGGCTCGGGGCCTCTGCTAGCGTCGTTGATTAAGGACGCAGAGGACCGGGTTCGAACTCGCTAATAAATGACTCTTTGCTGCTTGCATTGATCGTGGTCTCTGGTGGTCCTTGTGGGGTCTCAGCCTTTGGGCACAACATATGGGGGCTCGTCCGGGATCCCCAAGCCCACCCAGACACCTGATCATAGAGTCATAAGTGACATCTCCCACCGGTGAGTAAGGCATTGCCGTGTGTTTTCTGGTCTGAATTGCCTGCAGGTTCTGGTTCTGGGCTGGCACAGTCCTGGCGGACGCGCTATAGGACCCCAGCAGGGTCTTGGGAGACGTCCCCTCGACCCATCTGGTGACATTTGTCACATCTGAGCAGCGGGTGCTGCATTCTGGGTGAATTTGTCACTTCTGAGCAGCTTGTGCTGCATTCTGAGCAGTTTGTGCTGCATTCTGGGTGAATTTGTCACTTCTGAGCAGCTTGTGCTGCATTCTGAGCAGTTTGTGCTGCATTCTGGGTGAATTTGTCACTTCTGAGCAGCTTGTGCTGCATTCTGAGCAGTTTGTGCTGCATTCTGGGTGAATTTGTCACATCTGAGCAGAGTCTGCACTGCTTCTGAGCAGCTTCAGTATTGCATTCGGACGACTGGCCGCATCTGGTTAACTCTTTGTCCCATTTGGGCTTTGTGTGGCACCTGGGAAACTACAAAATACCAGCTAGCCAATTTTTGATTTAGCATGCTATGTGTCTGTCTGTTTGTGTATTGTACTATATGGTCTTTACTCTTGCCTTCTATTAAATTCTTCATTGTGTTAATCTGATCTTAGGCTTAGGGATACTCATTGCAGGGTACTTTGCAGTCCTTCTCCTTGTTCCTGAGAGATTTATTTACTCCAATCCCCCTAGGCAGAGAGCTCAGCAGCTCCATTCCTCAAAAGTAGTAAGAAATAATGTTTTGTGATTTTCTGCATTCAAACCTAACCTGATTTCTCAACGAGAAAAAAAAAAAAAAGGGGTTAAAAAAAGTCCTGGGTGATCCTCCCTCCCCCCTGCCTGGTCTTGCTGAAGCCTGCATTGGAATGTAGACTGCAGCAGTCTCAGCGGGAAAGGGGGGGTAACCTGAAGATAAGAATAAGAAAACAAAAGGGTGTCTGTTTTAAACTTCTGGGTTGCTACACAGAACTAATTCATTTTCCAGGATTCTTGTTTGGTTTTGTTTTTCTTTAATGCTTTATTTTTGAGCTCATAATTTTGATCTTGCATACCTAGGTTAATGATTTTTTTTTTCTTTTTGATCAGTTCTATTTTTTATTCAACTAAAGTTTTTGAACATCTGTTACATTGCAATGGAGATTCACCTAAAAAGTTACAAGGCCTTTGATTTTGTGTTATTTGTATGTCGTACTGTCTGGTGTCATGTCTTATCTGCATCAAAACTGAGCTCTTAAAATTAAAATTTAAAAATGGATCCAAATACTTTTATTCACGTGATTTAAAAAGGTTCAATTTAAATTGGGTAAACTAATAAAAGTAAAATATCTTTAGAAATAACTTGCAAGTCTCCAGGTGGTCAAACTAATGAAATGTTGATGTTAAACAATGTCTAATATCATTTGTTTCTAGGACTTTTCTTCAACAGGAAAGAGACAGCAAATATTGTTCAGGACACTTGACTGCTTTCTTGGTTTTTACAGAATAAGTAAATTAGAGTTAACATGTATGGGATTACTCAAATGTGTTTGTTGGTGACATTTGATTAATTTGCAAAATTAAAATGCTCATTGTTAAATAACATCAGGTACTCTTAACTCCTCAAATTCCATGGGGTATCATACTTAAACATTATTGGTGCTTTCATAGGTTGGTAAATTAAAAAGAGTTTAAAATTGCTTTGTGTCATTACTAAAAACAAGGTTATTAAGAGTTATGTTCTCCTTTACGCCATGTACAGACAGAAACAACATGTATCCCATTTGTTTACAATTTTATAATAAAAAAAAAAAAAAAAAAAAAAGAGTTATGTTCTAACAGATAAAACCTCAACTCAGAGAGTGAGTGTTCCATCTGCTCCCCCTCCAGTTCTGCAAAGCTCCAAGGAGCTCTTAGACTTGGATTTAGAGCTACCATCTCCCCTTTCACTGTGTTTCAGTTAGAGTTGTTTCAGAATGTGAACAGAAAGGGGTCAACAGGTAGGAAAGAAAGAATAAAAGGTTCTGGGTTTGGAAAGATATTTAATAAAAAGGAAAAAAAATGTTTCTGGGTAAGAAAGTGCCTGTGTGATGGAATACATGAGGGTCTAAGTAAGTGCTAAGAAAGTCTGTGTGTAAGTATAGGGCAAGTTTCAACAAGTCTGTGTGTAACTAAGTTGGTTGTGTGTATGTGAGACAGCTAAAGCTATTTAAGATTTTTCCTAAGGTGAAATACTAATGTTCTGATATAAGCCAAAGTTTAAAATATATGGTAAAATAACAAGGATTTCTTAGAAACACTAATTTACTCTTAACTTTGTGTCTATTAAGTTTTATTTTTTAAAACAATTAGTCTTAAAAATTGGGGTTTATACAATTATGGTTAAACAACTGTTAAGAGTATTGTACTATGTTACAGAGTCTAAATTTTTCTTTAAAAACTGAATTTAGTAAGATTAAAGTGTCAAGGTAACTGTGAAATGGTCACTCCTTGTATATTAAATGTATTCATATTTTCCAGGTATACAAGTTTTTAAAGCAGGAAATTTGTCAAGCTGCTATTCTCCAGAATAAACTTGTCTGTACTGGTAATATTAAACTTAAAGAGTACATTTTATTGGGGATTTATTTCTATCATTTAATGTTCTATTATGGGACATATTATCAGTAAGGTATATGTAAAATTGGTTACTTATTTCACTGAGATAAAAATTTAAATGTAAATGTATATCTAAGAGTTAGTGACAGCCTGATTTGTTTAAAGGTTCATATTGTAGAAGGTGAAAGCACTTTGCTACACAAAAGAAAAGTTAAAAGCTCTCTCAGCCTTTCTTTGATTGATTCCTGTTCTGGATATAATGTTAGACTGTGTTAACTAATATTCATAGGGACTCAGAAATCAATATATGTAAACTTCTTAAAATGACATTTAAGAAAGAGTATAATGCACAATAGCAAAAATGGGACAACAATGACTGAGATTGGGGTCCCTGACTTCATGACTGTAGCATGCCTGGTGCCTGGGAGTGTTCCTGTGTAGGAGCACAAGATGCCTAACTGCTGTGGCAGTAGCCTCCCTGGGGAGGCTCTGTACAGGAGTCCTATCAGCTCTTACATTGATATCAGGCACACAGTTCTTGGGCAGAAAGAAATTGTTTTGCTAGATAACCAGTGTTTCATCAGTTCCCTTCTCTAGTTCCTGCCCACCTTACAGTAACTTTGGACAGTGGACTTCTTTGAGAGCTACACAGAGTTCCTAACATTGCACTTTGCAGTTGTGGGAAAAAGTTATGTAGATGGTCTAGTCTCTGTAACTCTCCTGAAAACAAATAATAATGCTTACATAGTCTTTAACTTAATAATAAGACATGTATAAATGTTGCTAACATAACTCTTTAGATCTGCATTTCCATCAGAGAACAGAGTTCCATCTGATCTCAGTTTAATCTTCAAAATCTGTGTTTATAAACCTTTATTTTCTAATACTCCTTTGACCCTCACTGAACTTGAAAATTTGGTCATGCTGGTCATGACAAAAGGGGCAAAAATTAGTTTTAGGATTAGAACATTTTACTTAAGACTTGTGAAGAGCCCTGCCTTACCTGAGATAAGGCTCTGCCTCACCCTGCTACATGTTAGAATGACTCCAAAGTAAGCCAGACTTTAACTCATTTAAAGTTGTGCTCAAAAGTTTGATGTTTGTTGTAAAGATTACTGTGATCTCAAACAGGGTATATAATGTAGAACTCAGCCAAAATTCAAGATAACTATTATACAAGCTAAATATGTTTTTACTCTTGCTAATTTCATTTTATAAAACTGTTGCCTGTTACTATTTTGCAGAAGTAGCTGCTTCCAGAACATACAACCTAGGTAACTTGTGATAATAGGCCATCACCTTCAAAACAGATAGTATGTGGTAGTAGTTTAATAAAAGGGTAAATGACTGTAAAGTTATGGACATTAAAGTTAAAGCCCAGTACTCTTACTGTATGACTGGTGAGACTGGCTTGCTGGATGATTAAGATCAAACTTAGAAATTGGAATTAAATACAGAGGCCAAGAAAAAAAAAAAACAGTATCTTGCCCTCAAAGTCAGCCTGAACCCAGGGAATAAGAGAACTTCTCTAAGGAGCGCTACTGCAACTCTGGGTCACCCAACCTCCTGATCAAGGAGATTGTTGAGACTAGAGGATGAGAATCACTCATTGCATCTGCTGCAGAGGAGGGTCATGGAAAAAGGGAGACACCCCTAATGCTTTCAAGGAAAACCACCTCATCGAGAAGACCCTGCCTAACCAATGGCACTAATGGAGCTAAGAAGCTGCTCTTAAGTTCTCTATGAGTGGCCCCTGTGGAAACTCAGCTGACTCTTTAACAAGACAGGAACCAGGTCAATTTGACCAGCTTGGTCTTGGACACCCAGCAAAACAGTTAAAACCAAAATATAGCCATTCTTGGGCATTTAAAAGAAATAATAGTTAAAAGTAACTTAAGATGTACACTTGTGTTAACCCACTAAAATTAAGAGTGGAAGCTACAAAAGAAAGATTCTTAGGCAAATGTGCCTGATAACTATCAAGGGAAACTGCCAGAGTCAGAAGATTTTTAGTCAGTTTAAGGCCTACAGACCTTCCTAAGCTATACAGGTAGACTTGATCTATGTTTGCTCGTATGATTACCTAGCCCTAAGTAACAGAAGTATAGAGATCTCTACTAAACACAGGTTATACCAATAAGGGATATTTTACAAAAATCAGATGACATTAAGTAGCTTAACTATATTTTCTGGGGACCTCAATGACATTAAGAGTTAAATATTGTGTTTACATTCCTGATAACTTGTACAATGTTAAAGTCCCCAAATAAAGGCCTTGTCCTCTCCAGCCTTTGCTAGGCCTAGTTATGGGAACAATTTCTCAGTTCTTCCACCTCCTGGTGAGAGATTGACTTCTGTCATTTTCATGATACTCAGTGGCAAGTTTCAGATGCTGCAACATTTACTTTGTACTAATCTCATTTCAGTACTCATGTCTTTTTGTTCTTCTATCATAGAAGCACCCACCCCCAGATGAGTTTACAGCCTGCTCTTCCCCAACCAGACTTCTACCTTGGACCCCTCAGTTGACCCGATTTTAAAAAGGGAACTCCAAACTGCTTGCCCCACGCTGCCCACTTCCAGCTCGAAGAAGTCAGATTGGTCATCGCCCATTTTCCCTACAGCAGTGAAGGAGTTCCTAGTATTAGAGGGGTAAATGAAGTCAGAATAAGGACAGGTAGTTAGTGTAGAAATAGGGAATCGGGTCAATTTGAGGAAATGAAGCCATGAAGCCATCTGCCTTTGGAAGTTGGAGACTGCCCCTGGAAGAATAAAATGTCAAGGATCTCCGGAGCTCATTAATTACCAAATTTACCTGACTTTAAAGACTGTAAGCAAGGAGGTCTATGTGCAGCTCTGGGAGAAAAATGTTGGTTTTATGCTAATCATTCTGGAGTAGTGAGGGAATCCATGGCAAAAGTCAGAGAAGGACTAACAAACAGAAAGAAAGAATGGGAAGCTAGTCAGAACTGGTTTGAAACCTGGTTCAATTTTTCCCCTTGGTTAACTACTCTGGTGTCCACTACAGTGGGACCCCTAATATTGATGTTACTAGCTTTAACTATAGGACCTTGTATCATCAATAAGTTAATTGCTTTTGTTAAAGATAAAATAAATACAGTACAGCTAATGGTGCTAAAGGCCCAATATCAGCCCATTAAGCAGCAAGAATTAGAACAGTAGAGACCCAAGATTGGCTCTCTAAATGTTCTTGGAAAGGGGGGATGTTGAGAGCAGGGTGGTATCTGTGCTGCTAACTGTCTCAAGGACAAACAGGACTGCTGGGCCCCTGTGCTTACCAAGGTTGTTAAGAGATATTTGTTCAAGGAATGTGCGGTTGCCTGGAGACCTTATCCGTCAAGGACGGGAGCGGGGCTTAGCCCCGACTCATCTCCTGCATAGTTCACCCCTTCCCTCCTCCCTTCTTCCACTAGGACCGTTCAGTTCTGACAGGACCCAATGAAAATCAAATAGATTGGCCGGACCCAACCAGAGGAGGTTTAGCTGTTCAAATGTTAACCAATTAAAAGAACACTGTAAAACTGCTTGCCTTTGATTATAAAAACCCTGCTGACAAGGGCTCGGGGCCTCTGCTAGCGTCGTTGATTAAGGACGCAGAGGACCGGGTTCGAACTCGCTAATAAATGACTCTTTGCTGCTTGAATTGATCGTGGTCTCTGGTGGTCCTTGTGGGGTCTCAAGCCTTTGGGCACAACAGCTTCACAGGACCTTATGTCAGGCTAGGTTTTACATGAGCAAAGTAACTGATTCCAGAGATCAGGGAAAACTGCTTTGCAGCACAACACCTGCTGAGTTTGGATATACTTTTGGTGTGTAAGCCAATTTCTTTCTCTTTGCAATTCCAAATTGTTTGTGCAAGATTTTTGTTTGTTTTGGGGGGACTCACAGGGGACCAGGAGTTATATGTTTTGATCTGGTTTTTTCAAAGAATAATAAGAGTTTTCCACTCTTTGCCATTTACAATTTCATTATTTGGTTGAAGGGGCATGTGAAAGTAGGTTGGCTTTGTGTGATCAAATCTATGTCAGTCATATTGCAGACCAATCCTCTCCACTGCTTTTTAAATCTAGAAAGTTCCTGGGAACAGTTACAGGTAATCAATTGCCTCTTGTGCATTTTGCTACATTATTGCACATGTGTTTCCTTGTTGCTTTCTTTTTGCCTTTTGGAATTGATTCTATTTCTGTAAATAGCAAACATCTACCACACGGAAGAACACACACTTTTGCATTGGACAAAAGACCGCCCACATCATTCTCAGGAGCAAGCTTTTACATATAGAAGCCTATTTGCATTTATGGAGCCTCCCTGTCTGCACCATTTGTGTAAATAACTGGTGTGGTAGGATTCCTGGGAGGAGCAATGAGAAGATGCACACAGTGCTTCTAGCTCCCATACGTGTAAGAACCCGCAAAGCAAGCAGTGTTTTCATCATGGCCGTGAATTCATCTCATCATTCCTGCCGTCCTGTCCAGAGCCATAAGCTGCTTTGAAACCCATTTATGTTTATAGGATGAAATGATAACTGTGGGGGTTTCTTTCTCTGCTCCCAAGAATCCGTTTGTATTTATTGTATTTCCAGGTCTTTGCCAATTTGATCCTGAGATAGATGATCATGTGGATGGAATGCAATTATTATTTTGGGTCTTTGTTAAGGATTTATCTTAACCTTTTATTCAATTTCACTCATTGCAGTTATTTGTGTTCCCTTTCAATATTCAATCAGTTTTTTAGTGTATATACTCTAACTTGCTTCAATTTTTTCTGTATTTTCTAAAATGTATTCACCTTTGCAAAAGCACATAAATGAAGAAAGCAGGTAAGGTCTCCGCTCATTTGGATCTTACATGATAATGTAAAAGGTAGAAGATAATGAATGAAGTGTGTCTGTGATATGACATCCACAGGGATAAATCACATGGAGAAAGAGGAGAGATTGTCATGAAGGCAGTGGGATTCAGTGGGGGTTACAGAGAGTGGTCTTCAGAGTCATGTATTCTCAACCAGGAATCATCCTTCTAACATGCTGTTGAATTCATCTTGTGAGTATTGTGCTGAGAATATTTTCATTTACATTCATGAAGAACATCAGCCTGTAATTTTTTTCCCTTGTATAGTCCTTATCTGTCCAGATCATATAGTCCTTATCTGTCCAGATCATTAGATATCTAAAGCAAACCAAACAATCCACTTGGATCCAGGGACCTCTTTGAAATCAAATACCACGTGATTCCACATTCACGAGAAGTCTAAAGTAACCAAACTCATAGATTCCAGAGCAGAAGGGTGTTGCAGGAGTGCAGGAGGGAACGTTTGCTCTGTTTTATTAAGTTACTTACATAAGACATTGAATTTCCAGACATATACAACATAGTTCCTGGAACTAACAAATGATATTAAAACCATCCCAGGAGGACAGACCTGATGTTAATTGTTCCCACCACAGACAAAAACAAAGCAAAAAAAGGTGGGGTGCACACAATGACACTCTGGGAGGGGATGGATGTGTCCATAGCATTGATTGGGTGAGGGCACCACGCTTCCTATGAGTCTGAACTCACCAGATCATGCACATTTCATAGTGAAGTCCTTCAGCCATAACTAGATCTCAGTAAAGGTGCTTTAAACTAAAGTAAAAGGGACAACTTGTGAAGCAGAACCCTCGGCCTCTGGAGAAAGCTAACATGTCAGCAGCCCAGAGTGGCCACCTCCTTCCTCAACATTCTCAGGCACCACGTCTCTCCCATCTCTCTCTACCCCATTCTGGCTTCCTTTTGAAATTTGAAGCATGAAACAAGCACCTTCAAAGGGGTTATTGGGCCGCTCACTCCTGCTAGACACACCTCTGCTGTGTGGCCTCCCCTCATCCTGGAGATCTCTGTTCAAATGTCACTTTGTTCACATCATTTTCCCTGGCTTACAATAAATGAGCTCCTCCATCTTCTCTCCTTTCAACCTGCCACATTTTCTCCATAGCAATGATTATCAACTGATGTGGTCTATGATCCTTTCTTTTTTTTTTGTAATGAATACATGAAAATTGCACATGATTTTTGGATGCCAGGAGATGTTTTAATACTGTTTACATTTTATAATGTAGAAATCCATCTATCTCCCCTGTGTGGAGAAAACATTCCAAATTTTTCTCTAGCTCTTTTTTACAATTTCCTCTTCACAATATTTTTCTGTGATTGGATTCTTGTGACTTATTTCTTGGTTCCTTGGTGTGGCATTTCCAGGTACATGGTTGGAACTCGGTTTATATTGCTCAAGTGCATGAAAGAATTGCTCATGAAAGCTGTGGAATAGTACAGTGTGCTGAGACAAAGGAATAGAGGGACTGGATTTCTTCATCAGAGGTGGGAAGGGGAAAACTAAAGGGGGCTAGGCACAAAACTTAGTGCTGGTGTTTTTCTCTTTCCTGATAGTCCCAAGAAAGGGAACCACAGAATTATACGGAAGTTTCAGAATTCGTCCTTCTGGGATTTTCAGAAGACCCAGAATTGCACTCCCTCATCTTTGGGAATTTCCTCTTCAAGTACCTGGTCACTGTGCTGGGGAACCTGCTCATCATCATGGTCACCAACTCAGACTCCCACCTGCACACACCCATGTACTTCTTCCTCTCCCACCTGTCCTTTGTGGACATCTGCTTCACCTCCAACATGGTCCCTAAGAAGCTAGTGAACATCCAGGCACAGAGCAAGGTCGTTACCTATGAAGGCTGCATCATACAGATTTACTGTTTTGAATTATTTGTAGTGTTGGACAACTTCCTTCTGGCTGTGATGGCCTCTGACTGATATGTGTCCATCTGCCACCCCTGCACTACATGGTCATCATGAACCAGAGTCTCTGAGGATTGCTGGTTTTGGTGTCCTGGATCAAAAGTGCACTGAATTCCTGGTTGCAAAGCCTAAAGATGTTGCAACTGTTCTTCTGCACAAACTTGGAAAGCCCCTACTTCTTCTGTGAACCTAATCAGGTGGTCCACCTTGCCTGCTCTGACACTCTTCTTAATGACATGGTGATGTATGTTGCATGTGTGGGGCTGGAAGGTGGCTCACTCACAGGCATCCTTTACTCCTGCTGCAAGATCATGTCCTCCATCTGTGCAAACTCATCAGCTCAGGGAAGTATAAAGCCTTATCCACCTGTATGTCTCACCTCTCTGTGGTCTCCTTGTTTTATTGTACTGTTCTAAGTGTGTACCTTAGCTCTGCTATGACTCAAAACTTACAATCAAGTACAACAGAGTCAGTGATGTACAGCGTGGTCACCCCCATGCTGAACCCCTTCATTTACAGTCTGAGGAATAAGGACATCAAGAGCGCTCTGAGGAGATTCTCTGAAAAACGACAACAGCATCCACTGTTCTGAGACTAAGAAGCTGCCATCGATTGCAGAGTGTGAAGCCTCAGAGCACGTAATTGCAAGTTTGTTCAGATCATGGAAGTAGGACTTGTGCCCTCTATTTATTGTCTCAAGTTTCCATTTCTTTGATTTCAACTCCTCTATAAAAGATGAGCACTCAACTTTGAAGCTTTCTCCTCTTTGACATCTGAACAGTGTTCACCTTGGTCTCTTTCACACTTTCTCAATGTCATTTTCAATCGTGGATTAGAAATCTTGGAAGTTCCCATTTGTCTCATTGGACAACTTGCATTTTCTTAAAGAATAACTTCTTCTCAATTACCAGAACACACATGATAAATGTTTCTTTTCTTTCTTTTTTCTTTTTGTTACTCAAAAGCATTCTTGTCTTGAACTCCTCCTAGGAAGAAAGCACACTTGACAACCAAGCCTCGTGTGTCATTTTGCACTAGAGGGAATCCCAGGACCACAGTTCTGCCCTGTGGGTGCCTCGTGCCTCTGGCTTCATCCTCTCAACAACTCTTCCTGGTGATGTGGACTTTAACAGACCAGCGTGAGTCAAGACCCTGCACAGCTTCTTTCTCAAGTCAGAGTTCTGTTTACTCACTCAGCTTGGTGCCCATGGTGTGAACACCAGAGTGACCGGGTTGGTGCACATTTCACCAACTCACAGAGCGTTGTTGATTCATCAGTGGAGTCGTGCATCAGAAGGCTCACTTTCTGGATAGAAAGCAGCCCCCATTACAGGGGAGTTCTGGATCTCTATAGGTTACATGCTGGGAGATGACTGAACCACTGAAGACATCGTCAGAACAGATCAGTTTGGGCACTCAGGAAACAGTTTGTGAGAGTTTGAATTTGCATTTACTGCACAAGGATGGAGGGTCCAGGGTTCAGAATTCAGTGCTTATCTCCTTCCCTCCAGGGTCTATTGTACTGTCACTGGAGAAGTATGTACTTGGGGAAGGATCAATATTATGACTGCCCCCTCCAAGAATGTCATTTTTAGGTTTGATGGACATCTTCTTCACAGGGATTGTCTTGTCACTGGGAAGAGATGTATTGGGAAAGGACCAATGTTCTCAATATTTCACCTTCTTCCTCCCTCTTCCCAGGCTGCTGTATTGAGGGTTGTCATTTCCATACCATTTGCATGGTCTCTGCCACAATCATATCAGATATTTATCAGATATATATTTAGGAAATACAGATCTCCAAATCATGTCTTTGTGGAAAGACACGTTTCAAATGATAGGTAGATCAATTTGCCTCACCATCAAAGAGGACCTTAAATAGGAAAAGATAAACTTTGTATTGTATTACTACCCAAGACATGTCTTTTTCATACTGGAAATAGATTTACTGTGGATTGAAAGATTGGTGCCCATGTGCAAGTGAGTTTGCTCATCAAAGATTGATTAGTATTGTTTGGAGACATTATTGAGCTATCTGTTTCTGCCTGAAAATTTCCAGCACTTTCTAGAAACATGAATACTTATGTGTTCTGAATGAAGTCACTTATGGTTTGGCTATGAGGTATCCCCTCAAAAGTTCAGTACTAGGCAATTCGGGAATGTCAGATATGGAAGGATTAGATGAGGAAAGCTGTCACTTCTTCAGTGGATCAATCCACTGAATGGATTAATAATTTGAATGGACTACTTGGTGATAACTGTGGACAGAGAATTGAGGCTAGAGGAAGGAGATCATGGTTGGGGTGATGCTCTTGGATTCTATTTTTTCTCTGGCTCCTCATTCTCTCTGTCCTTGCCATGAGCTGAGCACCTTTCCTCCTCCATGCCTTTCTGTTCTGTTTGGCATCATTTCAAGTCCAGAGCAATGGCATCAGCCAATTATGGACTGAACCTCTGAAACCATGATCCCAAAATAAGCTCTTGTCTTGGAAATTGTCCTTGTCAGGGATTCGGTCACAGTGGTTAACATCTGACTGACACACCTACTTTCTCTAAATGCTGTCATAACACTAGAGGGGTATTGAACAGGCAAAATCAATATTATCCATTCTATGTCTCCTTCATGTGCAGGGATCATTTCAGTCTTCATGTTCAATGGATGACTCACAAGAGAGCTTGAGTTCCTGCCAAGTCATGCAATTTCAGATCACAAACTTGCATGTTTTTTTCCTGGAAAACAATCAACATTTATCATTTTAAAATCAATTTGTACTAATAAATTTGAACAAGAGAGTAATTGTGAATGGTGTCTTTACATATCAGAGCAAATTCCAAAACAAAAAATAGCAGATTATTCTAATTGCTTTCAGTTCCCTTCCTTTCACTTACCATAAAGGATAACTATTACTGTGTAACAAATGGGTTTAATATAATATGTTACCATCAAATAGAAGTGCCTGGTGATGAGTTTTCATGAGCTCACTGGTCCCCTTTTGAATCTGGGAAGAGCTGTGTGTCCCCAGGTCCCTCTGCCAATCTCAGCTGGGCTGTCTGGTGCACTGGGGACTCAGCCGAGTGTTGGCTGATCTAGGGTGGCTTGACAGGAACTGGCTTCTCTTTCAGATTCCTTCTCCTCCAGCTGTGTAGCCTGAATTTGTCAGCAGCTGAGGCAGATTCCCAACATAGAGCAGCTGAAATGCCATTGAAAGTCCCTTGGGACTCACCAAAAACTCATCATATTTTATTGCCAAAGAATATTAAAGACTCTAAACTCATCTTTATCATCTTAAGTCTTGTAGGATGACTCCTTCAAAATCCATCCTCAGGAATGGATCATCTTAGAGAAGAGGATAAAGAGTAAAAATAGGATCATCCCTCCATGTCCATGGAGACTAGTTCTAGGACCCTCAGGGATACACAAATCTGCCTCTGTACCAGGAAAGAGGCTGTGGGAAAATGTACTGAATGAGCATGGCTGGGTGCCAAGAAGAGTTTATGAAACTGGAGGCAGCCCTGATTGAATACATACAGGAAATGTGACCTGCATTCGTGATGGAATAATGTTTGTCCATTAAAAATAATGAAATCCTGTCATTTGATAGTATTAAATGGAATGTTCATTTGAATATATGGATTTATGGATCTGCATATGTCACTTGTGATCCTTGTGCAAAAGTTTTGTATATATGACTTGTTACAAATATTCTCAAATATCTGTATTTACTTATAGAGGATACTTGGTTATAAGTAACAGAGAGTCAAACCACTTACTGAAACAAATTCTGTATTTATTTATATATCACAGTTTTCAACCTAGGAATTCAAGGCTACTCTCACAAAATTTCAATGTAATTGAGCACTTAGTCTTCTGGTGTTTTTCTACAACATCATCCCCAATGTGTGTTTCTAATCTCATGGTCACAGAATAGCTGCTATACCACCAGATATCAAATCTATATTTCAGCCAGGAAGACTGGAAGAAGACTCAAGGTTGAAGTATAAAGTGTGTCACAGGTAGGTCTTTGGAAAATACAAAACAACAACAACAAAAAAAAAACTCTCAGATGAAGTATAAAACATAGATGGGAAAAGTGTTCTATCAACAGCTCAATGAGTTTTCAAACAGTTAATAACATACAAGCAGCCAGAACTCACAAAAGAAATAGAATCTAACAGCCACACAGAAGCCTCTGTTGTATCAATTCCAGGTGCTATTTCTGCCCCTGTGGTAATGACTATCTGGAATCATAAGAGCACAGATTACCTGTTGAATGAAGTAAACTTCTTATAAACATAATTTTGCCCCTTCGTGCTGCCTTATTCTGCTCAATATTGTCTGATATGCATTTTGTCCTTGGGATGGTGTGATGTGTGTTTTCCATGAAACGCCACCTAACAGACTTCATTTTACAGCTCTTTGGCCACAACTGGGGCATGAGAGATGGTGGGTAGAATAATGCCTGAAGCAATGTCCACATCCCACTTCCCTGAACTCTGAATATGTTAGTCAGGAGTAGAAGAGATTAGGCTTCTGAGAAGTAACCACAGAGAGGGAAATTACCCCAGGATATCTGAGGAAGTCAAAGTTACCACAAGGTCCTCACATGTGGAAGAGAAAAATAGAAGAGTCAATGTTGGTGTAATGCAATGTGAGGAAGACTCACCTGCCACAGCTGACCTTAAAGAGGGTGGAGGTGGCCATGAGCCAAGGAACGTGGGCAGCCTCCAGGAGCAGAGAAAGGATTCTGCCTCACAACCACTTGAAGAAACAGCCCTGCAGATACCTCAATATATATTCCAATTAAAAACACATTGGATTTCTAAACATAAGTAATTAAACGTTTTATATTTGTATCCTTTTAAAATTCCACTGATTGGTGACAGTTGGTTATAGCACAATCAGAAACCAATAGACATGGCAATGCTCTGAATGAAGGGATTGACAGAGTGGACGGACAGCTCAAACCAAATCCATGTTCTGGTGTTGAGGGAAAATCCAAGAATGGAGAGAAATTGTTTGGGCAGGGGCCTCTCCATCCCCTGTGTCCTTGGCTGGGGCCTCTTCCTTCCCTCTGTGACCTGAAGCTCATTGCCTGGTGACCATAAGCTCTTGCTTCCTTGTCAAGCAGTGACCAGAAACATCCAGACACAGTGTGTATAACATGGTCCAACAAACTGGCAAATGCCAAGTATAGTTTTAAATCTTCATTTAATTTTTACTGACATGTGAATGTGCATGTGAACAGGGGTCAGGGTGGTACTTTATCCCATGAACACTGTGTCCAGTGAACAAAACAACATAAGGATCCTTTCCCTCTCCATGCCATTTCTTGTGTTCCCAAGTTTGAGCTCCTCACTTCTAGATCCTCATAAAACACAACACGTTGTGCTCTGCAGCCCCTCCTCCCCCACTCAGCTGTGGAAATCCAGGACTTCTTCTTTCTACTAAACTGTGTTCTGGTACTCATTTTCCAACTTCCCTCCATCCCTCCTCCTGCTGCCTCCTTGCCAGTCACTGGGGTCACTATTCTGTATTCAGACTGAGGCTCCTTTGCTTCCACATAGGACAGAGGACATGTGGGGTTGGCTGTCTGGCTTCTTTCATGTAGCACCATGTCCCACCCCCTTTATTTTGTAATGAATGACAGCATTTCATTCTTCCTGAAGGCTGAAGAGTACTCATTATGGATACACTGCATCTCCCTTTCCCATACCTCTGCCATGGGAAGCTAGGCTGGTTCCCTGCCTTGACGGTTATGCTACTGCCTAGGGAAAGTGGGGACGAGTAGGTGCCTCTTTTGAATGCTGGTTTCATTCCCTCTGTGTTGCCTGTCTTATCAAGATCTACCTCCATGAGTCTGGAGTATTTTTCTACCTCAAAGCCTCTTAGGAAATCAACCTATGTGTATGTTTTTGGCCCAGACTCTCTCCTCTCTCTTCAACCATCCCCTGAATTTCCTTCTATTCAACAAGAATTCACAGGGGCAAACTCCTTACCAGGAACTGTACTAGACATCACGGTTGCAAGCACAGATGAGATACACTTCTGAATTTCAAGGAATTGATACTGCATATGAGTAGTAAAATTCAGTAAGTTCAGTGTGACTGAATGGAAAGGGAATCATACAAAGGCAGAGAATCTTCCATTTGGTCACATTTGCATCACCACAGAACACATCTCTGCAAGTGAGTGTCCAGGGCAAAAAGAAACACAGAGGGTCACTTCTGAGAATGTGTATTAAAGGTAAAAGATGTTGTTTCTTCAACATGGAAAACAAACTATTATTGTAAATAACTGGGAAAATGCCAGGCTGTATTCATCAAACTTGGGACTTTATGAACAGCACCAAGGACAGGAAAGACTCTGAAGGAAGACCCAAGGAGAGAGCTGCTTTAGATCTTGTAAAAGCAGAAGACATCAAAGGGCTGATGAAGGAGGCCAGGCTCTCTGGTCCTCAGTGTCATTCATGCTGCTACTCAGCAGAGTCCTCTGATGTCCTTCACTGAGGTGTCCCATGCCCTTGGCCCCTTCAACTCCCTGCTATTCAGACTGTGGACCAAGGGGCGTATATGAGTGATCTGCACAAAGGTCACTCAAGGTTATCCTAGACATCAGATGTCTGCAGAACTGAGGTAGACCTCAAGGCCAGTCCTAGGGTGTCAGTCTTAAGTGTCCCTCAAAGGCACTGGGGTAAAGGCAGGTTCCACAGCTTGGTGCTATTGGAAGGTGGTGGAAATTCTAAGAGGGGCTCTAGTAGGAAGTTTTACTTCACTGAGGGATCACACTTGAAAGGGGTACGAACCCAAGTCTCCTCCTCTTCATTTTTCATTTCCTGGTCATTAGGTGAGCAGCTTTACTCTGCCACATGCTTTCCACCCAAATCATGTGCTCACTGCCACAGGGCCAGTCCCTCAGATTGGAACCTTGCAATCCATGAGCCAAAATAAAACTTCTCTCCATATAAATCTCAGGTATTTTGTTATAGTAACAGAACACTGACTAACACAGTCAGTGCATGAAGCAAGGACACCACCAAAAGAAAGGCTGTGGACTAGCCCCTGGCTGATTTAATTCTGAGTAAAGAAAGAATTTCTGAAAAATGAAGAGGATTTCAGTAAGAGGGAAAGACCTAGAATGACAGAAACTAAATACACTGCTATGTTATTGATGAGGTGGCAGAACTCTGGCAAGAGCACAGAACAGTGTGGGCTTCCCATGGTTGTGCAGAAGAGAGAGAGTAGAAGATGTTCACTTAAGAAAGAGCCATGTTACAATCACATGTTCATCTGTACTGTCTCCCTTAGTGTCTACATAGCACAGAGAGCAAGAACAACGAAAGGTCAGGTGCCAGCAATTCTTATCATCCCAAATCTGCTTATTTCAATATCCAACATTTTCACACCAATCTGCAAAGCAACCTTCACCACAGTCTGCTGCTCACGTTACATCTGCATTGACATAAAGCCACAGCATATTATCAGCCAACTGTTCTCTCTCATCTACCTGATCTCACAAGGGTCACTCTAAACACAGGATAGACCATGGCAGCTACAACTGCATGGGAGAAAGTGAAAAGCAACCATGAGTCCTGGAGCAAAGGAAAAGTCATCAAAATTTTAACTGTGAATAAATGGCGTGCTCAGACAACACTCATTTTTTTCATTTATAATTTTAATCAACTTTTTATTTGGAGAAAATTGTAGATTGACATGTTCTTGTTAAGCAATGAGGCCAAAACATCCAAGGACACTTTAGTCAGCTTCCACAAAAGACTGAGCAAAATATCACAGCCGGGTATTTACACTGATGACAAGGAAATGAAATTGCACAGCAAAGAGAAGCATCCACACCCATGTTTCTGCAGCTTCATTCAAAACAGCTAAGTATGGAGTCAACCTGAGTGCTCATCAGCAGATAATTGGAGGAGAAAAATGTGTCACCTACCGAACATGGAACATCATTGAGCTTCATGGAAGGATGATATCCTGTCACTGTGGCAACGTGGATGGAGCCAGAGGATGTTGTGCTGAGTGAATAAGGCAGATACACAAAGGCAAATGCTGTGTGGTCTTGCTCGTATGAGGAAGTTAAAAAATAAAACAATATGCTAACCTGAATGTAGAATAGAGATTACTAGATGTTGGTAGGGGTTTGGAGAGAGTGAATTATGGGGCTGGATTTGATGAGTGTACACTGTAGGCATGTGTGGAATTACCAGGCTGAACCACGCAAAGGTTTACAAATAATAGATGTTCATCAAATGAAAATGAAGAACGATTCCCATCAGTCAAGGATTCCGAGTGTTGCCCCATTATAGTCACGTCCACCTCCCTCCCTGCCCAGTGACTGTCCACTCATGACTGTTAACCTAGTCACAATTTATTTATTACTGATATATCAAAAAGTTGTCAAGCACATAAAATTGTGCACCTGGGGAAAATGGTGGAGTAGATACCTGTGAGGACAGGTTTGTCCATGACTATGGTCAGTACTGTGGACACCACACTGAAATAGAAAGAGGATCCAAAAGATGAGGATATAAACTGATGACCAGCTAACACCCTGGTATGTTTAAGGCTACCTTGTCAAGAATGTAATTTATGGAAGTGATACAGCAAGGAACACACACTTGAAAACCTATTGTCAGCCAGGCATGGTGCTGCATACCTGTTATCCCAGTGACTCAGGAGGCTGAGGCATAAAGATCGCAAGTTCAGGGTCAGCCTAAGAACCCGGTTAAACTCTAAGCCACTAAGCAAGACCACATCTGAGACAGAAAACAGGGCTCTGGATGGGTAAATATCCCTGGGTTCAATCCATTGGATCAAATTTTTTTCTAAGATTTTCCCCCACAATAAATTATAAAAATGACCTTGCTTTTTAAATATGTTTCACAAGTGAATAAATATTATGACTATTTTCAGTGAAATAAACAATTACTTAGCATGATATAAGTCATTTGAGCTTAAATTATTTCCAGAAATATATCTGATGTGATAAATGAGAATTTGCAACTCTTCCTTTTCCAAAGATGGGAATGATTTGGGGAAAGTTGGAAAAGGACAAGTGGAGAGGATTTGATTTCGCAGAGATCCGAAAGCATCATAAAGTGAATGAAGCATTGGAACTGCATGCACATGTGGAAATCAAAGGAATAGAAACTCACAAATAAAGTAGGAGGAGCAAGTTCTGCTTCCACTTTCTGAAAAGAACCCAGTTTCTGGCTCAGATGTTCTGAGTTCTGCAATCATGCGCTTTTCTCCAGTTTCTGTCAATTGACATTTCATCTTTCTCTTTCAAAGAGTCTCCTCAGTGCGCTCTTCAGGTCCTGATTCCTCAGACTGTAGATGAAAGGGTTCAGCATTGGGGTGACCACTGTATACATCACAGAGGCTGTTGAAGTTGAACGTGAGTTTTGGGTCACTGCAGAACTGAGGTACACACCTAGGCTCGTGCAATAAAATAAGGAGACCACAGAGAGGTGAGAAGCACAGGTGGAGAAGGCTTTGTACCTCCCCTGAGCTGATGAGATTGCACGGATGGAAGACACTATCTTGTAATAAGAGTAAAGAATGCCAGTGAGGGTGCCACCACCCAGCAAGATGGCAGCAACATAAATCACCACCTCATTGAGAAAGGTGTCAGAGCAGGCAAGTTGGACCACATAGTTGAGCTCACAGAAGAAGTGGGGAATTTCCAAGTCCATGCAGAAGGACAGGCACAACACCATTAAACTTTGCAACAATGCATATAAAACACTCACAACCCAGGACAATAGAATTAGCAATCCACAGAGATGGAGCTTCATGATGACCAAGTAGTGCAATGGGCGACAGATGGCCACATACCTGTCATAGGCCATCACAGTCAACAGAAGAATGTCCAACTCTATAAGGAGTACAAAGAAATGAATCTGGGTGATGCAGCCTGCGTATGTGATGGCCTTGCTCTGTGTCTGGATGTTCACCAACATCTTTGGGACGGTGGTGGAGGTGAAGCAGATGTCCACAAAGGACAGGTTGGAGAGGAAGAAGTACATGGGCGTGTGCAGGTGGGAGTCTGAGATGGTGGCCAGGATGATGAGCAGGTTCCCAAGCACAGTGACCAGGTACATGGAGAGGAAAAGCGCAAAGAAGAGGGGCTGCAGTTCAGGGTCCTCTGCAAATCCCAGAAGGAGGAATTCTGAAATCTCTGTGTCATTCATTGGTTTCATGTGGTTGGTGTGACTATGAGAGAGAGAGAAGGAGAGAGGGAAAGGAGAAGCATTTCTACTGTTTAATTTCTATTTTCTCTCATTTTTAATTACAGTAAAGTCATCATTTTTAGATCTCATATGAATCTGGTCACCTGGCAAGGCATCACCTACACTTTTTAAAACAAGTTTCTTCCCATCTCTCAGCATTTCCTCAAGAGGTCATATACTCTAGAACTATACTGAGAAATCTCTAGTGTACTTAAAGAAAAAAAGTTGAATATTTACAGTGTCCTGGGAATAATCTAGAAAATGTGTGAATGGGGCAGAAAACCAATATCCCCACAATCTAAAGATGGAGAAAATTATAAGCAAATTTTGAAAATTATATCACATCCCAGATAAGGAGATTCTTAGGGAAAAAAAAAGAAAATAAAGTAAAAACGAACAGAGAAGATGGAGGTTTTTTGTTTAAGAACTGGACTTTTGGCAAAAAGCAAAGAAGTTGACAAATCAGATTTGAACAACAACAACAAAATATCTGCAGGAAAACAGAACAAGTGCCACAGGCTGTCAGGGAAGAGTGTCTGGCGGGAGGCAAAGACCATGCCAAGGCCCTGAGGAAGGTGCCCATTTCAGACGTCCAAGGCCAGCGAAGAAGCCAGTGTGGCAACAGGAAAGAACAAGAAGGAGAGGGACATCTCAGAGATGAGAGCCGAGCAGTGACCAGAGGCTGGGAAGGGGAGTGGGGAGGGAGGACAGGATGGGCTAAGTGACGGTAAAAGTCACAGAGAGGACATGAAGTTTGAGTGTTCCACAGCACAGCAGGGGACTTGAGTTCCCACATGTTTCATTTATTTCATAATAGTTAGAAAACAGGAGTCTGAGTTTTCCTGTCACTCACAATGACAAATACTGAAAGACATGATTGGGATAATCACACAGATTTGGTCATTAAACATTGACACACATAGCAAAGTGTCACCCAGTCCACCATAAATAAATGCAATTGTTATATGTGAATTAAACAGGGAAATCAATTTAAAAAGGTGATTCTCCTTGTAATGTCTTCCGTAGGACAGCTTTCTTGATGACGTGTGTTGCAAGGTGTGATTACACCTGATGACACCTGCTGTGTGTTGCTCCTCAGATCTCAGAGCTGACAGCAGCATGCCAAGTTCACAGTGTCAGCCCCAGTGTGTAACAAGAACTGCATGAACATAGAACAGGACTCTGAAACTCCATCGCATTAATTGTAAAGTGTTGCACTAATATCACTCAGTGCAAAAGGACCTGGTGGGAAGCAAATGAGGTAACGTAAAGAAAATCTAATTTAACTTACAAGAGGAGAACAGTGTAGAGGAATGTGGACTGAAGACAATGAAAACCGCTCTGTGCAGATGCAAAGTCTATGAATGAATGAGAGACACCAGCCTGCTGGTCTCATCAGAGCCTGTACCAAGAGCCAAGATGTGGAATCCACCAGGACATCCATCATGGAATGAATAGGGAAAGAAAATGTTTCCGTCAATGGGAGGACAGATACAGAACAATACAGAATCATATTTAGCTAAGAAACAATGAATCCTGTCATTTGCAGCCCTGTGCATGGAAACAGAGCATGCTGTCATTCATGTGTGGAAGCTAAAATCCTCAACTTACACAGGAAGAGAGTGGAATCTTGGTCACTGGAGACTGGAAGTGTGTGAGGGAGAGGAGACAGAAGAAATGGAGACAATAGCTCCTAACCTCTGAGAGGCAGGAGAAGCCAGCTCTGGGGTCTGCGCACAGTAGGGGATCTGTGGCCACAGCAACCTTCCACACACTTAACAGTAAGTACAAGAGCCTGAAGATTCTCAACATGTAGGAGTGACTAATGCTGGAGGAGAAGCAATGCTGACCACGCTGCCTTGCACATTTCACCCTGCATGCATCTTCCAAAGTATTCTACTGTACCATGTAAATAGGTAGGAATATTATGTGTCCATTAAAACATACGTAAAATCATATTTACCACATTGAAGGATGCAGTTGTCTTGTGCCACTGAAATATCAAGAGAAATGATTCTGCCCAAAGCTTTTGCATTCACACTTTAAATTAGCTGCAGAACTTTCGTTTGGACTGAAGTGCACTGTCACTTAGTTTCACCTGTCATCCTGAGTCCTGGAAGCCCTGGAAGCTCGGGGATGATGGTGGGCGGTGTCCTGATGAAACCATCAGAAGGGTTGGAACCCCACAGGTCAGCAATGCACTGACATATCCCACCCACCAGCCTCCCAGCTGAGCAGCACAGCAGCCCTGGAGTCTCAGGTGTTCACCTGGGGAGTGCATGGCTGACCTGGAGTCCAGCTGTGGGACACCAGGGCCCAGCATCTTGAGAGGGTAGTGCATTAGCCACCAGCCTGTGGAAAGACCTAAACTCAAGATTCAAAGCTCAGATTATGAAATGCATATTGCTTTTACACTATTGTAAAGTCAACAATGGTCATTAGGTTAAGGCATTGAAGTTTTGGAAGGTCTACGCATTGAGCCCAGATCCCTTGCTCTGAAACCTGTATGTGTGCAAATGTATGCCTGCACACACACACACACTCACACACACTCACACACTCACACACACACTCACACTCACACACACACACTCACACACACACACACTCACACACACACACACACAGCATCATGTGCCATCCTGGGCTCTCACCACACAATGGGGAGGCAGTGCACACACAGGAAAGGTGTGGTTAGCATATCAATTTTCCTCTAAAGAATAAAGAAATGGTATTCAGGAACTGCAGTCTGTCAATCTCCCATCACAGGTAACCTTGGTAATCCATTTTTGTATGGCTATTAACTTCTGTGTGTTTAAAGAAACAAAAAACATTGCTCAATGAACAGAAGGGGATGCTAAATGGACCTGAGTGGGGGGACTGTCCCTGGGATAATGGAAGGAAGGAGAAGCTTCCTTGATTCCACCTTCCATGTATCCCCTGGGTGGCGCACAAAAGTATAAGGCATCAAAACAAAAAGGACATATTTTTAGTGGGAAAGATGAATGTCACAAGCCAACAATCCATGAAAGGAAGTAAACTTTGAGAAAAACAAACGCTCTCCACACTGTTCCTGGGAGAGCAGGAGGATGGCCTCCTGGAGGCTGCTGCAACTCTCTGGCCATTGTCTTCACAGGCTTGGTCACTGGGTGAGGCAGGACTCTATCCTATTTTTCTCAGTGGGTTTTGCTATGTAATACTTAGGCCATGGTGTTGATCTCTTTTAAAAATATATTAAATTTTAAACAACAATGGTAGTTGTGTGTATGTTTGGGGCACAGTGTGATCATTGAATGCATGTGAGCCATGTGTGATAATCAGTCAGTGAATTAACATCACCATCCCCCACAACGTAGATCACTCCTGGGTGTTGGGAATAATCGAAACCTTCTCTACCAGCTATTTCAAATCCACAACCAGCAGCAGTGACCATGTTACCCACTGAGCTAGAGAGCACTAGAGTCTTTCCTCCTGTGAGCTCCACCCTGTGTCCCTGGCCTTCCCCTCAGTTCCCTGCACGTCCTCCCAGCTCTGGTAGCCACAGCTCCTCCAGTTCTAGGACTGATCTCTTTTTTTGAGATAAGGTTGTGAAATTGTCACTTTCCTTTTCAGCATCATAAACAAATGAATCAATGAATTAAGCAGGAAAGCAGACCATTCAACAGCCTGGTAACCACAATCTCCCAGGTCAGGCAGTTCTAGTTTGGTTCTGGGAGGACCTCAGGCCAATGTTCTTAGTGTCCATTCTCTGGACCTCTCCATCAGGGCTTCTAGGGTCTCACTGACCTGGGTGAGCACTCTGAGAGCAAGAAACCACCATGTCCTGTCCAGTCCAAGGTGGAGCATTCTGAAGAATTGGAGAGAGGAGACATACATAGCTCCCCAGACTTCTCATTAGGCACCTCCTCACTGTGGCAACACTGGGCACATGATTAATTCCCCTGCTGGACAGTGTTCTGCACCAAGGACATTTCTCTTTCCAGGAGATTCTCTATTCCCAAGAGACTGGGTTTACAGTCAGGAGAATTCAGTCTATTAGTCCATCTCATGCCCTCTTATTCCTCCCAGAGATTTAACCTGAAGACATCCTAAGCTGAAGTTCTCTCCCAGGTCTGACACAAGGTACCTATCTAGACTAGGGCTCTTCGATCTCCACAGACTTGGTTTGTGTTGGGGACACGGCCCCTGATTCCTCAAGGGGGTTTCTATCTCCCTCTTCACCCAAGTTTATAAACCATGGGTCTACATTCTTGGCTTTATGACATTGTCCCCAGATCAATTAGAACATTCATTAAAAACATGTTCAGAGTTGTCAGTTAGTCCCTCGGTGATAAAGACTTTGGTAAAGTGATGATATTTAGATCTTTTGATGCAAACTTCTCTGAGATTTGTACCTTATAATTCCATTAATTTTTTGCAAAAAGTCCCTTCGAGCAGGTTCCCTATCACCCACCTGTAAACCCAGCTACTCAGGAGGCTGTGGTGAGAGGTTCACTTCAGCCCCAGAATTCTTTGACAGTCAGGCACCGTGGCAAGGCTCAGCTCATGAAATTTAGGGAGCCATGTTCACTAAGGTCCCAGCATCTCTAAAGCATGAACTCTTGGTCACCTTCTCTGATATCTTCAGAAAACGGTCCTCCTCTCTGCTCACTGGGGAGTCAGTGGAGGCCAGAGAGGTTGCTCACACTTAATTTTCTTTATTATTTTTGTCCTAACTTGTCATCATTATTGACCCACATCTGGTGCAAATTACTGGGATTCACAGTGACCTGCCATGCCTGCAGGGGGCAGTGGTCATGTCCACCTCCACTCTACTCTCACTCCCTCCCCAGAGCACACAGCACCGTCCCAGCAACACTTCCACTCTAGCTCCTCCATGTCTGGGTTTCTGTGTGGGACAGGGAGGGGGTGATATCGTCCTTCCAGTTTCTGCCTCATTCTCATCTGTTGAACAACCTCCAGCTCCATCGGTAGTGTGTGTATATATATATCATCAAATATCTGTGGTTCACTGTGGTGCATTACAAAGTGACCATTGTCGAGTTTCCATTCCAGGCAACCAGGGGGAGTGGGAAGAACAGGCATGTGTGTGAGGGGCACTGTGTGACCCATGCACAACCTCCTGGACAAGACACGGCAGGGCAGGATTCAAGTTCTTATGCAAGTCATCCATTGCTTGTGAGCACTGAAGAGAGTTTGAACATAAAATATGAAATGAAAATAAAGTTAGTTTCAATGTACACATAGTTCACTCACCGGTAAACATTAAAATTTAAAACAAAAAATTGTAATGTGTGAGATATTTTGTTAACAATGTCAAAAGAAGGAGTCATGCTTTTCTTTAGCACCAAGTATTATAAAGCAAGAAGAGTGAGATTATGTCCTGAATAGTAAGAACTTGGTGTTGAATACTTCAGTCTCTGAATAAACTTCTTTATGCATGGACAACAGGATTTCACATTTCAAATACTAGATGTGCATCATCAAAAATAGACCTTTCATAGAGATATGACTGAAGATCAAATTCTGATTGAAATTTGAAAATGTAAGGTCCTCTGACTCTAAGATCACACTGAGTCACTGATTTATATAACTTTTCCTTCTGGGTGTGTTTAGTGTAAACATGTGAGATCATACATGTTTAATGCGTATTCATTTGCAATTTTTCATTATTACTCCTAACCATGGAATACAGCAGGAGTTCAAAACGGTGCTGAATAAGAGCATCAAATTCCTGTGACCAAAAACTCCTGTGATGAGCTGTAAAGTCACTGGTATGTTGAAGTTTAGATCACAACATAGACCAGGTGAGGCAGCATTGCAGGCAGCAATAAGGAACAGAACATTGAAGAATTGTGGTCCCAGGTCTTCCTCTACAACAAGACGACACAAACACCGCAGCTGCAAGTGCAGTTTATTCCACATGACAATGGTAACTTCCCTGTGACAATGACAGGAATCTCCAGACTGCCTGTGATCTGAGATCTGGAAGAACACGAGGACAGTAGAAAATGAGAGAAAGACATTGGCTAACAGAAATGACACCTTATTAATGAGGTCATTTTAATTCAGCAAAGATGTTGAAATGAAAGACATCAACTCTAGAGGATATCAATGGAAAGAGTCCATTCTCCATCAGGATCTGATTAAAGAACTGTAATTACTGGCTCTGTGGCTTAGTGCCCTTGACCAGAGGCACTTCATGAAATCGGTCTCCTCTAGAGCTTCCCACTGAAGAGTCTTCTCAGAGCCCCTGTGATGTCTTATTCCTCAGACTCTAGATGAAGGGTTCACCATGGGGGTGACCACGGAGTACATCACTGAGGCTGTTGCACTGGAGTGTGCAGCAGATGAGCAAAAGAACACTCCTAGGCATGTGCAATAGAATAAGGAGATGATGGAGAGGTGAGATGCACAGGTGGAGAAGGCTTTGTACCTGCCCTGGACTGATGAGATTTCAAGGACAGAGGTCACTTTCTTGAAGTAGGAGTAAGGGACGCCAGCGAGGGGCCACAGAACAGCAATCCTGCTGCAGAATACATACATCACCCTGTCGTTAGGAAAAGTGGCAGAACAGGCAAGCAGGACCACCTGATTTAGTTCACAGAAAAAGTGGGGCAGTTCCAAATGGGTGCAGAAGCACATCCACTGTGCAACAGGGAATTTAGGGCACTTGTGATACAGGAAGCCAGTACCACCAACACACAGGGTCAACACTTCATGATAACCTTGTAGTACAGAGGGGGATAGGTAGCTACAAATCAATCATAGGCCATCACAATTAGAAGGAAATTGTCCAAAACTGCAACAATTGTTATAAAGTAAATCTGCATGATGCAGCCCTCCATGTATCATTTAAAATGCAGTTGTATCGAATAAACTTGAATAAGAGAGTAGTTGTGAATGCCGTCTTTAACCATCAGAGCAATTTCCAAACCAGAAAGTAGCGGATTATTCCAATTGCTTTCACTTCCCTTCGTTTCACTTATTGTAAGGGTTAACTGTTACTCCATAAGAAGCATTTCTAAAAGCAAATGTGGTTAAAATAATATCTTACTATCTAATAGGAGTGCACAGTGATGAGTGATTCTGAGCTCACCAGTCTCCTTATGAATCTGTAGACAGTTGTGCATCCCCTGGGACCCTCTGCCAATCTCCACTGGGCTTTCTTTTGCACTGGGGACACAGTTGATGGTTGGCTAATCTAGGGTGGTTTGACTGGAACAGGCTTCTCTTCCAGATATCTTCTCCTCCAGCTGTCTAGCCTGGATTTGTCAGCGGTGAGGCAGGATTCCAAAGTGTAATGGTCCAATTAATTAACTAGCATAGCCATCCTCTCAAACATGTTATTTCTTCTGTTGGGTACATGTAACTGGTTTTCAGGTCCTTTCTCCTATCTCATATGTGGATTTTTTACAAAGTCTATTGGAATGTGTAAGAATGGATACCAGAGCCTGGGAAGGTTGGGTGGGGAGAAGGAGGCAGGTGGAGGTTGAAGAACTGGACCTAAACACAGTTAGAAGAAATGAATAAGTTCTGTCAAGTACTCCAGCACAGGAGGTGAACTGTTCATAGCAACACATTGCATATTTTATGGATAACTAGTAAAGGGGAACTCAAAGTCTCCAGAGCAAAAGTAGTAAGGAGTAGATGGAGACATTTGTCATGTCCATTTAATCAGTACTTACTGTGTACACATATTGAAATGTTACACTGTACTCAAACTACATACAATTATTACATGCTAATTACATATTTTTTCTAAAGTACTTGTATTAACTTATTATGCTATGCCCCATAAACATGTACAATTAAAAATAATTTTTAAAATAAAATATTTTAAAATGTGCATGTCAAAATATTGATAAGAAAATCTTAAAAGTAGGGGAAAACATATGCTGTATATTGTGGAAATTTGTTTCACTACTGTAATCATTTAACTCTCTCTATTTACCCATGGCATCAGGTCATAAACCTCAAATATGGACAAAAATATATACTTTGAAAATATTATTCTAAACAAAATAAGCCAAACCGAAAAACAAAAGGCCAAATATTTTCTCCAATATGTGTATGCTAATTCACCATAAGGGAGGGTTAAAGGAAGAATAATTACTTTATATTATGTAGAGGGGTGAAGGGAGGGGACGGGGTACATGGGTAGAAGAGGTAGTAGAGGGAAACATATTATACCTCGTGTATATACATGTCTGCATGAACAATGCGATCCTATGATATGTACAATCAGAAGAATGAGAAGTTACACTCCACTTATATATGATTTATCACAATGATTTATAAATGCATTCTACTGTCATGCACAACTACTTAGAATAAATGAAAAATTAAAAAATAAATTAAATATAAATTAAATAAAATCCCTAGCAAAAGAGACAATGCAAATTATTTCAAAACAATTAGTATTTTAAAAGCAGCAGAAAAAATTATCAAAGTGTCTGAACCAGTGACCTAAAAGAATAAATACAAACATCTTAGAAACATGAAATTGTGCTTAATTTCATGAATGCACAGAGAAAATCACAATAAAATAACCTAGGAATCTTCGAATGCTTTGCCTTGGTGTCTGCTTTCTTCCTAAGACTGCTCACCCAGAGACAGAGCGTCACTGTGTTAGGGAGAATCCCAGAAGCAAGAGTTAGTGTCAGAGCTTCTGTTTCCTTGACCTTGAATTTCACATCAGCAAAGTTTCTCTAGAGCCAACTGCACCTCAGGTCTGGAACGTGGCCTGGTCCCGGCAGCCTGGCCAGGGGCCTCTTCATCATCCTCTCGGTGACCTCAAGCTTGTTGCCTGGTGACCATAAGTTCCTGCCTCCTTGTGAAGCAGTGACCAGGGAAATCAGGACAGTGTGTATAACATGGTGCAACACACAGGCAAAGGCTGAGTACAGTTTTTAAATCTTAATTTAATTTTCACTGGCATGTGATTATGCATGTGAACAGGGGTCAGGGTGATACTTTAACCCATGCACACAGTGTCCAGTGAACAAAACAGCATTAAGGAACCTTTCCCTCTCCAAGTCATTTATTTATATTTCCGGGTTTGGACTCCTCACTTCTAGAACCTCATAAAACACAGCACAAGATGTTGTGCTCTGCAGACCCCACCCCGTCCCCCATCAGTAATGAAACATCAGAGCCAACATTTCTTATGGTCCCAACTCTGCTTAATTCAAAATCCAACACTTTCACACCAGTCTGCAAAGCAAACTTCACCACGTTCTGCTGCACACATCACGTCTGTATTGATATAAAGCCACAGCACATTATCAGCAAACCGTGTTCTCTCTCATCTACCTGCTCTCATAAGGGTCACTCTCAAGACAGGAGAGACCATGGCAGCTACAATTACGTGGGAGAAAGTAAAAAGCAATCTTGAGTTCAAGAGGAAAGGGGAAACACATCAAAGTTTGAGCAGTGAACCAATGGCATGCTCAGACAACTTCCATTTTTTATTTATAATTTTTAATTCAACTTTTTGCTTGGGGAAAACCAAAAACTATGTTTCAGTTAAGTAATGAGGCCAAGAGATCCAAGGATGCTTTAGACAGCTTCACAAAATACTGAACAAAATATCACAGATGGGTATTTACACCGATCACAAGGAAATTAAATCACAGAGCAAAGAGAAGCATCCACACCCATGTTTCCGCAACTCCAGTCCAAACAGCTGAGCTGTGGAGTCAATCTAAGTGCCCAACACCAGATGATTGGAGGAGAAAAATGTGTCACATACACAACATGAAACATCATTCAGCTGCATGGAAGGATGAAATCCTGTCATTGTGACCTCGTGGATGGAGCCTGAGGACATTGTGCTGAGTGAATAAGGCAAATACACAAAGGCAAGTGCTGTGTAGTCTCTCTCATTCGAGGAAGTTAAAATTAAAACAAAATGCCAACCTGAATGTAGAATGAGATTATTACAAATGTTGGAAAATGTTGCAGAGAGGGAGAAGGGGGCTGGATCTGATGAGTGTACACTGTAGGCATGTGTGGAAATATCAGGCTGAACCTCGTTAAGGTTTACCATTAACATATGCTCATCAAAGTAAAATACGGAACGGTTCCCATCTCTCAGGGTTCCTGAGTGCTGCCCATTTACAGCCACATCCACCTCGCTCCCTCCCAGTGCCTGGCGCCTCAGAACCATTACTCTGTTCACCATTTATATATTGCCATCATTCAAACATGTTGTGGAGCACATAAAAATGAGCACCTGGGAAAATGGTGGAGTAGATGCCTGTGGGACCTGTTTTACCCATGAGTATGATAGGCACTGTGGACACCATGCTGGAATAGAAACAGGATCCAAGAGATGAGGGTTAAACACAATGGCCATCCATCTCTTGAAGGTCACCTAGGTTGGTTCTGTAGTTCAGCTACTGTGAATTGAGCTGCTATTAAAATTGATGTGGCTCCGTCACTGTAGTGTGCTTCTTATAACTACCATGGTATAAATTAAGGAGTTGAATAGCTGGGTCAAATTGTGAGTTCATTCCAAGATTTCTGAGGAATCTCCTCCATTTTGCTTTCCATTATGGTTGCACCAATTTGCAGTCCCACAAGCAATGTATGAGTGAACCTTTTTGCCCATCTTCTCCTCAACATGTATTGTTGTTTGTATTCTTGGCTATTGCAATCTGACTGGAGAGAAATAAAATATTAGACTAGTTTTGATTTTTCATTCCTCTAATTGCTAAAGACATTGAACATTTTTTTCATGCATTTGTTGATCAATTGTATTTTTTCTTCTGTGAAATGTATGTTCGGTTTCTAAGTCCAATCATTGATTGAGTTATTTGGTGTTTTGTTGTTAAATTTTTTGAGTTCTTTATATTCCTGGAGATTTCAGGTGCATTTATCAGCAAGAGGTGTAGTATCAGCATGCTGCAGCAATCCAGCCATAACAATATTTACAGCGGCTCAACTCACCATAGCTAAACCATGGATCCAACCTAGGTGACCTTCAAAATATCAAATAAAATGGAATATTACTCAGGTTTAAAGAAGAATGAAATTATGGCATTTGCTGCTAAATGGATGGAGTTGGAGAATATCGTGTTAAGCAAAATAAGCCACACCAAAAAAGAAAAGGTTGAATGTTTCCTCTAATATGCAAATGCTAATTCTCAATAAGGAGGCAGGGTTAGGGAAGAATAGAATTACTATATATTAGGTAGAGGGGAGTGAAAGGAGGAGAAGAGGTATGGGAAAAAAGGATAGAAGTGTGAAACAGACATTATTTCCTCATGTACATATATGGCTGCATGACTGATGTGATCCTACAATGTGTACAATGAGAAAACTGAGAAATTACACTCCATTTATGTATGATTTCTCAAAATGTAAAAATTCATTCTTTTGTCATTTTCAACTTATTAGAATCAATAAAATTTTTTTAAAACACAGTGTAATAAAGTGAATGATGCAGTGGAACTGTATGTAGAGGTTGAAATCAAAGAAATGGAAACATAGGAATAAGGTAGGAGGAGGAAGTTCTGCTTCCATTTTCTGTAAAAGAATCCCAGATTCTGTCTCAGAGGCTCTGAGCCCGCAATCATGGGCACTTCTTCAGTTTCACACTTTTATCCTTCTCTCTCAAAATGTCTTCTCAGAGCACTCTTGATGTCATTATTCCTCAGACTGTAGATGAAGAGGTTCAGCATGGGAGTGACCACGCTGTACATCACTGAGGCTGTTGCAGTAGAGTGTGAGTTTTGGGTCACAGCAGAACTGACATACACACGTAGGCTCGTGCAATAAAATAAGGAGACCACGGAGAGGTGAGATGCACAGGTGGAGAAGGCTTTGTACTTCCCCTGAGCTGATAAGATTGCACGGATGGAGGACACTATCTTGGAGTAGGACTAAAGGATGCCAGTGAGGGGTCACCAGGAATACAGCAGCAAAATGTATCATCACCTCAATGAGAATGGGGTCTGAGCAGGTAAGGTGGAGCAGGTTATTCAGTTCACAGAAAAAGTGGGAATTTCCAGGTCTTTGCAAAAGGACACACACAACACCATTAAGCTTTGCAACAGTGCATGTAAGAACTTACAACCCAGGACACCACAACGGGCAATCCTCAGAGCCTGTGGTTCATGGTCAACAATGACCCTGTGCTGCTGATTTCTGGGTCACTTCCCTTTTTAGTATTTTATACAGTCACTAATAAACTAGCAAACAGACACCACCATCTCTGGGCTGTATGCCATGCTACTTGAACACTCTGGGAATCTTGGGCATAAGCTCCTGGATTCCATTCTCTTTAATCCTCTCCTCAGTGTCTACTGGATTCTCAGGCTCACCTGGGTGGCATCTCTGACCAGAGGGTCTTCATGGACATGTGTCAGTTCTTCCCAGGATGTTGATGGTGCAGAGTGAGGCTCTGACCCCAGAAAAGTGAACAAGAATGGGTCCAGCTTTGGTCCACAAGTCACATTTAAAGCTCCTGAAGAACCAAGTATGTCCCAAGGACATGCACTCAGGGAGAGCAGAGCAACTGTAGTCTACAACTTTCTCTATCTACTCATTAGGTGCATGTCCTTTAATTCCAGCTTCTAAGCACCTGATTTACCTACAGGACTCTGATCTAGACAGGAAATGGGGAGTTTGCATAGATTCCCCTGAGATCAGAGTGAAGTCAGGCGACTCCACCCCTTATTGCTACCACTCTCTGAGCTCCCCACCTTCCAAAACCTCCTGCCTGCCACAATTTCCCGCCTTTGAGTCACAATTTTCTTCATGTCTAAAACTAAGAACCCTGCCATGGCTAGGTATCCTGTGTCTTCAAACTCTGACTCACATTGGGGACACAGCTTCTGTGTCTCCAGAATTTTTCTATTTCTATCTTTAACAGAGGACAGAGCTGTATTTTTTTAAAACATGAAACCATAAGACTACAACTCGTGTATTCATTGCACTTTGCCGACAATCCCAGGAATTTTACGCCTGTAACAAACAGCACATTCTTATCATGACGGACCAAATGATGGCTCTTAAATTAGGATGTGAGTACAAGTTTGAAGAGATCAGTAGAGGTCTCTGCAGGCACCATAACCGGATCTCCCTTCTCATTTCAGTTCATTCAAAGTTGGCATTTTTCATATCTCTTCTCTTGAATCTCAACAAGAAAGATGGAATTAAACACATTTTTTTAGATACATGTAGATCCATGTGGGTGGAGGACCCCACTTTTAGGAAAAATGTATTACAAATCCATAGGCACATATATTGTATTCACATCCTGCACCATGACCACTTTCTGTGGAGTCAACAAAATATTTGCACACATTTCTTCTATTCCATTATTTCTTACAACATTGGTGGAAGTTCTGCTTATTTCCCCAGTTTACCTTCAGAAAAAGGGCTCTGGGGGATTAACGTTCTTAATATTAAAGTTTTAATGGAGTCGTATGAGTGTCACATCCTTTTAGGGTGCCATGTGATGTTTCCATACATGTATACATCAGGTAATGTCCAGATCAGGGTAAGCATATTTACCTCCTCAAGATTCATCATTTCTTTGTGGTGAAAACACTCAAGATGGGTAGAAAAAAAGGAAATAAAAATGGCACAGGGAGGGGAGGGGTTGAAGAGGAGTAATGTGGACTAAATTGGAGAAAATTGTGCTCCATGCTTATAGGATCATGTCAAAATGAACCCCAATATTATAAATATTGTGTATAATTATAATGCACTAATTTCAAAAAAAGATATTCGCTTCCATCTTTTCTGAAATAAGCAGGGCATCCTCATGACCCTACTTAGGTACAGAACATCAGAACTCCCTTCTCCTATCTAACTACAACATAGTCCCTTTGGCCAACCTTCTTTCTCTCCTGCTCACTTACCCTTTCTAGCCTCTGGTAACCAGTAGTCTTCTTTGTGCTCCTGTGAGAACGACTTCCGCAGATTCTACACCTGATTGAGATCCTACTGTATTTTTCCTTCTGTGCCCTGCTTATTTCACTCCTGTAGGATGACCTACAGTTCTATCCATAGCATGGATCAAGGATGAAAATTTTATAAAAATTGTATAACCAAGCAATTAAACCTTCTTGAGCATCTTGTTGAATTGCACAAAAATGGAATCATAGAGTGCATAATTTTCATTGTGTGGGATTCCTGTAATTCAACAAATCAAGCACTTTAAATCTGTGGGGCTTGCTGAATATCATTATAATCTAATGAATTAATTAAATGGAAAATCAGGTGGTGCACATCTCAGGTACAATAGAGGGCACCTAAGGCTGGTCACACTTAACAAGGTCGTACTGTTGTTTCTACCTGGGAGGGAAGCAAGGGGAAGCAGATATAGGAACAGTGGAATTACATGAAGGTAGTTCATTCCAGTAAACTAGGAGTTTAACCTTGATGTAAAAATGGAGTAAGCTGACCATAAATGATCTCCAGACAGAACAGCACTGCATTCACCCTCGACACCACGGTGAGCCTTGAAAACAGAACACAGATGCTCATAGCTGAGTACAGACTAATGAGACCATTTTCACTTGATGATAAAATGCTATATTAAACCATTTTACTTTAGGAAGACTTTGCACACAGAAATAGCTAATGATACATTAATTGAAGGGGAAAAGAACTGCATGAAATTTGAATAATCTGCTACTTTTGATTTTGATATTTGTTCCAATGTTTGATGATAGCATTCATAATTATTCTGTTGTTCAAGTTAATTTCACATAACTGAATTAAAAGGTGATTCCAATGGGGTTCCAGTTGACCAGGAGATGTGGAAGGACATGCACCTGTGAGTTGGAAAACTGTTGACTCTGAATCACATGAGTGGGCTGGAGTTCAGGCTCTCTTTTGAGTCACTGAAAGATCATAATGGTTGAATTGATTCCTGAAGGCAAATGGGATAATACGGAATGATATTGTTCATTCACATCCTCCGAAGTGGTTATGAAAAAATTTACAAATGGAGAGACAATTCATTGGGAGCAATAAGAAGAGTCATGTTTGCAGACAGCACTAGACATATCCAAGGAGAAACAGGGAGATAATTCAATGAAACAACCTGACGTCCAGCAACCACTCCTGAAACCCAATGCATAAACCCTCCCACACATGGACAACAACTTTCCCCACTTGAGTAGAAACAGAATATATAAGCAAATGTTTGTCCACAGCAATACAACAACACAATTTAAAATTTTGATTTATCATATTTAAGGTCATCCCTGACTGGCCTTATGGAGTCACACTTTTTATTCAAATTTGTCTTTCCAGTTAGACTCCACTTAGAAAAACACACTTGACAATTTGTGCCAATAACTATGTTACTCTCTCTCCACTGAATTGAAAAAGAGAACAGGATCTTATGAGAGAATAAAATGCAATGATTAGTTACAAAACAAACCAGAGGGTTCAAGTCTACATTACCAGGAGGAACATTTAAGGTCATGAGGTAGAAAATAATGATAGAAGTAGGAGCTAGGTAGTGGAGAACTTCCTTAGCCTGTACAAGGCCTTGGGTTCTATCTCCAGCTTAAAAAAGAAGAAAGAAAGAAAGAGTAAGAGAGAGGAGAGGGACGAAAGAAAAAGAATAGGTGAGAAAAATCAGAGTAGCACATGTGAAAAAACAATTTAAGTTTTTTTATGTTGCGACTTTAATTGCCTCAGTTTCCATGTGTAGTCTTTTCTTCAGGAATAGTAAAACTCATGACAATTTCTTTAGTAAAACACAGAAAGATACCTGTTATTCAGGAAGAAATTATTCTTAAAAAGTCCGTGTTATTCCATGACATGGGTGGAAATTTCTAAATACTTCTGACACGAGGGTGGGAATGAGTTTGGGAAAACAGGAAATGAGAAAGGAAGACATTTCATTAGAGACCACAAAGCACAGAAACCCTGGTCAAGCAGGGCACTTTCACTGAATGGGAGAGCTGATTTCAAAAAAACAGAAAACATGGGCCATTAGAGGATCAAGTTTTCATTCTACAATCTCATCAAAGAATTAGTTACAGACTCAGAGACAGAATCTTAAAAGCACAGGCAAGTCTACTGAGGTGGATCAACTGATTCTTTCCCAGGTGTGCTCCCAAGAGTCTCCTCAGAGCACTCTTGATCTCTTTATTCCTCAGACTATAGATGAAGGGTTCAGCATGGGGGTGACCACGCTGTACATCACTGAGTCTGTGGCAGTAGAGAGTGAGGTTTGGGTCACAGCAGAACTAAGGTAAACTCCCAGGACTGTGCAATAAAATAAGGAGACCACGGAAAGGTGAGAAGCACAGGTGGAGAAGGCTTTGTACCTGCCCTGAGCTGATGAGATTGCATGGATGGAGGACACTATCTTGGAGTAGGAGTAAAGGATGCCAGCAAGGGGGCCACCTCCTAGCAGCAGAGCTGTGATATATATCATCATGTCATTAATAAAGGTATCAGAGCAGGCCAGGTGGACCACCTGATTTACCTCACAGAAAAAGTGGGGGACATTGAAGTCTGTGCAGAAGGACAGTCATAAGACCATGAAGCTATGCAACAAGGAATTCAGGACGCTCATGATCCAGCATGCCAGACCAACAGTCTACAAAGTCGGTGGTTCATGATGACTATGTAGTG
Organism: Sciurus niger; assembly: GCA_020740815.1. Lineage (NCBI taxonomy): Eukaryota > Metazoa > Chordata > Mammalia > Rodentia > Sciuridae > Sciurus > Sciurus niger. Next base: position 397,233 of record JAHUXG010012733.1, read on the forward strand.
CAGGGGGAGACAGATGGCCACATATCGGTCATATGCCATCACAGTCAGCAGAAATCTGTCCAGTCCTGAAAAAAGCAATAAGAAGTACATCGGGGTAATGCAGCCTGCATAGGTAATGGCCTTGCTCTGTGTTTGCATGTTCACCAGCATCTCTGGGATGGTGGTGGAGGTGGAGCAAATGTCCACAAAGGACAGGTTGGCGAGGAAGAAGTACATGGGCATGTGCAGGTGGGAGTCTGAGATGGTGGCAAGGATGATGAGCAGGTTCCCCAGCACAGTGACCAGGTAAATGGAGAGGAAAAGCCCAAAGATGAGGGACTGTATTTCTGCTGCTCTGAAAATCCCAGAGGAAATTCTGAAAGTTGTGTATCATTTTCTGGTTCCATGTGTTTGATATGGCTACCAAAATAGAGAACAAGAACAGGACACAAGAAAGCATTACACACCTGTCACAATGGTACTTATTCTGACTGTGTTTGTGTATGTGCCCATGCTGGACATCAAACTCCTGTTAGGCAATAACTGTACCACTGAGCCATGCACCACCCTCAATCTTCTACAGTAAAGTAATTAACATCTGCTTTTTGTGCATGAATCTCGTCCCCTTCATGGCATTAATTGTCTTATGTTTGATTAGGAATTTCGGCCTCATGTTCAGCATGTATTCAAAGATCATGTATTCAAATAGTGTTTAATGTGCATTGTAGTTATACATATTATTAATGCATTATCATTATCCAAAACATCTGGTTCACTGTGAACTAATCATACATGCAGGTAATACAATTTGCTCCAGTGCAATCCCCAGCACTTCCTTCTGCCTCCCCTTCTCCCTCTGGTTGTCTTAACCTCACTGTTCTTCCTTCTATTTATTTATAGTTCTTAAAATTAGTGTTCTATAGATGTACACAAAGGCGAAATTCACAGTGGTGTATTCATGTATGTGATAGCATAATTTGGTCAGCTTTATTCCACCATTCCTCCCTTTTCCCATCCCCCTGCCTCTCCCTCAATCCCCTTCCTCTGCTTCACTGATCTCTCTTCTATTTTCATGGGATTCTCCCCTTGGTCCCCATCACTTTGGTCTAGCTTCTGCATATGAGAGAGAGCATTCAACTCTTGAATTTTTGAGTCTGGAGTATTCCATTTAGCATGATATTCTCCAGTTTCATCTACTTTTTATGAGAAATACTTCTAGTAACTTAAGAAATATAAATAGAAGAAGGCACTGTTGAAACAGTGTGTGAAGAAAAACAAAGTCCACACAGTGTGTGAAGGAAAAGGAACAGTTTGTGAGTCACCTTCCCATCACTGTAACAAATACTTGGGAAAATTGACTTAGAGTGAGATGTACTCTGGTGCACAGTTATGAAATTTCCAATTGACCCTGTGGCTTTGGGCCTGTGGCGAGGCAGGACCCCTGGAGGAAATCCTGTGCAGAGCAAGTCCACTCCTCCATGACCAGGAAGGAAAAGAGAGCAAGGAGAAGGCCACACCCCCATTGACCTAAGGACATCCCCTAGGCCCTTCTCTTAAAGCACCTCTCTGAGGACCAACTCTTTAACACTTGGGCATTTGGAGATTCAAGATCCAAATTCCAGCAGGTGCATTAAGAGGATAGAAAGGAGAGAGTATATGGGAACATTATTTTACTACGAATTCAGGGAGGACAAGCAGACAAGGTGACATCTGAACAGAGACCTCAAGGAAGACAACATGGGAACCAGGAGGTATCTGGGACTGGGTGAACCTGGATGAGGAACAGCCAAGGCAAAGTCCCTGAAGAAGATGCTTGTTTCAGTTACTCAAGACTAACAAGGAAGCCAGTGTGGTGAGTGGAGTGAGCAAGTGAATGAAGAGAAACCGTGTCAGAGGTGGTGAATGAGCCTGGTAGGGCAGCCCACACCGATGGAGGCTGAGGCAGGAGGATTGCAAATGTGAGGCCAGCATGGGTCACTTAGTGAAATCACATTAAATGTAAAAGCACCATGGCTGGGGGCATCCCTCAGTGGTAGAGTGCTTGCCTAACATGTGCAAGACCTGAGTTTATCCCCAGCACTACAGTCAATCCGTCAAGAAGTTCTGGGTGACCTAAAGAAACTTACTTCAAACCATAAAAAATCTTTACATTGAGAACTGAGGGCAAAATTAAGCAGGCCCATGGGGTAAAAATGGAAAGAAAGTAAAGATCTAATGAAATCAGGTTATTCCTGAGAGATGAGGAAAAATAAATAAACTCCTTAACTACAGTTACAGTCCAGCTCCTGTTATATCCCCTCAAAACTCAGCAAAAGCAAGAAACAGCAAAAATAAATTTACCCGTGATACAAAGTCCTATCTTTTCAGTGTAAGAGACTTGCAGATTGAACACCCCAACAGGGAAAGGAGAAAAGGTTGTAAATCAACAGTCCCAAAGAGAAAGAGACAAAGAGCTACTGAACTGAAAGATTTCATCTGAAACAATGAAAGGGCATTTTTCTGTGCTGGTTCACATCTGTTGGACCCACTGACTTTCATGTGGTCTGACAGTGGATCAGGAAAGCCCCTCTCTCCCTTTTCTCAGGGGACATCTTCTTCTTTGTTATTTTAGGTCTGGGGCTTTGATATTTTGATTTATTTTTGAGTTCCGTGTGTGTATTCAATCTGATCGTCATCAACATGCAAAGGTTTCCCCAATGATACTGTATAAAATCCCATCCATGGCACCACAACAATCCTGTTTATGCTGAAAACTTCCTTCCTATAATTAATCCCTCCAGGCCTTATTTCATACATACACATTTATCATTCTCTGTCTTCAACATCATAGTTCAAGATCCAAAGACATAGTTCATCGACTTTGTCATCTTCACATTTTCACAAAAGTGTGAAAACATGTACAGTATATAGAAACAAATTTACAGAGCAGTAAAAATTTAGATGGCAGCGATTTAAAACCAAGTGAAATTGAGTGGTTTCCAAACAACAGAATGAGAAGGTATATTGATAATGTACTGAAACAAGGTACAAAATGGCAGTGATTTAAGTGATTTCAACATGGATTAATAATTGAATACTCAAAGACCTAGACATAAGAGAATACAACTGAGTAGTCACACACACACGTGTGTGTATATATATATGTATATGTGTATATATATATATATATATATACATAGATATATATTATATGAAAGATAAAGGTAATCTTAATTAAAAGATAATGACTTCCAAATAATGTCCTACATGAACGTGGCTTGTGGAAGGAGATCTATCAAAACAGACTAAAGTCATAGTGAAGAATAACACGCTTGTGAAAACAAGTTGGAAATATGCATAAAAGGCTATTTATTTCTTCATATCATGCAGATGCACTTTGTGCATTTAAAAAGCAATGAGATAAGCACAGTAAAACGACAGAATTCATCACACAAAATACATATAGTTTTATAATTTCCCCCAACACATCTACACATACATACAACAACTAAATAGCAAAGTTGATGAAAACTCCAATTCTTATATTTGAAAGTGTACAACAAAAAGTGGGAATTGGAACACTCCAACCCCACTATACAAACTCAAAGAATTTGCGCAATGTATGATAAAAGCTTATTCACACTCAGGAGTAAGGATATAAGCTTGGTGATACACTTCATTTTTACTTTTTCATCTGACTACAATGCATGAGGGAAGATAATTGCAAGACATATGCCTCATGAGACTCTATTGCAAGGTAGGATTTGTTAGCACTGAATTGATCTGGCCTTTTCTTGGGGATATGCAAACATATTTAATTGCACCCCATCTTAAAAATGAAATATCCAAAGTTAATACTCCAACAATTTCAAAAAATATTTGGACATATATTCTACTTTACAGGAACCATACTATACCTACCAGTCCCCCCTTTATTTAGGAGGGAATCACTATCACGATCACTTAAATGTCAGTGATACCCCTGCATTGCTGAGTTCAGCTGTTACTATTATTTTAGCACTGTAAGTAAGCACCCTAAAAATCAAGCAAGCCTTCTCTGCTTTCTCTGCACCCTGAGTCAGGCTGAATTGCTCTGAGGGAAACTTCCTCAGCTTTTCAGGAAGTTCTCTGGACCTTCCTGCAGCACTGACCACCATTTGGACTCACCTGGATGGCATCTCTGGAAGGAAGGTCTCCGTATGGTAAAACAGAATCTCCCCTGGATAATTGATGATGGAGACTGAAGCTGTGTTTCAAAACAGGACAGCAGGAAGGAGTGAGCATCAGTGAGCAAGACTTAGGTCTCCAAAATGTTTCAGGGGGGAGCCTTGTCCAGCTGAAGGTCACACCTGCTGAAGTACAGTGATGGGGAGATATTCAGAGCTCCAGGTAGATTCTCCCTTATGTATACGCCCTGCATGTCCCCCCCCACTCTTGTTATTCAATCCCTGAGCACATCATGTCCCTGTGGGACTCTGTTCTGTAAAGCAAGAATTTTTTTTTTTTTCAGATTCTGTGTTCTCAAGAGATCAAGTGAAACCAGTGTTTGTTACTCTTTCTCAAAGAACTTTTGGTTTCCAGATGTCTGACCTTTTCTCAATCCTGAGTTGAGAATTTCTCCAAATTTTGAAACTAAAGAGTCTGTTTTCACTGTCTCTTAAATCATCAAAGCACTAAATCACTTTAAGGACACTGTCCCTGATATCCTCAGAAAATTGTAATTTCCCTCTTCAACAACTGTGTTCTTCTGAATGAGACTGTGGGTATGACCTTCGTTGACTTCATTGTCCTTTTGACAAAACAATTAAGAGTTTAATGCTTGTAAGACTAAGACAAGTTCTCAGTTGCCGTTTAATTCTTCACTTATAAAATGTTTGCTAATTATAACGGTTGTATTCAGATCTTTTTATGCACCTCGCCCCAAGATTAATGATCTATAAGGTGTTACTTATTAGATAGAAGGTGTCCCCCAAAGGTTCACATGTGAAACAATGTAAGAAGTTTTAGAGGTGAAATCAGTGGGGTTATGAGAGCCTTAACCCAGTCAGTGAGTTTATTCCGATAGTGATTAACTGGGAGGTGACTGTAGGTAGGTGGGGCGTGGCTGGAACAGGTGAGTCCTTGGGACTGTGCCTTTGGGATCTGTATTTTGTCTTTGTCGAGTGCAGCTCTCTCTCTCTCTCTCTCTCTCTCTCTCTCTCTGCTGCTTCCTCATCATCCTGCCCTCCAGATCATCATGCCTGAGCCACTGACTTCCACCACACTCTCCTGCTATTATGTCCTGCCTCACCTAGGGACCCAGACAATGGGACTGACAACCTATAGACTGAGATCTCTGAAGCCATGAGCCCCAAAATAAACTTTTGCTCCCAAACTGTTCTTGTCAAGTCTTTTGGTCACAGTGGTGAAAACACTGACTGAAACCGAAGGACTCTCTTATGTAATGTTTATAAAAGTCCGTTCTGCTGTCAGTACTATTAGGAACCTGATTCTAATGTGGCAGAAATGGAACTCCAGGTTTAACTGATCTGCCCAGACTTATAACTTGATTAATGCATGGGTTTTGAGAGGAACCCCATTAAGCTTTTTGTAGTTCTTATGCCATAGTCCCATGGTCCTCAATGAGAGATAATTTTGCCTCCCAAACACATTTGGAGTTGTCTTAAAAACTTAGATTGACACATGTAGGGAAGTGTAACCCTTATCCAGTGGGTGAGGCTAGGGATGCTGCTCAACACCTGGCAATGCACCAACAGCTCCCATTGGGTGTGCAGAGTGGAGAGTCCAGGCAGTGTCCAGGATATGAGCAGGTTCCCAGTGCAAGTTTCCAGGTACCTGGGCAGAGAGGGCCCAGCACAGGGAATGTGCTAGTCTGGATCCTCTGAAAATCCCAGAAAGAGCAAGTGTTTCTCATTCCTACTTGGCTTGCCATTTCCATGAGGCTGCTAGGCTTTCCCAGAAGGAGGAAGAAACACATAATTCAATCCTAGCATGCTTTCCCCACTATAGTATGATTTTCATCATTCGTCCAATCCCAGGAAGTTCATTCACTTTGGGTGATCATCTCTGTACTGTATGTCATGATTACCGTCACTATCAAGAAAACTTGTCTCTAGGTCAGTGGTTCTCAAACATGGTTCCCTGGTACAGCAACATTAGCAACACCTGGGAACTTAATAGAAACACATACTTTCAAACCTATGTGGACCTATTGAATCAAGCACTCTGGAAATGGTGCCAACAGTCTGTGCTTTCACAATCCCTCCCAGATTCTGATGCATGCATAGGTTTGCGGATCACCATGTACTGCTTGCCTGCACTCTAAAGTAACCATACCTTCTGCCCAGACTGATGTTTGCTCTTCACTTCCTACTCAATGTCTGTAAGAATGAGAAATTACTAACTCTGGGAGATGTTTGAGAGGCCTGACTGAAGCCAGATTTCCAGAGGAACAGGATGTAACCTCGCAATTCTTTCATTCTGACTCACTAATGATGTTTTTGCACTGGATGATCTCTAAGTCTGGCCTCTGCAGATGTTTTACTTCCATAGTTAGCACAGTTAGCATTAGATCATCCCCCTTTCAGATTTCAGCCCAGAGAGGAACAAGTGGATGTTATCAAGCATCACAAGTCTGGCAGACACAGAGTTCTGAAGCTTAAGTGGTATTGTGTGCAAGTGTCCATGTGTGTATGTGAATTGCTCCTAAGGATTCCTATGGCCACTCAGAATGTCACCAAATTGATAGCAGAATGTGACCTGGTAAATTTTAAGAGTGAAGACGATGTGCCAATGGTATGCATTGCAGTCAAAATATCATTTTAAATATAGATAGATAGATAGATAGATAGATGATAGATAGATAGAGACATTGATATAGATATATGGAAAACCAGTAGAGTGGAAGGGGAATGTGGGGGAAGGGGAAGTTTTAGGGACTGAAGTGAAGCAATGGATATATTCTGCTCTTGTATGATTATGTCAAATTGGACCCCAATATTATGTTAAAATATAATGTACTAATAAAATCACAAAATATAAGTCTAGAACTTTTAAAATGAAAAATAGTGGAAGTGCTCTGTCAACATCAGGTGGAAAGAAAACTATCCAATGCTGTGAAATAACTCAACTAGGGCTAAGATTTAGTCTTGATAGAGATGAAAATGAGAGAAATTCCAAAGAAGTCTCTTCTGCACTGAGGCTCTGAGAGCTTCCCTTATTGTGCAGCCTACCTACCAGTTTCCACATGCACCACGTTGCCTTCACCCCCCAATCAGGCAAGGCAATGATGGCAGAGTATTAGGTGTCAAATACTCTTAGTCCCAGTGCTGTTTATTTCTTTATCCAACAGCTTTACACTTTGTGGAAAACAGTCTTCATCACAGAATCCTCTTTACCCACTGGTCCACATTGTCTAAAATGACAATGACACAGTGTACAAGAATGATAAGACTCATTTTTTAATTCATATGGTTTTATTGTAAAGAAAATATATTAAGGTGAGTTTTAAGTTTGAGACACATGATAGCATGAGATTATGGAAAAGTACGTGGGGGAAATTAGGAAAGAAATATGAGCTCAAGTAGTAAAAGGAAAGACGTTCAAATTCCTTCTCCTAGAGAAAATCTTGTTTTTGTATTGTTGTTTTTTTCACTTACATTTTTAAACTTTTGCTTAGGGATAATTGCAGATGAACTTGCATATGCAAGAAATGACAGAGAGACACACACACTTTCTTCATTGTAGCATCTCACACATGTAGAATATTTTAACACAACTATGATATTAACACTAATAACATCAAAATACACAGTGGTTCCATCACCCACGATCCCTAGTATCACACTTAAACAGGCAAGCCCTCTCCTCCTTTCCTGGGGCCTGAAACCCAAGAACCATAATCTATTCATGCTTTTTACATTGTTATCACTTCTAATCTGTTATCTAGAGTATAACATTATCTGTGCAGAATCAATGGTGAGTGGACAACTCTGGGGGCCTTTCTAGCCCAGGTCTTTGGTAGGTGTCATGGACAATGAGCTGACAAAGAAGCAGGACCCTACATAAGAGCAATGTCGAAGCTGGGCAGGAACAGAATGTTCTGTGGTTCTGCAGCACTACTATTAATGCATACTATACCTCATAATTCTTAGGAGAGGATTTGGAATGTTCTCACCATAAAGAAATGATTGGTGTTTAAGGTAAGGAATATACCAACCTTCCTGAATGGATCCTTGCCTCATGTATACAAGGATCAAACCACATTGCACTATAGATTTACATAAAGGTGAAATTCACTGTGGTGTATTCATACATGCACACAGCATAGTTTGGTCAATTTCGTGTTAAGCTAATTTTTAAATATCTATAAATAAATAGAATGAAAATTGGTAGAATTTCTTCCAGGGGAACAGAGGAGGAAAGAGGAAAGGGACAGGGAAAATAGTAGGGACCAAAGTAGAGGAAATTATATCCCATACCTGTAGGATTATAATAAAATGACCCCCAATATTATGTATAACTAAAATGTACTAAAAAATATAATGCATAAATATGAAGCTCATAAATATGTAAAATAGTGTGTCAATCAAAAATTAAATGGATTATTCTTGTAAACTGCAATGACCAGATTTTTGTTTTGAATTTTTTTTTTAAATTGATGCTAATGATCCAACCAAGGGCCTCACACTTGCTGGGCAAGTGCTATACCACTGAGCCCCAGCCCCAGACTGTGACCAATCCTTAAAAGAACTAGGATGATAAATTCTACATTATCAAGAAGAGGAGTCAATGTCATGATGTTCAAAGGAATGATAGAAGCAAAAGAGAAAAATTGACCTCACATTTATCTGTACTACTCATCTGGACACTGTCAGTTATCAAATCTACTTTTCTTCCCTGGGCATGGTAAAACTCATGACTATCTTCACAGTAAAATGAAAGAACTATCACTCAATAAAATATGCCATGGAAACAGTAATTATTCTTAAAAAATCCTTGATGGTCTGTGACGTAAGTGGTAATTTTCAGACATTTCTATTTCAATATTTGGAATAACTGTGGAAAATCAGACAACCACGAAACTAAAACCTGGTGGATATCAGAGCACAAAGCTTAATAAAGAAATCTGGAAGTTCAGACAGGTGGACATCAAGGGATGAAAACTACAGGAAGCAAATAGAAGGAGATCCACCATCCACTATCTCATCAAAGAACTTCAACACAGGCTCTGGGGCTCTGCAGACTGTAGTCACTGGCATGTATTTCTGCAGCCCCGGACAATGACTCCCTTTAGGTTTTTCCTCTAAAGAGACTTTTCAGGGCACTCTTTACATCTTTATTCCTCAGACTGAAGATGAAGGGGTTCAGCATGGGGGTGACCACAGTGTATATCACTGAGGCTGTTGAAGTGGACTGTGAACTGTTAGGTTGCCACAGAACTAAGGTACATACCTAGTCCTGTGCAGTAAAATAAGGAAACCATGGAGAGGTGAGACGCACAGGTGGAGAAGGCTTTGTACTTTCCCTGAGCTGATGAGATTGCACGGATGGAGGACACTATCTTGGAGTAGCAGTAAAGGATGCCAGCAAGGGGACAAGTAACCAAGAGCACAAGTGCAAAATACACTACCAGGTCATTAAGGAAGGTGTCAGAACAGGCAAGTTGAACCACCTGGTTGAGTTCACAGAAAAAGTGGGGGATTTCTAAGTGTGTGCAGAAGGACAGTCGCAAGACCATTAAGCTTTGTATCAGGGCATGCTGAACGCTCATGATCCAAAACACCAGAACCAGCAAACCACAGAGCTGGGGAGTCATGAGGGCAGTGTAGTGCAGGGGGTGACAGATGGCCACATATCTGTCGTAGGCCATGACAGTCAGGAGGAAGTTGTCCAACTCTAAAAAAACCAAAAAATTACATTTGAGTGATGCATCCTGCATAGGTGATGGCCATGCTCTGTGTCTGGATGTTCAACAGCATCTTTGGGAGGGTGGTGGAAGTGAAGCAGATGTCCACATAGGACAGGTTGGAGAGGAAGAAGTACATGGGTGTGTGCAGGTGGGAGTCGGAGATGGCAGCCAGGATGATGAGCAGGTTCCCCAGCACAGTGACCAGGTACATGGAGAGGAAAAGCCCAAAGATGATTTTCCTCTGAAAATCCCAGAAGGAGGAATTCTGGAAATCCTGTATTGTTTCCTGGTTCCATGTGGTGGATGTGACTACTGCAAAGAGAAAACTGCATTTCACACATATGGACACTACTGATATGGTTGAAGTGTTACAATTTATATTTTCCATTAAATAATTAACTTCTGTGATATCATGGGTCTGGTCATCCTGGGGCATCCCTATTGCCAATATTGAGGAGGAATTCTGTCTCTCTCTAAGCATTTCCCCAAGAGTTTATGCATTTTACTGTTTTAAGGAGAAATTTCTTCTTACCATGGAAGAGCACATGTGCATTGCTGGCCTCATTCCAGGCACTGTCCAAGCCTCAAATACCAAAGCTCCTACATCCCAATGATGGGCAAAGAACACGTGCACAAGGGCAAATCACAGGTCTAGTATATTTTTGTGCAAATGATATATCACATATATTGGCATATATGCCAACTCACTAATACACATCAAACATGTGTGGTCTTTTGAATATTAATTGTAACTTAATAAAGCTGCTTTAAAAAGAATTAATCATGTAGCATGTCTGATGATGAAGCACTTATGATAAAAGAAAAGCAGTTATGCAGCAGGTAAGCAGTTGTATTTAAATGTGTGCGAGTGCGAGTGTGTGTGTATGTGTGTATGTGTGTGTGAGTGTGTGTGTTGCTGGGGATTTCACCCAGGGCCTTGTATATGCTAAGCAGGTGCTCTAAGGTTCTCACACTGACTCACACCCACAGTTCCCTATTATTTTATAGGTAATCAGAAGTTTAGTACAGAATGTGACAATTGGACAGAATCCTCAGGAGATCCAGTAGAAGCCAGCAGACAAGCAGGCATTTCTACCTGGCAGAAGGAATTCCCAGTGCAAAGGCCCTGAGGCAGGAGAATGTTTAGGAAAAACAGGGGCATCAATCAGACAGTGTGAAGAGATCAATGAGAAAGAGGGAGAGTGATCTGAGATGGCGCCAGAGGATGCTGAGGAAAGAGGTGGCCTCCCTGCTGGAGCTGAATCTGCCTGAGACAGGGAGGACTTCCTCCCCACTACACCTTCACATATTATTAACTTCCTTCCCCAGCATCCATTGAATGGAAATGGACATGCTACATACTACCCTGTATTGTTGAGTTTATCTATGTACTATGACCATCACCTTGGAATATCTGAGTCCCTGAGCCCTGCCCTGAGGATGGCACACATGCACACACACCACACTGTCACCAATGTGGCCTCTGATCTTCACAACGCACTGTTAGGCTCCTAGTGTATACAATGCAACCTGGACAGGTCAAATTGTCTTTCCCCTAATGCAGAAATGGCAGCAAGAACCCCCATTTTGTAAGCCTCTCATGGACACCTAAGCATGCAGCCAATACCGCTACGGTAAGTGCTAGATTACACTCTGCATTTAAAGAAACACATGTGGGGGAAATGTCAATAAACAGAAAAATAGTGGAATGAAATGGACACATGATTGGGGAGTGAGGTAATAAGCCAAATGGTCCCTGAGAGACCAAGAGGAAGGAACCACTCCCTTGGTTCTAGGTGTGTTCCAACCCAGCGTCAATCTCCTGGGCACCCTGCAAAAATAAGAAAGGGGCAGAAATAAATACATCTACTGTCAAAAGTAGCGAAGTCTTTATGATTTCAAAGGGATACAGAAAGGACACAAAGATAAAGTGATTAATGAGAATAAATTAATTCACAAAAGAATCCATAAAGTACATCAAAATCTTGTCTTTTTGCTATATGAAGCAGAAACTCTTGCTTATCCCATGCCTCTTCTAGACCTCCTTGACCAATGGATTTTGCTATGGTGTCAGAGGAGTCCTCTTCTTCACTTCTCTCCTGTGACATGTGTTCTTTGCTGTGCTTGGGCTTTGGATTTTAATTGTCTATTGTTTTTCTTACCAAAGCCCCTGGGTGCACTCTGGCCCTGGTTCTGATCTTCATCCAACAAGCAGAGGTCTCTCCAGTCATTCTTTGAAAAACCACACATGTCATGAGAGTCCTGTCCCTTTGCTTCCTTCCTATGACTGGGGCCTTCTGTTATAACACATGCATTTCCCAGCACTCAGTCTATGACCTTATAAAACCAGATTCAGTTGAGCAAAGAATTCACCTGCTCTGTTCACCATCCTATCTTCACAAAGGTACTGAAGTCTATCTGTGATTACTAGAGAAAACTGTAAGAAAGTAGTAAGTTATGTAATTCAAAAACTGCAAGGAGAATGCAACCACGTTCCATGGAACTGCTTCCAAACAACTGTGTTCAACAAGCTGAATGAAGCCTCAAAACTAGCAGAAACCAGGTGGCAGTGTGGCTCAGTGGTACAGCACTTGTCAGCAAGACCGAGGCTCTGGTTCCATCCTTTGCAATGCAAAACTCAAAACTAACTGGAACAAGACTAACAAGACCCAATCCAAGTATCAATGTGAATTAGTAATTAAATCAAAAAAAGCTTTGGCATATCAGAATATAACATGTAATGTTCCTATAATATCCTGATGTTAATAAACTCCAAACTATCACTTGTTGAATGAATAAAGAATTGAGCCTGAGTATATGAGGACATTTCATATATGACAAAGTTTCCTTTCAATTTAGTAGAAGATTAGATTGTGGAATAAATGCTCACATAAATGTCTGCCTGGAAGAAAATGAAGTTGGCCCCCTACCTCACTTAAGTTAATAGTAAAAAGAAAAGATAAGATCTAAGTATAAAAACACACCACTGATTTTAGGAGAACATCTAGAAATTATATAAAAATCTACAGTCAGCAAGAACCTAGTAAGTCAAGAAACTCAGGTGTAAGAAGACAGATATATACCAGTAAAAAAATATATGAATGATTTCCATGGTCAAAAGTACCACCTGAAAAGCTAATGGAGACACAATAATTTGTAAAAATCACTCAAAATACTGATCGTGGTAGAAAAATGACAAATAACAGTAAAGGGACACCAAAATATTTGCTTAAGCTCAGTAATAGTTTAAGAAAAGAGCAAGAAATATTTTATCCACTGCCCCCATCCTTAGGAAAAGCTCCTGAAGGGCTGTTCCATCAGTTGTGGTTAGAATTTTTAAACAGATACAAAAATAGTGCTCTCAAAATTAGGTAGAACAGATGTGACTCTGGACCACATAGAGGGAGATAATCTGAAGTCAGCTACAAATACCAAAAGGATAGAAATTCCTTAACTCAAGGTCTCTTGATCTTCTGAATATTGACATTCTGGGAGAAGTTAATTCTCTGCCGTGGGTACTGGCCTGCGCATTGTGTGAGGGTCAGCAACACCCCGGAGCTCTCATGACCCCTCTCCTGAATGACGGCTGAAAATGTCTGTGAAACTTGCACTGTGTCAGGGAGGAGCATCCCTTCTGGTTGAAAATCACTAGTTTGAACTTAACAATAGCAAGGTATTTTTTGTAACATTGATTTAGCAGTGAATTAGGGAGAACCAATATGAAAGGCATGGAAAGTAGGAGTAGCACAGTCCCATTATGAAATGCTGTGCATCCTTAGAAATACCTAAACTGCAGTGAGCTGGTCATCTGCAGGAAGTCAACAAGAATTAGAGTGAGAAGGTGGGGGACCTTGAGGGGAGAACAGTGCACCAAATGAGAGATCAGTGAGGAGTGCACGGGATTTTTCTCATGCATTTGCAAAGAAAGTATCGGAGCATGTGTGTATGCATACTACAGAAAGAAAAGCTTTAAAAGAGACATATAACTTACAGAATAGATGTTGGGACTAATGACACGTTAACTAACTCAAGCTGACTCCTTACTCCCTGGCGAGTGAGCAAGATCAAGGCCTCAAAGTCGGTTTCAAAGTTTCAGGACAATAAACCGAACCACACTCAGGGATTGGTTAACAACAGTTCCACAAACATGATCAGCTCGGGCTTGCCATATAGTCCAATGGGACTCTCGCCTGCGTGAACCCCCCTGCCTTGCTGACCTTTAAGCTGATTGGTTCCCGCCTAGCCCCCACCCTACATAAAAGGTGTGCGATTTCCTCAATAAACGAGTTCCTGCTGTGACTGGTCTCCCTGACGTGTCTGATTGTCCTCCGCCCAGAGGGCTGGGAGTGGGTGGTCAGTCGGCCCTACCTATCCCGGTCTGACCTTGTTGGGGAGTGTCCCCTTCCCTTGACGCTGGTCGAGAAGAGCAAGGGGACTTAAGACCCCGACAAATAGACAATGACAGCATTGATTAAATTAGTATAAGTAAACTGCTTTTTTCTTTACTGCAATGAGTTTATGGATTTTATTTTTGTCTTAAAATATCTTTGACAATCAATTTATTCATATGGTGTGTTTTTTGTTTACTTTAGCAGGGCTGAGTCTCAAACCCAAGACCCTGTGTATGCTAAGCAAGCTCCCTACAACTGTGCTATGACCTCTGTCCAATTTATGAATTTGATGCATAATACCTGTACATGTTAATAGGGTACAATGTGAAAATTCAGCACATTTATTCAATATGCAATGCTCAAATCAGATTAATGAACATTTCCTTCTCCTTAACCATTTAATTAATTTTCTGGTGGGAAGCTTCTAATTTTCTTCTTCTAATTCTTTATGAGAATATATAATTAAAAGTTGGTCTAAGTTTTTTCAGTAATTTAATGCTTTTTCTTATGAATATGAAAATCATAACCATAAAACACAGAAGAAAATGTGCTACAACCATTGCCCTGTGCTGTAGGAACTCAGGATTGCTGTAGGAACTCAGGATTTATGGTTCTTATCTAAGTGTGTGTTGGTATCCACCAACAACCCCAGCTGTCTCTCCTCCGTGCTTCCTCCCCTCTACTGATCACTCATTCTAATTTTCACTATTTTTAAATTTTTCATTTTTATTATATATATTCTTTGTGTATAGTTATTGTACTCATGTGACATTTCAATACAAGCATACAGTCTGCACTGACTGAAACAAAATTAAATGAAAATCTAAAACATCTAAAAGAAAAGTTATAAACTCTTAAGTATTTAACAATATCAACTTGGTTTCTAACTCAAGATTAAATTGCCAAAACCCCACAAATATTGGAATATGAAGGAAATCCTCTAAATTCCATGCTAGTAACAATGTTTAAAGTCTTAGTGAGATTATGTAAAGAGAAGTGTATTCTAATATACTTGATACAGATGAAACAAGCTTTAAACAAATAGGAAAGAAGGAGGAATACCTTCCCAGGTAGGCTTGAAGGTAATGCCTCTTTGGGAAATGTACCTAATCCCAAAAAGTATAGGGAAAGAGTAAGCAACCACAGAAAGGTGAAAATGAGTTGGATATACACATAGAACACGAATACTAGCAACAGAGAAGCACAAGGTTCTTAAAGTAAGAACTCACAAGTAAGAACATCAATTCCTGGATTTCTTCAGAAAAAAAAAAAGTGTGGGAACATAATCAACAGATAGATTTAACTACACCAAGATCATGAATTTTCACACACTCCCCAAAATATTTCTTGGTATACACAAACAACAAAACTAAAAGGCAAACAGGTCATCTGTGTGCGGGAAAAACTCCAATACTTTGTAAGAATACATTGGAATATGAGGGAAATACCCTGCAGTGTCTATGCAATACAGAGACTGCAATACAGAGGTAAATGGCAAGCAACCCCACCTGCAAGTTCAGCCTCAGAGATGTGCAAATCATTGCACAGTAAGGCTCTTAGACATACTTGTACTCAGCTGTGACATAATTTTTTCCAGGTGAACACCAAAGGGACAAATGATACTATCAGAAGTGCATCCATGAAGTTCTGTTGCAAGATATTTGCAAGATCCTTGATGTGGATTCTTGGCAGGGCAATGAGAAGCCACAGCAGCCGTGCTCTGTACAAGGTTGGCCTGGCACTCCACTGACCTCAGCTAAAGAGTCCTGTGTTATATTCTCTCTGATGCTCTCCTCCAGCGTCCACTGAGCTCTCAGACTCACCTGGAGACCAGTTCTGAGAGGAAGGTCCCTCTCTGGAAGTACAAGTTCCTGCCAGGGTGGGTTTGCTGGTGACTGAAGCTCTGTCCCCAGAAAACACAGCGGGAAGGTGTCCAGTGCTGGGCTCCTAGGCAGACTGAAGACCTCAAAGGACACCACCATGTCCTGTCCTGTACAAGGCTGTGCACTGAGCGACCACATCAGAGGAGAGTCACAGCTCCGTATTTCTGCTCATTAAGCTCATTTCCCTCTTATTCCCCTGAGGGACACAGGCCTGGAAAGACAGGGAATTCTTCCTGCTGATTATCTGTTCTCAAGAGACATGATTATAACCAAGTAAACCTAGATTTATTGTTCCCCATGCATCCACCTGCCTTCCAGAAGTTCAGCCTCCTGGCTCTTCATCTCCCCTTTGACTAAAAATGTTTTCTAATCCTGATACTGATGAGCTCATCTTGACTGCTGTTCACGTGTCTTCAAAGCATGGACCTGTGTTGGGCAAAAAGCTCTCATATACCAGAAAATAACCATTCCTCTATAACAAGGGTGAGAACATGGTCGAATGCCTTGGGCGTTTCATGTCATGTCTTCCTGGTTCTCTCCCAACACTATCAGGAAATTTCATTTTTTTACTTTTATGTTACTTGTTCTTTTTAGATATATTAGATATATATAGAAATATTACCCATACATGGAGTATAACTTATTCTAATTAGGATCCTATTCTTGTGGTTGGGGCAGGGAGGGGAAGAAGAGAAGTCCATTGGATTAGACAAAGGGGAATGAGGGAAGGGAGGAGAGGGGAACAGGAAGGACAGTAAGATTAACTGGACATACTTTCCTATCCTGGTGTTTGAATACACATCAAGGGTAACTCCCCATCACGCACAACCACAAGAATAGGAAATTTATAGTTTTAACTGGTTAAGAGCTCCCATTCAGTCCCTCATTTTGAAATATTTATTAAGAAAAGATGTACTTAGTTCTTATTGTGCACCATAATCTGAGATTATCACCTGACAAGAATTCTGCAATTTCATGTTTACTAAGGTCTATTCTATGCAGTCTCTTCTGTGTAATGATACCATTGTGAACTCCATCCACTGCAGAACTTCGGCTGACCAATGCTATTACATTAAGGGGAGATGGGACCTTCATTTGAATTCTGGCATGGCACTTACTCTTCTCAAATAAGGGGCTCTGGTTCTCAACTACATATGTTTTTCCCCTGGGGATAATTGGCAATGTCTGCAGCATGGTACTAAACACCCATAGCAGCTCCCAACACAAAAAATTACCCTGCCCCACATGTCAGCCTTGAGGAGGTGATCCGAACCAATTCTAGGCCAACTTCATCATTCAGAAGACTTACCAGGAATGCAAGTTCCAATGCAAAATGTGAGGTCATGGGTCTCCTGAAACTCTGTAATTTAACAAGGTCCAAAGTGGTCCAGTACTGTAGGTCCTGGTCTGTGAATCTCACTTTGAGTAGCAGGCTGTGATGCTCTGTGGAGTCTGGTGTAGGTAGTTTTAGGTCTTCTACTCCCAAATCATCATTGTGTGTTATTCCTGAAGGAAGTGCATCTACTCACTGTAGAGACAGTAATAATTTCCTGTTCAGTTATTATTATATAGTCTTTTATATTATAGAGGAGTGAAGCCAGAAGGGACCTACCAGTGAGTTACAAAACTGGATCTTTTTAATATTTATTTATTTATTTATTTATTTATTTATTTATTTTGAGCCAGGGTGTCCCTATCTTGTCCAGGTTGGCCTCAAAATTGTCACCTTCTATCCTCAAACTCCAAGTCACTAGGATTAAAGGTGTGCACAACCATTGCCAGTCAATAATTCTACGTGGAAGCTCTTATATGGCAACTAATGTAATTCTGAAAAAGAAAATTTAGTAGGCAGAATAATGATCTCCAAAGGATGTCTGGAACTTAATTTAAAGACAGTTTGAATATGCTGGATTAAAAACTATAATCATTCCTTTCCATTTTTAATGATTTATTATCGTGTTGTGGTTATATATAACAGTGGTGCTCATTGTGACATACTCACACTTGCATGGAATAGTATTTGCTCCATTTCAGGCCCCAGGACTTCCTCTCTCTGCTCTTCTCCCTCTCCTACTTCCCCTCCTGCACTCTCCTGGTCTTCCTGCTATTTATTCACTGTATTTAGTTGGTGCTTTATACACAGACATGAAGGTGGAATTCACAGCAGTGTGTTCGTGTGTAGATATGGTATACGTGGGATGATGATCTCCCTTTCCCAGTCCCTCATAGCCACTCCACTGTCCCATTCCTTGACTCCATTATTCTCCCTTCTAGTGTCATGTGATACCCTTTTTTATGCCTCATTTCTCTTTAGCTTCAACAGGTGAGAGAGAAAATTTGACTCTCAATGTTCTGAGCCTGGCTTATATCATTTAGCACAATCATTTTCAACAAGGCCATAATTTCATTTTTCTTTATGACTGAGTAAAACCCCATTGGGTGTATGTACAATTTTTTCTTTATATATCTTACTGTTGAATTTTTTAGACCAAAATAACCTGTAGTAGAGTACACTAGCATAATAAAGATTACTTTTCATGAAAAGCAGTTATATTGCTGACATACACAGGAATAAGAATGCAACACAGAAAAATGGTGGCCTCAGATTTCGCTCCAGTAAATTTCAAAAATTACCTCATGTGCCCAGTGCTGCTGTTTCCATAAACACAGTAAAATACATGACTGTTTTATCAGTGAAAGAGAAAAGCCTTCATCAGTATGGCATATTTCATGTGGGAAGAATATTTTTGTAAGAAATATTTGCTTTCTGTAACATAAAGTTTTCCTCTTTCAAAGAAAAAATCAGTAGACAATGTAGACGAACAGTTGACTGTCAGAGAAACCAAAGGGTAGATAAAGATAACTGGTTACATTGCACAGAGGTTCAAACCAGAATCATGTCAAATCCAGGGTTCAGAGAATGAAGAGGTGTCACATTCACAATCAGATTAAAACAACACAACTCTATCTCTGAGTCTTAGCTGTGTGCAGTCATGGGCAGGTGCCCCTGAACCCCAAGGCAAGAGTCTTTCATCATTTCCTTCCAAAGAGCCTTCTCAGGGCTCTCTTTACATCCTTATTCCTCAGACTGTAGATGAAGGGGTTCATCATGGGTGTGACCATGGTGTACATCACTGAGACTATTGCACTGGAGTGTGGGCTGTAGGTTGAAACAGAACTAAGTTACAACTTAGGCCTGTGCAGTAAATTAAGGAGGCCATGGAGAGGTGAGATGCACAGGTGGAGAAGGCTTTGTACCTCCCCTGAGCTGATGAGATTTTACAAATGAAGGACACTATCTTGGAGTTGTAGTAAAGGATGCCAGCGAGTGGGCCAACTCCCAGCAATAGTTACAAAATACCTGACCAAATCAATAATCATGGTGTCAGAACAGGCAAGTTGGACCACCTGGTTAAGTTCACAGAAAAAGTGTGGAATTTCTAAGTGTGTGGAGAAAGACAGACTCAACACCATTAAGCTTTGTATCAAGGCATGTAGGAGACTCAGTATCCAGCACACCAGAAACAGCAAACCAGAGAGCTGGGGATTCATGATGGCAGTGTAGTGCAAGGGGTGAGAGATGGCCACATATCTGTCACAGGTCATGACGTTCAGGAGGAAGTTGTCCACCTCTACAAAAATCGAGAAAAAGCACATCTGGGTGATACATCCTTCATAGGTAATGGCTTTGCTTTGTGTCTGGATGTTCACCAGCGTCATAGGAATGGTGGTGGAGGTGAAGCAGATGTCCACAAAGGACAGGTTGGAGAGGAAGAAGTACATGGGTGTGTGCAGGTGTGAGTCTGAGATGGTGGCCAGGATGATGAGCAGGTTCACCAACATGGTGACCAGGCACATGGAGAGGAAAAGTTCAACGATGAGGGGCTGTAATTCTGGGTCCTCTGAAATCCCAAAAGGAGGAATTATGAAAATCTTGTATTGTTTCCTGGTTCTGTGAAGTGGATGTGACTACTGAAAAGAGAAAGAATATATGACTACTCTCAATGGTTAATTTGAATTGTCAACTTGATTGGATTAAGAGATGTTGATGATTAAGAGGCTTCTGGGTGTGTCCATGATGGTGTGTCTAGGAATGACTGGAATGTGGGACAGGAACTGAAGTGGAGTCCCTCCCTAAGCATGGGCAGCACCACCCAATAGTAAGGAAGAGAAACTGGAAGAACCAGGAAGCAGACGCAGATGCAAACTTGACTCTTGAATGGTTTCTTGATTGCTGTTTCAATCCTGTGAGGATATCAGACTCTGGTTTTTCAATCTTCTAAAGTAAACTCTTCCAGTGACTCTCCAGGTACATTCCAAAGCCTTGGTCTCAGACCAGGGAAGCACTGTTCATCTTTCTTGTTCTGGGTCTTCTGTGTCTTGGACTTTGCAGCTGCTGTTTCTTGCTGCTCATCAGCTGTAGATGGCCGTTGTGGACTATCCACCTTCTGCCTGTGTAAGACAATCTAATAGATCCCCTGTTTATATCATAATTCTGATTGATTCTGTTCCTCTAGAGAACCCTGACTCATACACTGCTCTTCACACACATGGACAAAATGGATATAAATGTTACATTTCATATTTTCCAGTAAAGAAATTAATTTGTTTTGTTTCTGGGTCTTCTCACCCTAGGACTTCCCTAAAGTCATTACTGGTTAGGAATTCCTGCCTCTTTCTAAGCCTTTCCAAGAACGTTCTCCTTAAGCCTTTAAGGAGAAATCGCTATTTACCATGAAAGAGCATATGTGGAGTGCTGGCCACGTTCCAGGCACTCTGCAGGCCTCAAGAAGCAAAGCTCCTACATCCCATTGATGGGCAAAGAGCATATGTATATAGCCTTCCTCTTTGTGCCCAGGATCTGGCCTATATTTGCATTTCCATATGCATATTAGCATTTCCATATGTACAACTCATATCGTACACTTTAAACACATGTGGTCCTTTGGGTATTACTTACACTTCAACAAAGCTATTCAAAAAAGAAATCATGATATATCATGCCAAGAGTTAAAAATGCTCCAAAAAACAAAAGAACGCACAAAAGGAGAGAGGAGATAGAAGGAGCTGTTTCGTGTGTGTGTGTGTGTGTGTGGGTATGTGTATGTGTGTGTGTGTGTGTGTGTGTTAGGCTAAGTGTAACTCTACGTGATTTCTGTGCTTGTAGGCACTCTAGACTAACCGACCCTGCCCTCAGACTCTGAGGTTTCTATTTTCATGGTTTTCCATACAGTGATTAAAAAGAAACTTAGAGAAATGAAAAGCATATTATACAGCATGCTGAGAACATCAACATGAAGAGTAATGAAGTTGACCAAGAATTTGGCACACTATTACAGAGCAGACAATGTTTCTATGACATTATGGCAGATGATAAATGCTAAGCTATCACTTGTCAAATGAACCAGGAATGTAGTCTAGTGTACATGGATGTTTCAAGTACAGAGTTATGACCCCTTCTTTTTGACAGCAAAAAATCTCTCCATACACTGCTGAATATCCTCTAGGGCAGAACTATCACTAGAGATTGAGAACCACTCTGAAATTAACAATAGCAAAATACTTTGGCTGCATTGATGTAATAGTAAAGCAACGATTTAAAAACTAAGAAAGACCACAAAGAGAAATGTGGATAGCATATTTCCATTGTGAAATACCATACATCCTTTGAAACATCTAAAGGATGTTGTGTTAGTTGATTTCAAGGAACTCAGCAGACAGCTTTCAGAGAGAAGGAAAGAGGGCACAAGCTAGAACAGACCACAACCAAAGCGAGGGCATGTCTAGTGTGCATAAGAGCCTATGCCTGCATTTGTATGAAGAGTGTATGAGCTTGTCATTATGCAGAATAGGAAGAAAAGTTCAAACATAAACTGAGAACTTACAGGAAAACAGAATGGCAGTGCTAGTAAGTTTGGGATAAGTATAGATTTCCATTTAATGCAGTTTATGGATTTTTTTGTTTCCAATTTTTATCTAATATTTCACATTGAGTATTTATTATAGTTTTCTATTGTTTTTGGGCCCTGCTTTTTTGGTTTTTTGTTTGTTTTCATTTGCATTGAGGGGACGCAAACACAGAGCTTTGTGCATAATAACCAAGTGCTCTCACTTAACTTCACCGCAAATTTGTTTAACAGACAAATAATAAGTGTACATACAACAGGGTGGAGTGTTATAATTTAATTCATGTGTGAAATATGAAATGCTCAAATCAGGGTCATTAGCATTTCCCTCTCCTTAAACATTTTTTCAATTCTTTTTGTTGGGAACTACCTAACTTCCTTGTTCTTATTTTTTTGTAAATATGTCTTATAAAACTGTTAGAGTATTTTGGACTAATTTTCAGTTTGCTTCTTAGGATTGTAAAATTTTAGAGAAAAAATGTACAATAAAAGACTTTACTGAAAACTTCCCAGCATGTTGTGGGACACAGGAACCCTTCCTCCTGTGCCTGGGAACTGCTGTGGTTATCAGGCCTCCCTGGCTCCTCCCCTGCCTTTCCTGCCTATGCTGACCACCAGCCCACGTTCTACCACACTGAGTCTTCAATGTTCTCCTATTCTTTATTAAAAATGCCCTCTGTACATGTTCATGGGGTTCCATTTAACTTTTCAATACATTCATTCATCGCTCACTGATTGAAACAAAATGGAATGAAAACTCTAAACATCCAATGGAAAGATCGGAAATAGGAGTCATTTAATGATATCAACATGGGTTTCAAATTCAAGACTAAATTGCCAAACAAATGGAAATAGCACAAAATGAAGGAAGACCTATAAACTGCATGACAGGGAAAATATGTAAAGTTTTAATATTGGTCATGCAAAAATATGTATGTTAAAATATGCTAAGTAAAGATAAATTGAGCTTTCATCGAGAGGGAAATAAGCATGAATGCCTTTCAAAGATGCCTAAAGGTGATGCCTTTCTGAGCAATGCACCTGAGCAGAAAAAGACAAAACACAATCATAAGCAAAAGCAGAGATGTGAAAAGCAGTTGGAAATGTGTATCTAAGGGGATGTATCATGAGGGCTGCATGAGAATATACACTAACTTTTTTAAAGCAAGTGTTCAAAAAAGAAAATATTACATTAGTCACTCAATACATTCCAAAAATGTGCAAACAAATACAGTCAATTTACAGGCTGGGACTTACAAAAGTCATAATTTTTCAATATTCCTCACAATAATATTTCTACAGACATGAAAATAGGCAGTCTGTAAAAGAAAATGAAACTTCACCAATCTTTTAAATAAATGCATTGGAAAACGAGTTGGGGATAAAACCTCCCAGTATACAATAGAGAAACTGTCATAGACCCTCAGCAATTAGAAGGTAAGTGCTCAACAAACTCACACACACAGGCTCAGATATATAAACCATTCCGAAGTAAGTCTCCTAGGTGTATCTCTATTCAACTGTTAAATTGCTTTTTAATGAGACAACAGAAATAACACGTTAAAATATACATCCCTTCATGTTTGTGTGTGTCTGTGTGTGTTTGTGTGTGTGTGTGTGTGTGTGTGTGTATACATAGATCAAATTTTCCTTATCCATTCACCTGTTTAAGGGCATCTAGGTTAGTTCGATAGTTTATTCTGAAACCAAACCAAAAAATAAAACAATATTTTCTCCGATATGTTGCTGTTAATTCACAATGAGCGTGGGGGATAGGGAAGAGCAGTTACATTATATTAGGTAGAGGGGGTGAAGGCAGGGGAAGTGTTTTGGGGGAAGGAATGATAGCAGAGTGAAACAGATATTAACACATCGTGTACATATATGACTGCCTGAACAATGTGATCCTACAATATAAACAATCAGAAAACTGAGAGATTATAATCCATTATGTATGATATATCAAAATGTGAAAATCCATTCTACTGTCATGTACAACTAAATAGAACAAATGAAAAAATTTTAAATAATCTGTGTCCCATGGTCATTTATAGCAATATAAATTTGCAAGATCCTTCCTCAGAATCTTGTACAGAGTACACAAATGTAATGAAATATTTTTCATCTAAATTACACACATAAAAATATACCCTAATTCCACTGTTTTTCCCTTTACAGTTAATCCCTATTCCTCTAGTCCTTTAATTGCAGAGATGCTCAGAACACTGATCTTTCTCTGGGAGCACTGGATGCCTCCCTCCCATCCTCTCTTCAGCCTCCATTCGCTCCATTTCATGGCCAGCAGTGAACCCTGTGTTAATCAGTGCAATGTTCACTTCTCAGCCAAGTCTCATGAATCAATGAAGCCTTGTGAGTAAATCCTCAATCAGGTTAGCGAGCAGCCACAGCAGCCCTACTGTGTGCTAGGTTGGCCTGACTCTCCACTGACCTCACACAGCTAAAGAGTCCTGGGTTCCATTCTCTGAAGCTCTCCTGCAATGTCCACTGAGCTCTCAGACTCACCTGGAGAACAGCACTGAGAGGATGGTCTTTCTGGAAGTGCGAGGTCCTGCCTGTGTGGGCTTGATGGTGACTGAAACTCTGTGCCCAGAAAACACAAAAGGAAGGAGTGAAGTGCTGGGCTCCTAGGAAGACCAAAGACCTCAAAGGACACCAGCACATCCCGTCCAGCACAAAGCTATGTACTGAGAGACCACATAGGAGCAGAGAGTCACAGCTCCCTATTATCTGCTCATTAGACTCATTTTCCCCTTGTACCCTGGAGGGACACTGGCCTGGAAAGACAGGAAGCACTTCCTGCTGATTCTCTATTACCAAGAGAACTGTTTATAGTCCTGTAAACCTAGTTTTTATTGTTCCTCCATGGATCCACCTGTCTTCCAGTGGTACAGCCTCCTGGCACATCTTCCCCCATTTGGCCAAAAGTGTTTTCTAAGTCTGACACTGATGAGCTCATCTTGACTGGAGCTCATGTGTCTCTAGGCATGAACCTGTGCTGGGCAAAAAGCACCAATTCCCCAGAAAAGTCACTCCTCTTTAACAAGGGTGAGCACTGTGTTCCCTTTGTCTAATTCTTGGGCATTACACTTCTTGCCTACGTGGTCCTTTCTCAAATTGTCATTAAGTTATAGTTTTAAGACCAGTTAAGAGCTCCCATTCAACCTCTAACTTAAAAATGTTTATTAGAAAGAGATGTAATTGATTCACTTCATGCATCATAACCTGAACCTAATACCTGATAGGAACTGGGAAACTTCATTTTTATTGACTTCTATTCTGTGAAGTTGATTTTACATAGTGATACTCCTATGACCTCCATCTCCATGGCAGAAAAATGGGGTGACAAATGCTATACTGTAAGGAGCGATGAGACCTTCGTTTGACTTCTGTCAGGATGCTTCCACTTCATATATATGGGCCTTTGGTTTTTACCTACATATATTTTCCCCCAGAGGATATTTAACAATGTCTTAACACTGGTACTAGCCATCTACCACACCAACAACAATTCCCAACACAAATAATTACCCTAGTTCTAAATGTCAACAGTGAACGGTAATCAAAACCAATTCTAGACCACATTTCTGCATATTTATGCAGAAGAATCACCAAAAGGCAAGTACAAAAGCAAATGCTGGGACCATAAGACTACTAAGGTCCCAGGAACTCTGCATTCTTATTTGATAAAGGTGGTCTTGGTACTGCAGGTCCTGGTCTGGGGACCTCTCTCTGAGGAGCAAGGCTGTGAAATTCTGTGAGAGTCTGGTGTAGGTAGTTGTAGCTTTTCTCCTCTGCAAACTGTCTTTGTAAGTTATTATTTTTGTGTATTTATGAAAGGTTGTGTGTTCTCTCACTCTAAAGAAGGTAATGATGTCTGTGTATTATTGTTGGTGTTATTGCTACGGTTATTATCATTTCCTCATACTGCAGATGGGCCCCAGAGGTGACATGCCCTAACTATTTATTTATTTATTTATTTAACTATTTATTTATATATTTATTTATTTACCTGGGTTTTCCTAACTTGCAAGACTGGTTTCACAATGACCATCCTCCAGCTTCAGCCTCCAAACTCTTGGTTTCATGTTGTGCTCCACCATGTCCAGCCAATTATTCCATACAAGGGCTCTTGAAACACAACCAATATCATTGTGAAAAAGAACTCATAGTAGGCAGGATAATGATCTCTAAAGGATGTCTAGATTATACTTCAAAAAGAGTTTGAATATGATGACTTTACATTTTTAAATTTAATTTTATGACCCCAGTAACCTATCAAAATCAACACCATTATACTAAAGTCCAAATTACCAAGAGGATCAGTTAAAGCATTGACATACACAGAATTGATAAAGCAAAGGAGAAGCACTTCAGTGACACATTTCCCTCTATTGCAAATTACAAAATCCAACTCAGGGGCCCAGTGCTCTGCTTCTACATACATAAAGCAAAACAAATGAATATATTTAAGTAAAACATAAAAACATATCAATACAATATATTTCAAGAGGGAAGAAATGATTTGTAGGAAATCCTTCCTACACATGGGAATTTCCAAAGGTATGTTTTTGTTGTCCAAAGTTTGGAAGAATTTACAATCTCAGATGATGTGAAAAACTGCTGAGCATCACAGAAAGCAGGAGACTGAATGAAGTGGGTTGTTAATGGTAGAGAGAGGTTGAACTCAGAGGAGTGAATCTGCAGGAAATCAATAGGAGGAGGAAGCTTCACATGCCCCATCTCATCAGAATTCCCGACTCTGGCTCTGAGGCTTGTTACCCACAGTCAGAGGCATTGGTTTCTGAACCTGCTACAGTTGCCCACCGAAGAGCCTTTTCAGGGCTCTCTTTACATCCTTATTCCTCATACTGTAGATGAAGGGGTTCAGCATGGGGTGACCACAGTGTACATCACAGAGGCTTTGGCACTGGAGTGTGATCTGTGGGTTACACCAGAACTGAGGTACACACCTAGTCTTGTGCAATAAAATAAGGAGACCACGGAGAGGTGAGATGCACAGGTGGAGAAAGCTTTGTATTTGCCCTGAGTTGATGAAATTTTACAGATGGAGGACACTATCTTGCAGTAGGAGTAAAGAATGCCAGCTATTGGGCCACCTCCCAGCAACACAGATACAATATACATCACAATGTCATTAAAGAAGGTGTCAGAACAGGCAAAATGGACCACCTGGTTGAGCTCACAGTAAAAGTGGTGGATTTCTAGGTTTGTCCAGAAGGACACAAGACCATTAAGCTTTCTAACAAGGCATGCAGGAGACTCAGAATCCAGGACACTAGAACCAGCAAACCACAGAGCTGAGAATTCATGATGGCAGTGTAGTGCAGGGGGTGACAGATGGACACATACCTGTCATATGCCATCACAGTCAGGAGGAAGTTGTCCCACTCTATAAAAACAATGAAGAAGCACATCTGGGTGATGCAGCCTGCATAGGTAATGGCCTTGCTCTGTGTCTGGATGTTCAGCAGCATCTTTGGGATGCTCGTAGAGGTGAAGCAGATGTCCACAAAGGACAGGTTGGAAAGGAAGAAGTACATGGTCATGTGCAGGTGGGAGTCTGAATTGCTGGCCAGGATGATGAGCAGGTTCCCCAGCACAGTGACCAGGTACATGGAGAGGAAAAGCCCAAAGATGAGGGGCTGTAGTTCTGGGTCCTCTGAAAATCCCAGCAGAAGAAACACTGATACTCTTGTTTTATTTCCCTGTTCCATGTGGTGGATATTACTCCCTAAAAATTAATAAATAACATGACTTCTCTTCACACATATGGACACCACTGATTTGATTGAAATGGGACAATTCATCCAGACCCGGTGGTACATACCTGCAATCCCATCATCCAGGTTGAGGATGATGGATTTCAAGTTCAAGGCTAGCCTCAACAATTTAGTGAGGCTCTAAGCAACTTAGCAAGGCCTTGTCTCACCCTAAAAAGGACTGCACTGTGGTTCAGTGGTAAAGTATCCCAGTGTTCAAAACCCAGTACCAAAACACAAAAACAAAAAAAAATTGAATGGGTCTATTTCTATTTTCCAGTAAAGAAACTGATTTCTGCTGGTGATCCAAGATGGTGGACTATAGGGTGAGTGCATCTCCTGTCATTCCAGAATCCAGGATTCAAGAAGGGGAGGAATTGAGAGACTCGGACTAAAATAGAGCCTCGGGGTGAGTCTCCCCCACCGGGTGAAGCTCCACCTGGGTGGGAAGCCCGGATAGGGACGGCTTATCAGAGCAGTGCAGGGCAGCTTGAGTCTTCCTCAGGTAGCCTTGCTCTCTCCGGCGGTGGGCTGCTCCCACACGGCCAGCTTCTCTGAGCAGGCCCCCCATTGAGAGCCTTTCTGCACAGAACCGGCTCCAATTCCCGGAGCCAGCGGCGAGCTCCAGCCCACAGGCAGCTTCAGGGGCCAAGACAGGGCAACCAGGCACTTTCCCAAGCAGCCTGACTCCCTCAGGCAGCAGGCTTCTTTCACAGCCAGCTTCTCGGAGCAGACCACGCAGTGAGAGCCTTTCCGCACAGTCAGCTCCAAGCCCTGGAACCAGTAGCAGGCTAGGGGCAGCTTTCTTCGGAAACACTGCATTATCAAGTTCCTGCAAGACTTCAGGCTACTGAAGGTGGGGAGGTGATAAACTGGAAATCTACAGGGACACTATAAGCAAATAGAGGAAATCTGCAATATCTCAGAGTCTCACTGACATCTGACCAATATGAGAAAACAAGGGAAGAAAATGTCCCAAACAAACCCAGATACTATATCAATAAAACCCAAAGACAGCACAGCAGAAGAAAGTTCAGAAAGGGAGTTCAGAATGTACATAATTAAAAAAATCAGGGAAGCAAATGAGGAGACAAAAGAGCAAATGCAGGCATTGAAGGGGGAGATGAAAGAGCAAATGCACGCATTAAATGACTGCACCAATCAGCAGTTAATACAGCAAATACAGAAAGCTAGAGATCATTTCAATAGAGTTAGAGATGCTGAAAAAAAAAAAAACAAACATAAATCCTTGAAATGAAGGAAACAATAAACTAAGTTAAGAACTCCATAGAAAGCATAACCAATAGTATAGAACACCTGGAAGACAGAACCTCAGACATTGAAGAAAAAATATTTAATCTTGAAAACAAACTTGACCAAACAGAGAAGATGGTAAGAAATCATGAACAGAATCTACAAGAATTATGCGATATCATGAAAAGGCCAAATTTAAGAATTATTGGGGCCTGTGGGGGGAGGTGCCTTTCAAGGCTAGCTTCTCGGACCAGACCACCCAGTGAGAGGCTTTCTACATAGAACCAGCCACAAGTCCCCGAACCAACGGAGAGCTTCTATCCGCAAGCAGCCTCTGGGATCAGGTCAGGGCAGCCAGAGACCTCTTCAGGCGGCTCTGCCCACTCCAACCGCAGGTTCTTTCCACGGGGCGGTCCAAGATGGTGGCCTAGAGGGTGACTGCACCCCCAGTTGCTCCAGAACCCAGGAGTTAAGAAGGGGAGGCATTGAGAGACTGGGACTGAAATAGAGACATGGGTGAGTCTGCCCACTGGGTAAAGCTCTGCCCGGGTGGCAGGCCCAGATAGAGGTGGCTTATCGGAGCAGGGCAGGGCAGCTAGAGTCTTCCACAGGCAGCCCTGCGCACTCTGGAGGTGGGTCCTGCCCACACAGCCAGCTTCTCCAGGTTCTCGGAGCGAGCCCCCTAGTGAGAGCCTTTCTGACCAGAACAAGCTCCAAGTCCCGGAGCCAGCGCAGCGTACTCCCAGCGTACTCTGGCATGCAGGCAGCTTCAGGGACCAGGATAGTGCAGCCAGAGACTTCCCCAAGCAGCCTGGACCCCTGCAGTGGGAGGTGCCTTTCAAGGCTAGCTTCTCGGACCAGACCACCCAGTGAGAGGCTTTCTACATAGAACCAGCCACAAGTCCCCGAAACAACGGAGAGCTTCGATCCGCAAGTAGCCTCTGAGATCAGGGCAGGGCAGCCAGAGACTTCTTCAGGAGGCTCTGCCCACTCCGGCCGCAGGCTCTTTCCACAGGGCGATCCAAGATGGCGGCTTTGAGGGTGACTGCATCCCCAGTCACTCCAGAACCCAGGAGTTAAGAAGGGGAGGCATTGAGAGACTCGGACTGAAATAGAGCCACGGGTGAGTCTGTCCACTGGGTAAAGCTCAGTCCGGGTGGCAGGCACAGATAGAGGTGGCTTATCAGAGCAAGGAAGGGCCACTAGAGTCTTCCCCAGGTAGCCTTCCACACTCGGGCGGTGGGCTCCTCCCACACGGCCAACTGAACAGTGCAGGCCACCAGTGAGAGCCTTTCCGCACAGAGCCAGCTCCAAACCCTGGAACCAGTGGTGGGCTAGGGGCAGCTTTCTTCGGATGCACTGCATTATCAAATTCCTCCAGACATCAGGCTACTGAATGCTGGGAGGTGATACACTGGAAATCTACTGGGACACTATAAGCCAATAGCGGAAATCTGCAATATCTCAGGGTCCCACTGACAGCTGACCAATGTGAGAAAACAAGGGAAGAAAATGTCCCAAACAAACCTAGATAATACATCAATAAAACCCAATGACAGCACAGCAGAAGAAATGTCAGAAAGGGAGTTCAGAATGTACATAATTAAAACGATCAGGGAAGCAAATGAGGAGATGAAAGAGCAAATGCAGGCATTGAAGGAGGAGATGAAAGAGCAAATGCAGGCATTAAATGATCACACAAATCAACAGTTAAAAGACCAAATAAGGGAAGCAAGAGATCATTTTAATAAAGAGAGATACTGAAAAAAAAACAAACTGAAATACTTGAAATGAAGGAAACAATAAACCAAGTTAAAAACTCCATAGAAAGCATAACCAATAGGATAGAACACCTGGAAGACAGAACCTCAGACATTGAAGAAAAATTATTTAATCTTGAAAACAAAGTTGGCCAAACATAGAAGATGGTGAGATATCATGAACAGAATCTACAAGAATTATGGGATATTATGAAAAGGCCAAATTTAAGTATTATTGGGATTGAGGAAGGCTTAGAGAAACAAACCAAAGGAATGAACAATCTATTCAATGAAATAATATCAGAAAATTTCCCAAATATGAAGAATGAAATGGAAAAACAAGTACAAGAGTCTTATAGAACTCCAAACATACAAAATTATAACAGACCCACACCAAGGCACATTGTTATGAAAATACCTAACATACAAAATAAAGAGAGAATTTTAAAGACCGCGAGAGAAAAGAATCAAATTACATTCAGAGGGAAACCAATAAGAATTCAGCAGATTTTTCAATCCAGACCCTAAAAGCTAGAAGGGCCTGGAACAACATATACCAAGCCCTGAAAGAAAATGGATGCCAACCAAGAATCTTATAGCCAGCAAAACTTACCTTCAAATTTGATGATGAAATAAGATCCTTCCATGATAAACAAAAGCTAAAGGAATTTACACAAAGAAAGCCAGCATTACAGAACATTTTCAGCAAAATATTCCATGAGGAAGAGATGAAAAACAACAATGCAAATCAGCAACAGGAGGCGCTAGCGTAAAGGAATAGCCAAATAAAGGATAAACCAGAGGCGATCCAAGATGGCGGCCTAGAGGGAGACTGCACCCCCATTGGCTCCAGAACCCAGGAGTTAAGAAGGGGAGGCATTGAGAGACTCGGACTGAAGTGGAGCCACGGGTGAGTCTGCCCACTGGGTAAAGCTCGGCCTGGGTGGCAGGCCCAGATAGAGGTGGCTTATCGGAGCCGGGCAGGGCAGCTAGAGTCATCCACAGGCAGCCCTGCGCACTCCGGCGGTGGGCCCCGCCCACACAGCCAGCTTCTCCAGGTTCTCGGAACGGAACTGGCCCACTAGTGAGAGCCTTTCTGAACAGAGCAGGTTCCGAGTCCCAGAGCCGCTGCAGTGCAGTGTACTCCTGCAAAGAATCAGCGGAGAGCCTCGATCTGCAAGCAGCCTCAGGGATAAGGGCAGGGCAGCCGGAGACCTCTTCAGGCGGCTCTGCCCACTCCGGCTGCGGGCTCTCTTCACGGGGAGATCCAAGATGGCGGCCTAGAGGGAGACTGCACCCCCGGTCGCTCCAGAACCCAGGAGCTAAGAGGGGGAGGCATAGAGAGACTCGGACTGAAATAGAGCCACGGGTGAGTCTGCCCACTGGGTAAAGCTCAGCCTGGGTGGCAGGCCCAGATAGAGGTGGCTTAGCGGAGCCGGGCAGGGCAGCTTGAGTCTTCCCAAGGTAGTCTTCCACACTCCGGCAGTGGGCTCTTCCCACACGGCCAGCTGCACGGTGCAGGCCCACAGTGAGAGCATTTCCGCACAGAGCCAGTTCCAAAACGTGGAACCAGTAGGGGGCTAGGGGCAGTATCCTTCGAATGAGCTGCTTTATCAGATTCCTCCAAGACATCAGGCTACTGAAGGCTGGGAGGTGATACACTGGAAATCTACCAGGACACTATAAGCCAATAGCGGAAAACTGCAATATCTCAGGGTCCCACTGACAACTGACCAATATGAGAAAACAAGGGAAAAAAATGTCCCAAACAAACCTAGATACTACATCAATAAAACCCAATGACAGCACAGCAGAAGAAATGTCAGAAAGGGAGTTCAGAATGTACATAATTAAAACGATCAGGGAAGCAAATGAGGAGATGAAAGAGCAAATGCAGGCATTGAAGGAGGAGATGAAAGAGCAAATGCAGGCATTAAATGATCGCACCAATCAACAGTTAAAAGACCAAATACGGGAAGCAAGAGATCATTTCAATAAAGAGTTAGAGATACTGAAAAAAAAACAAACTGAAATCCTTGAAATGAAGGAAACAATAAACCAAGTTAAAAACTCCATAGAAAGCATAACCAATAGGATAGAACACCTGGAAGACAGAACCTCAGACATTGAAGACAAAATATTTAACCTTGAAAACAAAGTTGAACAAACAGAGAAGATGGTAAGAAATCATGAACAGAATCTCCAAGAACTATGGGATATCATGAAAGGCCAAATTTGAGAATTATTGGGATTGAGGAAGGCTTAGAGAAACAAACCAAAGGAATGAACAATCTATTCAATGAAATAATATCAGAAAATTTCCCAAATCTGAAGAATGAAATGGAAAATCAAGTCCAAGAGGCTTATAGGACTCCAAATACACAAAATTACAACAGACCCACACCAAGGCACATTATAATGAAAATACCTAACATACAAAATAATGACAGAATTTTAAAGGCTGTGAGAGAAAAGAACCAAATTACATTCAGGGGGAAACCAATACGGATATCAGCAGATTTTTCAATCCAGACCCTAAAAGCTAGAAGGGCCTGGAACAACATTTCCAAGCTCTGAAAGAAAATGGATGCCAACCAAGAATCTTATACCCAGCAAAACTTACTTCAAATTTGACGATGAAATAAGATCCTTCCATGATAAACAAAAGCTAAAGGAATTTACAAAAAGAAAGCCAGCATTACAGAACATTCTCAGCAAAATATTCCATGAGGAAGAGATGAAAACAACGATGCAAATCAGCAACAGGAGGCGCTAGCCTAAAGGAATAGCCAAATAAAGGAGAAACCAAATCATGTCAAAAACAAATATGAGTCAATTGACTGGGAATACAAATCATATCACAATAATAACCCTGAATGTTAATGGCCTGAATTCATCAATCAAAAGACACAGACTGGCAGATTGGATTAAAAAGAAAAATCCAACAATATGCTACCTGCAAGAGACTCATCTCATAGAAAGAGATACCCATAGACTAAAGGTGAAAGGATGGGGAAAAACATACCATGCACACGGACACAGCGAAAAAGCTGGAGTATCCATCCTCATTTCAGATAATGTGGACTTCAAACCAAAACTAGTCAGAAGGGATAAAGAAGGACATTACATGCTGCTTAAGGGAAGCATAAATCAGCAAGACATAACAATCATAAATATCTATGCCCCGAACATTGGCTCATCAACGTATGTCAAACAAATCCTTCTCAATTCCAGAAATCAAATAGACCACAACACAATAATACTAGGCGATTTTAACACACCTCTCTCACCACTGGATAGATCGTCCAAACAAAAATTGAATAAAGAAACTATAGATCTCAACAACACAATCAACAATTTAGACTTAATGGACATATATAGAATATACCATCCAACAAAGAATGAATACACTTTCTTCTCAGCAGCACATGTATCCTTCTCTAAAATAGATCATATTTTATGCCACAAAGCTACTGTTAGCAAATACAAGAAGATAGATATACTACCTTTTACTCTATCAGATCATAATGGATTGAAATTAGAAATAAATGACAAAATAAAAAACAGAAACTTCTCCAATACTGGGAGATTAAATAACACACTATTATATGATGAATGGATAACAGAAGACATCAGGAGGGAAATAAAAAAAATTCTTAGAAGTAAACGAGAACAAAGACACATCATATCAAAATCTCTGGGACACTATGAAAGCAGTACTTAACGGAAAATTTATTTCATGGGGCGCATTCAAAAAAAGAAGTAGAAATCAACAAACAAATGACTTAACACTACAGCTCAAAGCGCTAGGAAAAGAAGAGCAGACCAATACCAAAATTAGTAAAAGACAGGAAATAGTTAAAATCAAAGCCGAAATCAACGAAATCAAAACAAAAGAAACAATTGGAAAAATTAACAAAATAAATAGTTGTTTCTTTGAAAAAATAAATAAAATTGATAAACCCTTAGCCACACTAACAAAGAGAAAGAGGGAGAAAACTCAAATTACTAAAATTCGGAATGAAAAAGGAAACATCACAACAGACTCGAGTGAAATACAAAACATAATTAGAAGCTATTTCCAAAATCTATACTCCAACAAAACAGAAAACCTCGAAGACATCAACAAATTTCTAGAAACATATGAATTACCAAAACTGAACGAGGAGGACACACACAACTTAAATAAACAAATCTCAAGCAATGAAATAGAAGAGGTCATCAAAAGCCTACCTACAAAGAAAATTCCGGGACCAGGTGGGTTCTCAGATGAGTTCTACAAAACCTTTAAAGAAGAGCTCATTCCAATACTCCTCAAACTATTCCATGAAATAGAAGAGGAGGGAACCCTCCCAAACTCGTTCTATGAAGCCAAGCCCTGATACCTAAATCAGACAGAGACACATCGAGGAAAGAAAATTTCAGACCAATATCCTTAATGAACATCGACACAAAAATTCTCAACAAAATTTTAGCAAATTGCATATATAATATATATTAAAAAGATAGTGCACTACGACCAAGTGGGTTTTATCCCAGGGATGCAAGGTTGCTTCAACATTCGGAAATCAATAAATGTCATTCCCCATATCAACAGACTTAAAGTTAAGAATCACATGATTATTTCAATAGATGCAGAAAAAGCATTTGATAAAATACAGCACCCCTTCATGCTCAAAACACTAGAAAAAATAGGGATATTGGGAACATTCCTTAACATTATAAAGGCCATCTACACTAAGCCCATGGCCAATATCATTCTAAATGATGAAAAACTGAAAGCGTTCCCCCTAAAAACTGGAACAAGGCAGGGATGCCCGCTTTCACCACTTCTATTCAACATCTTCCTTGAGACTCTAGCCAGAGCAAATAGACAAACCAAAGAAATTAAAGGGATATGAATAGGAAAAGAAGAACTCAAACTATCCCTGTTCGCTGATGACATGATTATATATTTAGAGGAACCTGGAAATTCCACCAGAAATCTTTTAGAACTCATAAGTGAATTCAGTAAAGTAGCAGGTTACAAGATCAATGCTCATAAATCCAGTGCATTTTTATACATAAGTGATGAATCTTCAGATAGAGAAATTAGGAAAACTGCCCCATTCACAATAGCATCGAAAAAAATAAAATACTTGGGAATCAATCTCACAAAAGAGGTGAAAGACCTCTACAATGAGAACTACAGAACACTAAAGAAAGAAATTCAAGAAAACCTTAGAAGATGGAAAGATCTTCCATGTTCCTGGATAGGCAGAATTAATATTGTCAAAATGGCTATATTACCTAAAGTGCTATACAGATTCAATGCAATTCCAATTAAAATCCCAATGATGTAACTTGCAGAAATAGAGCAAGCAATTATGAAATTCATCTGGTGTCAGGGACCAAGAAGTTCTCATTCTGAGAACATTCTGACCTTTACAATAAGCAGCAGCGCCCCTCCCCCCCCGGCTGATAATTCGGACAGTATGGCGCCTATGGCGCCCACGGCTTCTCTTACGGGACTACACTTTCCCACCGGCGCGAACTTCACCTTCCCGCCAGCGCGAATTTGCACCCTATCAGGAACCCAGCAGAAGAACACAACCAACCAGGCTGCATCTCGTCATACCCCTCATTCCCTCAGCATAAATACCCGTGAGAACAATAAAAATTTGCCGCTTGATCAGAATTCCTGTCTTGCTGTCTCTCCCTGCGTCTCTTCTCCCTTCATTCCTTCTCTCTTATGTTTGCTGTCCTCGTTGATGTCCTGCGGGCCGGGACAGTTGGCGCCCAACGTGGGGCACGAGCCTTTGTTTGAGAAGCGAACGCTGCCCTCTGGGGAAGCCTTGGCCAAGCGGGATTCGGGATCACCTCGGTAAACGCGACCGGGAGTCAGATCCAGGAGGAGAGTGAGGCCGGCGCAAGGTGAGTGACACACCATGGGACAAGCAGTTTCGTCACATGATTTGTTTCTGACGGGTCTCAAGGAGGCCCTCAAGACTCGGGGAGCGCGTGTTAAGAAAAAGGATTTAAGATCATTCTTTTCATACATAGAGGATTTGTGTCCTTGGTTTCCCCTCGAGGGGTCAATTGATGGTAAAAGGTGGCTCAGAGTAGGAGACTGCCTCAAAGATTATTATGAGACTTTTGGTCCTCAAAAGGTGCCTGTCACTGCCTTTTCTTATTGGAATTTAATTAATGAGATTCTTAAAAGCTCACCCTTTGACAGTGGTACTTTAAAACTTGTAAAGATTGGGGAGCAGGCAATGCAATCCACCTCTCGCCCCCCATCGGCATGCCCTTCGGTTAGTATTCAAATGCCCCCTACTCAGCCTTCTCAGGACCCTGGGACCCTCCCAGACCCCGGGAACCTCCCAGACCCCACCTTACCAAAAAAGTCCCCTAAAAGTCCCCCTAAGATTTATCCGGTTTTAAATCCCCATGATGAGTTGACCCCAGAGGATGAGGCTACCCTGGAGGAGGCAGCGGCTCGATACCATTCTCCAGACCTGCCACCTCTTAAAAATCCACCTCCCTCTTATATATCCCCTGCCTTTTGTGCTCCGGCCCCTCAGGGACCTACTGCCCCCCCAGACATTTTTTCCCCACTTCCCTTGCCTAATCTAACCCCTTTACGCGAGTCTCTCCAACATAGGCGGGAACAAATCCAACTTTTAAAAGAACTAAAAGCCCTTGATGCCGAGCTTCGGTCACTGGCCTTGGGCACGGAGTTAACACAAACTGGCCCAAGACCCCTCAATACTCGTAAGGTGAAGCCACGTGGTCAGCCTGTTCTTGCCTTTCCAGTCACTCGCAGTCAAGCAGATCAGCCCGCACAAACTGAAGCAGAGAATTTAAAAGGAAGTCAGGAAGAGGAACCAGGGGAGGAACAAGAGGTAGAACCAGAGAGGGAACAAGAGGAGGACCAGGAATCAGGGGATGAGGAGGAGCCCACCTCTGGACAGAGTGGAGCCCTTGGTTCTTATAAAAGGCTGAGCCTCCGCTTTCTTGAAAGACTTAAAAAGGCTTGTACACAGTATGGCCCCACTGCACCTTATACACTGGCCTTGCTAGAGAACCATAGTACACAATGGCTCACCCCTAATGATTGGAAATTTTTGGCCCGAGCCACCCTCAGTGAACGCAGACTTTAGGGAATACTGTCGGGAAACTGCCCAAAAAAATTCAACCAAGGCTTCCTCTAAATCCTGGACCTATGTTAAACTAGTGGGTAATGCGCCATTTGATACTAACCCTAAACAGGCACGCTTTCCTACTGGGCTCCTAGCGCAGGTTCAAACTGCTGGTTTGCATGCTTGGAGACGGCTCCCTCAAAAGGGCTCGGCCACCACCTCCCTAGCAAAAATTCGTCAGGGTCCTGACGAGCCTTACAGTGACTTTGTTGCCCGGCTTAATCTAACTGCGGAGCGCTTACTTGGACCAAGTGAAAACGAGAGCTCCTTTGTAAAATATCTTGCCTTTGAAAATGCCAACCCAATATGTCAAGATGTTCTTCGGCCCCACAAAGATAAAGGGGACCTTTCTGACTTCATTAGGCTGTGTGCCGGGGTAGGAACAGCCCATGCCATGGGTCTCGCCATTGGTGCCGCCTTCACCAAGGCCCTTCACCACCCTGGCCCACGTACTTGCTTTACTTGCAAACAACCTGGCCATTTTGCGCGAGACTGCCCAACAGGGAGACTGGGTCAAGGACCCATATCTCCTCAAACAGGGGCTAAACCACCTCCTCTCACCCTTTGCCCTAAATGTGGTAAAGGTCGCCACTGGGCCAAGGAGTGTAGATCCAAGACCAATGCCCTTGGACAGCCTATTCCCTCTAACTTCTCGGGAAACTCCTCTCGGGGCCAGCCCCTGGCCCCGACCACCCCCAGAGCAAACCCAGGGGCAATAAGGTTTGTTCCCTCTCAGACTCCCAACCCAATCCAGGCTCCCTGTCCTTCTCCACAATCACCTCCCTCCAACGTGCTACCCCAGGCAGCGCAGGATTGGACCTCTGTGCCTCCACCGATACAATATTAGACTCTATGCAAGGACCTCAAATAATACCCACTGGGGTTGTAGGCCCCCCTCCACCTCATATGTGTGCTCTTATTCTTGGGAGAGCTTCTACCACCTTACAAGGTGTTCAGGTCTTCCCTGGCATCATTGATGATGATTACACTGGAGAAATTAAAATACTGGCCACAGCTGTTAACGGAGTAGCGGCCATCCCTGCAGGAACAAAAATTGCACAATTAATACTCCTTCCCCTCAATTCAGGAAATTCACCAGGAAACACAGCCTCTTTAGGTTCCTCTGATGTGTATTGGGTCCAACCTATCTCCCACAAAAGACCCACTCTTACCTTATTTATTGAAGGAAAGAAATTCCAAGGGATCCTAGATACTGGTGCGGACGCCACAGTTATTTCTCAAAAATATTGGCCATCAGAATGGCCCCTCACCTCATCACTAACTGACCTTAAAGGAATAGGGCAGTCAAGAAACCCCTTAGTTAGCTCCAGGGTGCTTAATTGGACTGACACAAAAGATAACACAGGGAATAAAGGAACCGTTACCCCCTTCGTTGTTCCTGATCTCCCTGTCAACCTTTGGGGACGAGACATTCTAAGCCAAATGAAAGTTATTCTTGCTAGTCCCGACTCTTTAGTCACTCATCAAATGCTTCGTATGGGCTTTATCCCTGGTACAGGCCTTGGGAGGCTAGGACAAGGACAGGTTGAGCCTGTACAGCCCATACAAAAAACAGACAAATTTGGACTTGGGTATGTGGATTTTTAGTGTCGGTCCCTGACCCTCCTGTACCCCATGCAGACAAAATTATTTGGGAAACTCAAACTTCTGTGTGGGTGGATCAGTGGCCCCTTACCCAAGAAAAATTAGAGGCTGCCTCCATGTTAGTACAGGAACAGTTGACAGCCGGCCATGTGGAACCCTCAACCTCACCCTGGAATACTCCTATTGTTGTTATTAAGAAGAAATCAGGCAAATGGCGCCTTTTACAGGATTTGCGCGCTATCAATAAGGTTATGCGCCCGATGGGGGCATTACAGCCAGGCATTCCTACACCGGTAGCTATTCCTAGGGACTATTATAAAATGGTCATCGACTTAAAAGATTGCTTTTTTACTATTCCTTTACATCCTGATGACAGACCCTATTGTGCTTTCAGCCTCCCCCGCATCAATTTTCAGGGCCCTATGCAAAGATTTCAATGGAAGGTCCTTCCCCAGGGTATGGCTAACAGCCCTAGTCTTTGCCAAACATATGTTGCTCAAGCAGTAGACCCTGTGAGAGAGCGGTGGCCACAAGTTTATATATTACATTATATGGATGATTTGTTAATTGCTGCACCTAATACCTATGATCTTAACAATTGTTATTTGGATCTCTATAAAGCCCTTACTGCCTTGGGACTTCATATAGCCCCTGATAAGGTTCAAACACAGGACCCCTACACCTATTTGGGCCTCAAACTTCAAACTAATCAAATTCAAATCCCTAATATACAATTGCGTGTGGACCATCTCCACACTCTTAACGATTTCCAAAAACTACTAGGGGATATCCAATGGCTAAGACCATATTTAAAACTGCCTACCTATGTGCTTTTGCCTCTTAATGATATTTTAAGGGGAGATTCTGACCCTTCTTCTCCTCGAGAGCTTACTCCCGAGGCACAGCAAGCATTAATTCAAGTCACAGAAGCCATTGCTCAACAATTTGGTACACAAATATCTTATAACCTTCCTTTGGTTTTGGTTATATTACACACCCCTCATACACCCACGGGACTATTCTGGCAGCGGGATCCACATTTTAAAAATAAGGGTTGCCCCTTGCTCTGGGTTCATTTGCCCGCCACATCCTCTAAAGTTATTGCTGTCTATCCTGCTCAGGTAGCTTCTATCATTATTAAAGGTTGCTTGCTTTCTCGACAACATTTTGGCAAAGACCCTGATAACATTCTGATTCCATACACTAAGGATCAAACCCAATTTTTGCTACAGACGAGGGATGAATGGGGTATTGCTCTATCAGGTTTTTTGGAAGTAATCGATAACCACCTTCCCAATGACCCCCTTTTGCATTTTGCTCAGTTACATCCATTTATTTTTCCTTGGGTTACTCGGAAGGCTCCTATTCCACAAGCCCTTACTGTTTTTACAGATGGCTCCAGCAATGGCCGTGCAGCCTTTGTTGTTGATAATCAGCCCACCACCTTTGACACTGCTTATCCATCAGCACAGCTTGTAGAATTGTTTGCTATAACACAAGTCTTTATGACATTTTTTGATAAACCTATTAATATTTATACAGACAGTGCTTACATGGCCCATTCTGTGCCCCTATTGGAGATTTCACCCGCCATTAAGGCTTCCTCCAACGCAGCCTTTTTGTTTAACCAGCTTCAACGACTAATTCAGGCTAGAAAACATCCATTTTTCTTAGGACACATGAGAGCACATTCTGATCTTCCCGGTCCCCTATCACGGGGTAATGCTCAGGCTGATGCAGCCACTCGGTCCCTTTTCCCAGTTCTTATTGGATCCATCCGAGAGGCCACACATTTACACAAACTTCACCACTTAAATTCTCAGAGCCTTCGGCTACTTTGTAAAATTACCAGGCAACAAGCAAGGGAAATTGTAAAAGCGTGTCCTGCTTGCGTTGTCTCTCTTCCTATTCAACATCTGGGTGTTAACCCTCGAGGATTACTGCCCAATCAGATTTGGCAGATGGATGTTACTCACTTTCCTGAATTTGGGAAAACAAAGTACATACATGTTTCCATAGATACCTTTAGTGGCTTTATTTTTGCATCACCGCATTGCGGAGAAGCTAACAAGGATGTCCTTTCTCATCTTGTCTCAGCCTTTTCCATAATGGGAAAGCCAGCACATATTAAGACAGATAATGGCCCTGCATATACCAGTACCAAGTTCAAACAGTTTTGTGCCACTCTTCAAATCTCTCCTACTACTGGAATTCCATATAACCCTCAAGGTCAAGGCATTGTGGAACGTGCACACCTCACCTTAAAAACCTGGCTTACCCGCCTTAAGGCCTCTTCCCTTGCATTTACCACTCCCAGGGATCGCCTTAATCATGCATTATTTGCTCTTAACTTTCTTACCCTAGACAATGACGGACATTCGACCGCAGACAGACATTGGCATCCCTCTTCTAGTTCTGCTCGCCCATCTGTTATGTGGCGCGATCCTTTAACAAATAAATGGAAAGGCCCAGATCCCGTCCTCATTTGGGGATGAGGCTCAGCTTGCATTTTAGATCAAGAACAAGCAGCCCCAAGATGGTTACCAGAACGCCTGGTCAAACAGGTCAATGATTTACCACAACCCAGGGACGGAAACCTTCCCCCTGAGGATGAATCTTCCTCTCTTATAGATGCAGCCGACAATCTATGCGAAAAATCCCCTGAATGACAGACCCTGTGACTGCACACCATTGCTTCTCTGGATAATGGCTGCCTGTTCACTGCTCTCCCACAGCCATGCAGGACTTGAGGACCCTGCTGCGGCTCGTGAGTATTTACTGGAGCTCAGAAACAAACCATGTAAGTGTGAGGGAGGATTTATATTGAGTACTGATGAGGCAAATCACAAGCCATCATACGTTGGTAATCTCCCGAAACAACGCCAAGAGATAGATTGCGGCAGTCACATCGCAGTTTGGGAAACACATACTCAGTGGTCTTGTATCACAAAACCACAAATTATTTCCCCAGTTAATGGCAAACCTGCACCCTGTTCTTGCACAACCTTTCACACTTCCTTCCATAGTTCTTGTTATTCCTCCGCTCAAACCTGTTCCTCAGGGGGTAAAATCTATTTTACTACCACCTTGTTAAGGTCCCATACAGGATCAACTGGAGGGGATTGGTCTAATACCCCTGGAAAATTAAGTGTTGCATCATGTCCTGCAGACTTAGTAGGGCAAACAGTTTGTTGGTCTACTATAGCCCCCCTACATGTATCTGATGGAGGAGGCCCCCAAGATTCTAATAGAGCCAAACAAGTCTATGAGAAAATTCAACGGATGTACGAGGAACTGCATCCTAGTCTCTTATATCACCCACTAGCATTACCTAAACACAGACCTTCTGAGATAGACCCTGCCACTTACGATATTCTTGAAGCCACTTATGCCTTGCTTAATCGGTCTAATTCTCCCTTGACTGCAGATTGTTGGCTTTGCTTGCAGTTAGGATATCCCGCTCCATTAGCTATTCCAATTGATTATAGAAATGACTCAGCTGCTACCCCTACTAGAAAAATTGCTGGAAATGTAACCTATCCTAATACACCATGGTCCAATTTAACCAGTAAAAATTGTCTACCGACTCCACCATTTTTGGTACAGCCATTCACATTTTCCAATACTACTTGCTTTTTCTCACCTGGCT
Source organism: Sciurus niger (assembly GCA_020740815.1). Taxonomy (NCBI): domain Eukaryota; kingdom Metazoa; phylum Chordata; class Mammalia; order Rodentia; family Sciuridae; genus Sciurus; species Sciurus niger. Next base: position 440,531 of record JAHUXG010012733.1, read on the forward strand.
ATAATAATACCTGGGATTTAAATGTAGGGATTATGACATTTAGTGATTGCTCTGAGACATTCAAATTTTTACAGCCATTGTGCCCCCTAATGGCACCGTATTTGTCTGTGGAGGTAATAAGGCTTTCACTCAACTGCCAGCCAACTGGACTGGACTATGTGTCTTAGCTGCCTTGCTCCCAGATGTAGATATTATTCCAGGAGATGAGCCTGTTCCTATACCAACAATTGATCACATTGCAGGACGAGCTAAACGTGCTGTCACCTTTATCCCTTTACTTGCAGGACTTGGAATAACTACAGCAGTGGCCTCAGGTACTGCTGGTTTGGGGGTCTCTCTTACTCAATATACAAAATTATCCAGACAATTGATTTCTGATGTACAGATACTCTCAAGTACCATACAAGATCTTCAAGATCAGGTGGATTCCTTAGCAGAAGTGGTCCTACAAAATAGGAGAGGTTTAGACCTTCTAACTGCCGAACAGGGAGGCATTTGTCTGGCTTTGCAGGAAAAATGCTGTTTCTATGCCAACAAGTCAGGAATTGTTAAGGACAAGATCAAACAGCTGCAGGAAGACTTAGAAAAACGCCGACAAGCACTGGCTGATAATCCACTATGGACTGGATTCAGTGGACTCCTTCCCTATCTCCTTCCCTTCCTAGGTCCCCTCCTTTGCTTGCTGCTTATTGTATCTATAGGTCCTTTGATATTCAACAAGATCATGGCTTTTCTTAAAGCTCAAATTGAGGCTATACAGGCGAAACCTATTCAGGTTCATTACCATCGACTGGAGATGATGGATCGTGATGGTGATCTTAAAAGACCATCACCCCTGTGAGCTGAACTGGACAGCCAATGACGGGTAAGATTCGTGAGAGCTCATACCAACCTAAGACAGGAAATGAGGGCTAGAGCCTCATTATCCAATGACGGGTAAGGATGTTGCTCTGCCACGGACAACCTAAGACAGGCGCAGTTCCCGAGGGATTGTCACTCCAGCCCTATACCTGTTCAGGCAAGCTGTGCCCCCGTCTCGCCACATAACCTCTATCACCCCCTTAAAATATGGCTATCGAAAAATGGTCAATAATTTTATATAAGAAAGGGGGAAATGTCAGGGACCAAGAAGTTCTCATTCTGAGAACATTCTGACCTTTACAATAAGCAGCAGCGCCCTTCCCCCCCCTCCTGGCTGATAATTCTGACAGTATGGCGCCTATGGCGCCCACGGCTCCTCTTCCGGGACTACACTTTCCCGCCGGCGCGAACTTCACCTTCCCGCCAGCGCGAATTTGCAGCCTATCAGGAACCCAGCAGAAGAACACAACCAACCAGGCTGCACCTCGTCATACCCCTCATTCCCTCAGCATAAATACCCGTGAGAACAATAAAAATTTGCAGCTTGATCAGAATTCCTGTCTTGCTGTCTCTCCCTGTGTCTCTTGTCCCTTCATTCCTTCTCTCTTAGGTTTGCCGTCCTCGTTGATGTCCTGCGGGCCGGGACACTCCATATTTTATAAGTTAAAGTCTCTTTTGTTCTCCAGTTCTCTCCCCCCTTATTTCTCCTACCTGCCTACATAACTAGGCCTGGTTTTGCATTAACTGAGAAACCATGGGCAGGGGGAGGGCCAGGGTGATTCAGGCAGGTAAGGGCCCAGGGGGCATTAATTAGCAGCTCCTTGCTTGCAGTCCTTGATAAAGGCAGGTAAATTTGATAATCAATGGGCTCTGGAGATCCTTGAAATTCCATTCTTCCAGTGGCAGTCTCCAACTTCCAGAGGCAGATGGCTTCATGGCTTCATTTCCTTGAATTGATCAGATTCCCTATTTCTACACTAACTACCTGTCCTTAATTCTGGCTTCATTATCATAATTTGACAGAGGTTTAAGAAGTCTTATCAGTCAAGTGTAAATAATTGAAAAATATTTTATTGTTTGTTAAAATTGCATTTAATATTTTCCAAATGTAAAATTTATCAGAAATATATTGAAAGGTAGTTGTGCTCATGACTGAAACCCTAATGCTACCCAACAGTAGTATATTAAAGTAGTAACTTTAGAGTTTTCAAAATATGTCAATAAATATATGGAGTCTGAAGACTTCACAGTTTATAATTTAATCATATCAGGCATGGTGGTGCATGCCCACAACCTAGCTACTTGGGAAACTGAGTTAGGAGTATCACAAATTTGATACCAGCCTGAAAAAATTAATGAAAGCCTGTCTCAGAATTAAAATGCAAAATAGTTGGGGGCATAGTTCTGATGTAGAGGGTTCTTGAGTTCAATCCCTACTACACCCCCTCCAAATACCACCAGAGGTATTCCTGTCTTTAATCACCTGCTGCCTTAGCTTATTCTTGGTATTCAGATGTCCTTTTTCATCTACAAGGGAACCAAAGGTACCTCTTGAGTTTTCAGTACTTAAAGTTCATTTTGGTAACCCCAGAAAATCAAGATATGCTCCACATCTCCCTTTTCACCACAATACACAAAAATAATCTCTACCAGTGAAGCCAGAATTAAGGACAGGCAGTTAGTGTAGAAATAGGGAATCTGGTCAAATCGAGGAAATGAAGCCATGAAGCCCTCTGCCTCTGGAAGTTGAAGACTGCCACTGGAAGAATGGAATGTCAAGGATCTCTGGAGCTCATTGATTATCAAATTTACCTGCCTTTATCAAGGACTGCAAGCAAGGAGCTGCTAATTAATGACCCCTGGGCCCTTCTCTGCCTGAATCACTCTGGCCCTCCCCCTGCCCATGGTTTCTCAGTTAATGCAAAACCAGGCCTAGTCACATAGGCAAGAAGGAGAGATAAGGGGGGAAAGAACTGGAGAACAAAAGAGAATTTAACCTATAAAAAATGTAGGGTGCACTCACTTCTTGGGACTTTTAGAACATCAGCCATAGTCCCCTTCTTCCTGCCGGGAGAAGTCTGTATTATTACCTTTAAATGAAACCTGCTTAACATGCTTGCCTTGGCGTGCTTCTCTAGTGTTCAGTCTTCAACATTAGAAGGAGCAGAACTCGTCGCCGTTAGTGGCAGTATCACCATCAGTCTTATAGAAATTGTTTTTTTTCAGAGCACTAGCATGCATTATCCCTTTTTGAATCATAGCTGATTTTGAAACTGAGTAGGAATTGATAAAAGTAAAGCATCAAGGAGGCAGTTGTTAAAAACTGATTGAGATATTTTTATAACTGGTTATTTGCCAGGGTATGCAGCCCCATTCTCTCTGATACCTGAGACTTTATATAAAGCCACCAAGTCCAATGGCATATTTAAAGGTGCTGACCCAGATAATATTGTTTTTTAAGGGAGTAAGCGCCTGAATTTGATTGACATACTGAAATTTTATAATCAAACTATAAGCTTTAGTAGTATATAGGATACATCTGTTTAGACTGCTTTCTCTATTAAATGAACTATTATTATTAAAACAAAATTTTGTTATATTTAAAATATTTATTTTCATAGACACTGCTGACAAAAATGATAGATGCTTCAAATTGAAAAATGAACTAAAATTGAGAAAACAATTCAAAATGGAAAAGGCATTGTCCTTAAAATGATGAAATTTTTTCCTTTTTTTCTTTTACTATTCTAGACCAGTGGCTTTTCTACTGACCATAGTTTATGCTAATACCAAAGTATATCTTGATATGTGTAAGACTAATTTTTACTTATTTGCTTTTGTAGCTGTTTTTATACCAAATTCCACATGGTTAACTTATTTCCACAGAATAATGGTGTTGCATCGAGACTTAAACCACAGAACCTTCTATTTAATGAAAAAGGGGATTTAAAGCTAGAGGAGTTTGGTATGAAATGATTAAATATTTATAAATTCCTCTAGGTGGTTAGGTATAAAAGAACAACCATTTTTACACTGTGTAATCACTTTCATGTGAGTTTGGAAATTTTCTCTGAGCCCACAGAACAATATCTGACAAATTTTGTGGGTGGTTTATATTGGTTGTTAGCAACAAATACAAAAAGGTGTGGTTCCCAGGTGTGGCCCATGGACCTCAGGTTTCTGATACCCTTTCAGGGGTTGTCAAGAGGTAAAAATATATTTTCAGAAGTGACTAAATGTTGTTTGCTTTTTTACCTGTGTTAATATTTGCACTGTAGAACCAGAAATATTAGAATAAAACTGCTTTTTCCTGGTATATGTTCAGGCAGTGCCACCAATGTATATCATGGTATTCTTCACCACTGCACATTCTTAGAGAAAATGTATCAGTTACACTTAAAATATTTTGCAAGCAGTAAAATACATTAATTTTATTAAATTTGTGAATTTTCACAAAAGCATGAATAGTTTATGGATATAATTTAAGTTACCATATAACCTTGAAGAAAGAACTTAATCTAATTCTAATATATCAAAGAACACTATCTACAAAAATTATAAAATACTGTTAAAATGTTTCTCCTCTTTTTCAACTTCATATCTGTGAGATTTGATTTTCTTCATATTGCTATATGTATTATGATATTGAAGCCAGAATTAAGAACAGGTAGTTAGTGTAGAAATAGGGAATTGGGTCAAATCGAGGAAATGAAGCCACGAGGTCATCTGCCTCTGGAAGTTGGAGACTGCCTCTGGAAGAATTGAATGTCAAGGATCTCCAGAGCCCATTGATTATCAAATTTACCTGCCTTTATCAAGGACTGCAAGCAAGGAGCTGCTAATTAATGCCCCCTGGGCCCTTACCTGCCTGAATCACCTTAGCCCTCCTCTTGCCCTTGGTTTCTCAGTTAATGCAAAACCAGGCCTAGTCATGTAGTCAGGAAGGAGAGATAAGGGGGGGGAGAGAACTGGAGAACAAAAGAGACTTTAAACTATAAAAGATGTAGGGTGCGCTCACTTCTTGGGACTTTAGAACATCAGCCATGGTCCCCTTCTTCCTGCTGGGAGAAGTCTGTATTATTACCTTTAAATAAAACCTGCTTAATATGCTTGCCTTGAAATGCTTCTCTAATGTTCAATCTTCAACATTAGAAGGAGCAGAACTCATCACCGGTAAACGGCGGTATCACTTTGATAGAACTTAGTGTTTAAAAACCAATGCCGTTTTCCAAAATTAAATTTTTAATTTTTCACAAATTATTACAATAGTTTCACTTTGGAAAATTTCACTAAAGATTATGAGTATTTCAGGTTTTGACTCAGTAATGGATTAAAAATTTACTTTTTAAATGGTGAATTTGTCTTTGGCAATTTGGATACTTCTACTCACTTAGTATTTTGCTATCTTTTAGAAGCATAAATTCCTATTTGTATTTCCTTCCTTGAAAAGGAAATGAGTGGGCAACCTATGTTTAAACAGAAAATTACACGTTATTTTCATATGCTTTCATAGATTTTACAGTCTTTTTAAAATAGATTATATTGTTATTTCCCTTTTAATTGTCCCCACCCTTCCTTCTCTCTTTGTCAAACTGCATTTACTGCTCTTTGAAATAATCACAAAATTAATGACTATGGCAAAGAAACATTCATGAGTATTTGAAATGCAAAAGGAATGTCAAGGACCATCAAAAATCCACTTTTATCTGGGAATACTCTGAGTGCTTTAAATTTTCTCTTTGACTTCTTTAAAGGAAGCAAAGCAAATTTTATCTTCTCACAAACCAGTAAGAAATTCTGATTACTTTCAGGTGCATTGATACATGCCTGCAATCCCAGTGGTGTGGGAGACAGAGACAGAATGATTGCAAACTCAAGAACAGCATCTGCAAGGTAGCGAAGTCCTTAAACAATTTAGCAAGACCCTGACTCAAATTAATAACTTCGTTGTAAAGTGGCCCTGGGTTAAGTCTCCAGTACCAAATTAACAGGAAAAGAGAAAAAACAAAAGAAAGAGAAAAGAAATTCTGATATTTCCATGAGGTAATATAATCAACTTTGTTGCTTTTATTACTTATTTATTTTATTGCATAGTAAATATACTTGGCACTTCAAGTAAGTGAGGGTCAATTTAGTTTGAGTTGTTATACTATAAGTTGTTCTTAATATTTCTGAAAATTCTACCCTTTTTTCATAACCAGTAAAAATCAGAGGTCTAGGAATTACAATATAGTCATTTTCCTTAATGATAAAATTTGGCTTGCGTAGAATTGATACCACCATTAGAGGTAATGAGTTCTGCTCCTTCTAATGCTGAAGTTTGAACACTAGAGAAGCATGCCAAGGCAAGCATATTAAGCAGGTTTTATTTAAAGATAATAATACATAGTTCTCCCTGGTGGGTGAAGGGAGCCATAGGTGATGTTCTAAAGTCCCAAAAAGTGAGTGAACCCTACATCTTTTATATGGTAAGGTCTCTTTTGTTCTTCAGTTCCCTTTCCCCTTATCTCTTCTTCCTGCCTACATGACTAGACATGGTTTTGCAGGTGAGATGAATAAAGTTAAAAAAGGATGGGGAAGGGGAATGGTCAAATGATTCAGGCAGGCATGGTTCCAGAGGGCATTAATTAGCAGCTGCTTTCTTGAATTCTTGATAAAAGCAGGTAAATTTGTTTATCTATGGGCTCAGGAGATCATTGACATTCCATTCTTCCAGAAGCATTCTCCAAATTCCAAAGGCAGATGGCTTTCATGACCTTTCTTCCTTTCCTTGATTTGACCAGATCCCCTATTTCTACACTGCCTGTCTCCAATTCTGGCTTCAGAATCATATGACATTTAGTTAGTTGAGTTTCAGAGAATGTATAATTCATTTCATACCAATACCAAAATTCTGATTGTAGACCAGGACACTATTTGGACAAGCATGCTAGTTCATGATATTCTCAGGAGCAGGAGAGTAAAGTATTGGGGAAACTACAACTGGGAACTTGCAAAGTTATAGGATAAGCAAATTTATATCTCTTTCCTTTACCTCCTTATAACTCAGTATCTACCTTCCATTGTATTAATTACCAAAAAATCATAGAAAATAATTTTTTTGTACTTATTTCTCAAAGTTGGGAGATTAATAGTAAAATTGATAATAAATATAATGGTGTCAGCATTTTTCCAGTTACTGTTAGCCATGATTTAACTTTCTGGTATTGCTTATGCAATTTTTATACATTGTAATAAAGTATTTTAAGTTTTTTGATATTTTTCATATATTAGTCAGATATATAGTTATATGTCATATAGTTATATGTAATAGTAATCTCAGCCTAAAAAATTCTCTTGTTTGAAATAAAATATATGGTAAAAATAAATTTATTTTCTTCATCTACTTTTCAAAATGGCTCCTTCTTCAATTGATCAGGATTTAGAGGCTTAGAGATGATAATAACTCTAGTGCTAATGACAGATAAAATTGGGAACTCCAGTCTTCATTTCTGGCTAATTAGTGTATTCCATATTAAATTGACAAAGGAATGGCAAATGTTTTGCATCATTTACAGCAATTAGTAATATTCTAAAGCAATGAGATCTTATTCTAAACATACCCATGTAACAAGAAGAGTACAGAATACATTGTAAATTCTATTCAATTGAAACCTTTTCTGAATGGATTTCTGCAAGGAAATTGTCAGTAAAACTCAACCAGATGGTGGATTAATGACTTCAGGATATTAAATAAAAAATGGTATAGCAGGTAAATGTTAGAATTAGGTTAAAAGTGATAAAAGCTTATAACTGTGGCAATTAAAATTGTGTATCTCAGTGTCACTGACCTATTTTGGATTAATTTAATATCAGCTAGACAATAATTTTGGCACTATGACTTGTTGACAAAAGGAAAACATCTTTAGCTTAAATTAAGATAAGCTAAACATCTATACCTTATACCAGGTACAATCAGCACATAAAAGTAAATAAAAATTTGTGGTCTCAGAATTATTGTATTTAGATTAATTATATAATGATATGCTGGCCCAAGAGCACATGTACTCAGCAGAATTTATAAAACCAATTTTGTTGAAGCTTCAAGAAGTTATGGAGTAGCCATTGCAGTATCCCTGTGAATGGAATCATGGTGAGAATAGAGACTAAGAAATCCTCTATATTATTAATAGATTTCAGTACATTTAATTTTTTGTTTTCTTTTCCCTAGTAAGGACTAGGCAGATCAATGTCAGACCCACAAGACTTACTCAAGTGATGTTGTTACACTATGGTATCAGCCACCTGATGTGCTTCTTGGTTCTGCAGAGTACTCAACACAGATTGACAAGTGGTAAATATATACAGATAAAAAATTACTACATTTATAATTTTGAAATCATGTAGCTGATAACACAGGGCATACTGATAGTGATCCTTAAAGAGTTGTTATTTTAAAGAGCCACAGCATAAGCAGTGAATAAGAGTTCTGACATGGTATCAAGATAATCTATGTTTAAATATCAATTTCATCATCCAAATCACTGGCCTTAGATTCCACATTTAAGTAAATGGAAATAATTAACATTAATTACTTTTTTAAGGAAAAATGCAGCTCAGCTCGTGACCCACGGTGGTTCGCATGCCCGTCTCAGTTGTGGCTCGACAATAGCTCCCAGAAAATCCACAGGGGACACAGGCCTCACGCAAGAGACTTTATTATGTGGACAACTAGCACGTCTGCTCCAGGGTGAAAAGAAAGGAAAGAGAAAGATGGCATGAACGCTTCTCCCAGATATTGGAATCTCCTGGGCTGGAAGGAACCAATAGCAGAGGAGAATACTTGCAAACTGACTGGTGAAACAATAGCTAGCTAGCATGTTAGGACGTAACGTGGGAAGCAGAAAAATGGCTGTAGCATAGGCCAGAAATTCTTGTAACGTAAGAGGCAGGCAGAGCACAGATTGACAAGTGGTTGGGAGGTGGGTTATCGGCTTTGTGTTACATTCCCCCATTTTTGATTTTGAAAGAAAATCTTTTCAGGTACATGGATGAAGGTCAACCTTCTGTAATTGCTTCCTGCTGAGTGTGGATGTAGAGCTGATTCAGGGGAGAGTATCATCATGGCAGGAAGAGTTGGGGACTCGATAGTTCCTCTGGGAGCACACCTGTAGTCGGATTCCAATTTCTGTAAGATCCTGATATTACTGTAATACAAGCTGATTGGTTGACATGGAAGTAGCACTCCTCCTATATAAAAAGACAGGAAGCTCCCCTTTTTTGGCTGGCATTCTATTGGAAGGAAAAATTTAGTGGTTAGGAAAATTACAAACAGGAATCCAGTCCTCATGGCTGGGCGTGGTTGTCTGGTGTTTCAGTTGTCTGGTTCCCAGTTTCTGGAATGGGAGAAAGGGTGGAGGGCTTCATGATCTTCAGTCTGAGATGAAGAGGTCCCACAGGAGTGGACAAGTATCGATTGGAGGAAGCCTGAGGATTAAGAGCTGGAGAGGGGTTAGCATGTGACCAGAGATGAGGGTTGTCTCAGAATCCCTGTGGGAGAACTGTCCAGGTCATCTAAGAAGAAACTCAAGTGAAAGGGTTAGTCCAAGTAAAAGCAAAGAGATTTAGCACTGAAAAGTGTGTGGTGGAATAAGGGATAGAGGAAAGCAGGGTGTAAGGATTGGACACAATGGGAAAGATGGGGACCACTGCTGAGTTAATGATGTGGAGGTCCTGCACTAAATAGTAAGATCCATTAGGCTTCCTAACAGCCAGGATGGGAGTGTTATAAGGTGAGTTGGCAGGGCACAGGAAGCCTTTCTACCTTAAATCCTGGATGATCAGTTGAAGTCCTACAAGGCTCCTTTGGGGAAGGGGATATTGGACCTCTTTTTGAGCTGTATATTCCTGTAGAGTCATAAGGAGAGGAATAGCAGAGGAGTCTTGGCTGAGGTGCATGGTGGGTGAGAAGGAAAGAGAGGTACCCAATTTGGTTAGGATGTCCCTTCCCAGAAGGGGAATGGGACATGAAGGAATGATCAAAAGGTAATGAGTAAAGCCAATTTGTTCTATATGGCAGCTTATTGGAGGGGTTTGTAAGGGGTTATATGGTTTTCCCTCTACCCTGACAATAGAGGATTTGGCAGGGGAAGTGGGTTCCCAAAACTCCCGTAGCACTGAGAAGGTGGTTCCAGTGTCTATAAGGAAAGGGATCTGCCTGCCTGCCACCATAAGGGTCACCCAGGGCTCCTGAGCAGTGATGGTCGTCAGGTGCAAAAGTCCCGGGCCCCTTCAGTTATCCATTGCCAATCCCAGTAAATCACTGAAGGGAGGGGGCGAGGATGACCTGGCACTTCTCAGCCCCAGGGCAATCCATTGCCCAATTTCCCAGTTGGTGTCATTTTGGATAAGAACTTGGGTACTGCCGAGGTTGGGGAAGGCTCGTGCCCAGTGGCCCTCTTGCACACACTTGAGGCATAGGCTTGGAGGTCTTCTGGGAGCTTGGGCTTCCCTAGGGGTGGACAGTTCGGCAGATCTAGCTGGCTGAAGGGCTTTGGCCAGCATTTGGTATTTAAATTTTTGTTTTTTTTCTTCCCTTCCATTATAAAGCTTGAATGCCACTGCTAGGACCTGTGGCTGTGGGGTAAGGGGCCCCCTATCCAACTGCCCCAATTTAACCTTTATGTCAGGGTAACTTTGGGAAAAGTAATATGTCACAAGTAGCTGCCATCCCTCCAGAGTCTCAGGATCCTGGTTAGTATACATGAGCATGGCCTCTGTGAGGCAACTTAGAAATGCTGATGGATTTTTAGTTCTGTCCTGTATTACTTCCTGAAGTTTGTCAGAGTTAATGGGTTTAATGGAGGCTTTTTGTACACCTGCAAGGATGCAGGTTTGAAGGGCATCCTGCCACAGACACCCAGCCTCGGTATTATAATTCCATAGGGGCTCCCTATCTGGTACTGCTTCAGCCCCAATGGGGTGGGTTAGGGTTGATTGATGAATCTCATTTGCATAATTATGTGCCTGTTCCCAAACTCTCCTGCATTCCTCAGTGGTTAGGGTGTTGGATATGATCATGTAAATGTCATGCCAGGTAAGGTTATAAGACTGGGTAAGGTACTGAAATTTCTTAATGAAGTTTGCAGGGTTGGAAGTGAAGGAACCTAGCTGCTTTTCTATTTGGGACAGATCAGACAGTGAAAAGGAACATGGACTCTGATTACTCCCTCCGTGCCAGCTACCTCCCATAAAGGAGCTAGAACATGTGCACAAGACAACATGGTGGGAGGACTTTGTGGGCTGAGTGGAGGAGCAGAAGGAGGAACAGAATGAGGCAAAGGAGAGGAATGAACAGAGGTTTCTGCAGCAGAAGGCCTGTAAGGGGAAGATTCATCAGCTGGATCAAACTCAGAAGAGAAAGAAGGGTTAAAAGGGGGAGGAGAAGCCGAGAGAATGTGTTCAGGTTTTTGAGGAGAGCAAAGATTAGGTTTAGCACAAAAGAAAGGAAAAACATGAACGGGAAAAGTTTCTTTCCATTCACCAGGTCCCCCACATATGTACTTAATTATACCTAGTATAATTGTACATATAATTATTCCTAATATAATGCTAGAATTTAGGGTGTCATAAATAGACCATTCTGATTTACTATCTAAAGGACAGGTTGGCTCTAATTCAGGGAACAGGTGAAGGTGTTTAAGATTGTTTAATAAACATCTCAAGGGTGAGTTTACCAGGGTGGAAGTCCTAGATCCCATGGCAAAGACTGAGAAAAACCTAAGTTAGTGATTGAGGCATCCCATTACCACGTGTTAGGTAAATGTGAGAAGGTAGTGCAAAGATGTGGTCGTCACACACACCAGTGCCTACCAGACAATAGCCGAGAGGACAATAGCCAAGAGGATTTGAGGACCTGATCAGGATTTTCTAGCCAAAATGAGAGCAGAGAGAGCAATACGAGATGAGCCTAAACCCTGAGAGGGAGTCTCTACCATAAAATCAGGAATTCATCCGGCAAATAATACCGACTATGGTGGCCAACCAAATCTTTGAAAGTTGTTGCTGGTGGTACCACCACACCTCGGCAGTCTTGAGAGCCCCGGATATTCAACAGCCACTTCTCAGGTCAGCAGAGGTGTGTTCAAGTGGTCTAGGGTACCTTCCTAAGGGGAACTCACCAATTTGGAGTCCGGTGTTGCATGCAGAAAACTGGGCATCCAGGTAAATGGAAGGTGAGGTGAGCCTGTGTCCGTGGGCACTGTGGTATTGGATGGGGTTCTGCTTGCTTAGTTAGTGGAAGGACCCATCCCGAGTCCACAGCACCAAATGTAAGGAAAACTGCAGCTCAACTTGGGACCCTCGGCAGTTTTCACGCCCATCTCAGTTGCGGCTTGACAAGAGCTCACAGAAAATCCACAGTGAACACAGGCCTCACTAAGAAACTTTATTATGTGGATGACTCGCATGTCCACTCCAGGGTGAAAAGAAAGAAAAGAGAAAGATGGCATGAACACTTCTCCCAGATATTGGAATCTCTCGGGCTGGAAGGAACCATTAGTGGAGAAGAAAACTTGCAAGCTGACTGGTGAACCAATAACTAGCTAGCATGTTAGGACATAACGTGGGAAGAGGAAAATGGCTGTAGTGTAGGCCATAAATTCTTGTAACGTAAGAGGCAGGCAGCACACAGATTGACAAGTGGTTGGGAGGTGGGATATCGGCTTTGTATTACAACTTTAATGTTCTGTACATAATGTTAAGGCCAAATTAATTAACACATACAAAAACTCAGAAAAGTATTGATTGACACAGTAATTGAAAGCAAAATTATTTTATCATTATTTAATATTCATCAAAATCTACCAGTTTTATGTTTTTCTAAAAACAATAATCAAAATACCATAACCAGAAAATGTAAGCTCTGACAACACTTATACATGATAAGCAACTTACAAATAGTTGTTCTCAATTACTGAGCTTATGTCATCTAGTGAAATAAAAGTCAGTCTTAGAGACCTGACTCATCTGGGAGAGGGTAGTAAATATAGTGTGTTCTCCAGTGTCAACCCTGGTGGCAGTGCCCAGATAGTGTTAAGAAAGGGGGTATGCATGTGGGGGAGAGGTGCCTGTGCATATTTAAACATAAAAGGGCATTCTGTAAATCTGAGTTTAACTATTTAAGGTATAAACTGGCTAAACAAACTTGTTCCCTTCTTAAGAAGACATACCTGTAACAGTTTATTTTCAAATGTGTGTTTCTTAGAAAGCTAAATAATTTCCTACTCTACCTACAAGAATACATTATAAAATGTGTAGCTAGCAGTTCTCTGTGACTCTTTCTGGCACTGTAGAGGTACTGCATGTGTCAGTCTAGGTCTCCATTTTTCTATTATTTTCTCCTGCCTCTCCTCCCCTATATGCACATCAATCTTCCTGTACCAGACACAGATGGAGATGTTTTTGAACTCACCCATTAAAGCCAGACCTAGATCAGCCTGGAAGTGAGATTGGGTAGACTAGTAATCTCTGTTAGCAAACCTACCAGTTCACATTTTCCTTTATCAAAAAAATGAGTCTAAAGGAAGAACAATGTTTTGGGGGTTTTTCTTCTTAATCACTTCTTCCTTCTCAGTACAGAGCAGTTGATAGAATTTAAGATTCAAATGATCAAGGGACCATTATTCAAACCCATTCCACTCTCTCAAATGCAACCTCAATAATTATATGTACTTCTTTATATACCTGTATTTAAAGTGTTTTTTGATGTGCCATATTTAAGGTTAGGTAACAAGATACATTTCCAAATGTTTTCATATGAAGAAAACCAACATACTACCTCAAAACACCTCTCATCACAAAGTATTTTTTTCCACAAAAATAATATCACAGTAAAATGATACATATATGAAAGTGAATGTAGATTTGCAATCACAGAGAAGACATGTACAGAGACCAATGTTCAGGTTGTATAATTCTAAAAAACTTCTGTCATAGCACTTTAACACTGATCAAGCAACAATTAATAGAAGGTGGGGAGTTTGCTGCCCTTTGGAGTCTATTTGGACTGAAGTACATATTTTAAGAACAAACACAGCATGAGGCAGTGCTCTGAGAGTTATTCTCCATTCCTAAAGTTGTCCATGGATAGAGCATTTTGATCTATTAAAAATTTTATTATCTCATTTCTAGTAAGTGGATCTAGAGTGTGAAGTACTTTGAGGAAGAAAGATACCAAAAATAAGATTTCTGTTTATTTCAATATTTCCAATCAGCATTTAATTTAAAAAATAAAGTTTTAGTTGAAATTCTTGCCCATTGACTTATTTTAGTTTCTCTAAGAATCTTGCATTTTGTATGTGTTCTTTCATTCTACAGTTTTTAAAAAAACAATTTAGTTGTCAATGGACCTCTATTTTATTTATTTTTATGTCGTGCTGAACCCAGTGCCTCACACATGCTAGGGAAGTGTTCTACTTCCCTACCGAAGTATACACTGAGTTATAACCACAGTCCTTATCATACAATTTTTAATGATATTTCTTCTCCTAACTATTTTGTACCATTACTTATTTACAGCTAGGCCTTGGGGAAATGAAATTGGAATGCCCATCACTATTCTATTGTTAATGAGTTCAGTGGCCCCAATAAACTCTCAGCTTCTTTTGCAAACCTGTCCTGATCAAGAAAAATGTGGAGGGAAGCATTCTCAAAGGCCTCTTTTAGCTTCTAGCTCACACATTTCACTTTCAGTAATTGCCAGTTCCCTGAACCAGATCCCTTTATTTTAGTAAAGACTTAACATATGAGGGAGTACCACTAGTGTCTGTTGTGGATTTTGGAGCCAGTCCCATTACTTTGCAGTTACAGCATAATGGAGTTGTTGAATCTTTTCCCTAAAACCTGTGTTCACACAAGAGAGAGAAGCTTGATTCCAATTAAAAATCTGAATTTCTAACTAAACCTAAATTTAGTTTCTGAAAATTCAAGTAATATGTTTTTATACAGTTCACTTTTTAACTTTTTCATAATCCCTGCCATTTAATGCCTGGTTTGGATCAGATATTTATTCACATTTCAAGTTGGTTTCTGTTACTTTGTAGTTAAAAATTGCAGTTAAAATATTCTTCAGTGGGCACTTTCTGATTCATTTATCTACTTTGGAACATTCCTGCTTCATGTATAAGTTTGGTGCATTGTAACAGTGCCTCATGATTTTTTTTTTATATAGAACAGAAAATGTTTTATCACTGTTCTAAACTATACTACACAAAAGAATCTCTGTGGTATCTGTAGGTAGTTCCACAGTGATGTGATTTCTGAAGAATTTTCCCAGGTTTTCTTCCAATGTTACCATCAATTTAGTAAAATATAAAGCAATTTATTATGTCTCAGTTTCCACAAGCAGTGTCTTCATTACCTAGTTTGATATTTGTATTATAGTACATTTTTGATCCATCAAAATTTTTGACTATCCTCACAAAAGTCCTACAATATCACTTCTTTATTGGTTGAATTCCTCACCAGTCAGCTTTGAAAATATTAGGTTTTTATTTAAAAATAAATAATAGTGGTTCATAAGTAAAACAGAAAAAAAAATTAGATTTTTAACTGTTAATTATGGCTGCAGGTATTTAGAGAAACCAAACTCCTATTGATACAGTAAATATATCAGTTGGGTGTGATTTTTCTATAGGAAAGAATCTGGGCTGATCATTTGAAATAATATGCTCAACTGGAAAGTATAGCAGTCTGGATGCTATGGACTGGTAACTATCCATTTCAGATTTTTTTTAGGGAGGAGAAAATATCTGATTATCTAAGTGGCTTCAAAGTTTAAAAAATGCTCATGGTATGAATATACTTTCATATTTTGCCTATTATAAAAAATAATGAAATTTTACTAAAGAGTTCTTTGGTACTAATTTTTGTCATTCAAATATTTTCTCAATACTAAAATATATAAATCTTTTACATAAAACTGAATGCAAAGGAAGGCACAGCTGGTTATAGTGTGTATACAAGCACAGTTCAGCATATGCAGAATTAAAGAGAAAAAAGGTTCACATAAGGATGTGAACTGAATTCCACTGAAAACATTAAGAAAAGTTCTTCACTGCCAACAGTGTTCAATGCTTAAGAGCTAAGAGCATATAAAAACAAAAACATAAAAATTCACATAATGCAAAATGGATTTCATATATACTCGAATATATAAAAATAGTTTTTAAAATGTCAACATAAATGTAGACTATCCATGTTATGAAATGTGCAAACCAAATGGATAGGAGTTTCACAATATCCTTCTTTTGACACAGGTAAACTAGCTTAGGGGGACAAACTTGATGAGTTAATGAGACTTTAATTTCAACCAGATTTCATCAGAATTTCTGAGAGCACAAAGAAATCAATACTGGAGAAACAGTTCTGTCCAGACCTGATTGGCACTGAAATGTGAATGTTAAGTAGTGTGGGGAACAGCAGGGGGTAAAACAATTAAGATAATTATTACAAGTACCCTGGGAAAAAGTGGGGTTTCTTACATTCCCAAACAGACCACAGTAGTTTGGTTCTATCATCATCCCTGTGATGGATCAATTTCCAATCCATTTTATAGAATGATTTACAGGTGACAATTCCAAGATTATCTAGAGCCAAGAAGAATAAAGCCCATAAAATGTATTTAATTGTTCTATATGACAGGCTACTAGAAAAAAGTACATAATTTAGATGTTACTGAAGCATATTCAAATACTGTTTTTAAAAGATTCTAGGCCATCTAGGAATGCTGATCTGCTTTAAATATTGAGGAAAAAAATTAAATCAGACTCTATAAATGTGTACTTTCTAATATTTTATCTTGGAATTTGTCATCAGTTTTCCAGAGCACTACAAAGATGTTTCTCAGTAAACTAAAAATGAGGATGGTTTATCTTAAAATATTTAGAATAAATATCTCTTTTAGAGTTGAAAATGTATTTTTAAAATATTCTTATTGGTTCTACTTAGTTATACATGACAGCAGAATGCATTTAGTTTCCTTATGCACAAATAGTTTATTTTTTGTTTTAGTTGTCAATGGGCCTTTATTTGTTTTTATGTGGTGCTGAGAATTAAACACAGTGTCCCACACATGCTATACAATCCCTCTACAACTGAACTTTAAACACCAGCTCCTGAAAAAATACCTTTATTGATAAATAATATCAAAATTAATAGAAATATGACTCATAAGAATAAAATTTACTATACAGTTAATTTCTGTATTGCTAGCAACTAAGATGATAAATAGCAAGATAAAAAGGTATATGTTTTAGTGACTAATGTCAGGTCCGAAGCAAATCCATCATCTGTGCTCCCAACAGAACAAACTGAAGTAAAGGCCTCCTGTTAATACCTGTCTGCACCTAGATTTTTTTCTAGGATCATGTATGTCAAAATGATTTCCTATACTGTCTTGTAGCTTAATTTCTATTTAGTCCAGAGTAAGTTTAAATATTAAACATCAGCACTAAATATCAAACTACAAAGCTTGGCACCTGTTAGAAGTACGATAAATAACTGTAAAAAAGTAAATATATTTTTGCACTTTTCAGACTATTTCAGTATCTTTGCTTTTTTGCTGATCAAGTTCTGTCATTTCAGTTGATATCTAGTGGCTACAAATGAGCAGGGAGTTAAAGTTCTGATTACATAAAGGCCACAGCTAATAAGCAGCAGCACCTAATTTTAAACTCTGATTAGAATTTATCTGTACTAAATTGCCCAACTTCTTTGGCAGGGGTTAGGGGCTGCCTTAATTACGGGTTCAATATATTAGTGGTTATTGGTATATTCAAGGTAGTTCTTCTTTTCTGGTGCTTTAAAATTTTAATTGTTTGTAAAATGTTATCTACTTCAACTGTGTTTTCAAATTCTTCACATATAATTTTAAGTAATTTTTTATGCTCCTAACCACTATTGCCATTGACTTGGAGTAAAAAATGAAGGACAGAAGAACTTGAATTTTCATTTTGAGGGTTGTTTTAAGATTATGTTTGGGGTTTTTGTCCATCCTGTTGATATTTTCTATAGAATCCTCTTTCTGGGGCTAGGTTTGTGGTTCAGTGGTAGAGCGCTTGCCTAGCATATGTGAGGCACTGGGTTTGATTCTCAGCACCACATATAAATAAATGAATAAAGTAAAGATTCATCAACATCTAAAAATATTTTTAAAAAATAAATCCCCTTTGGTTTTATTAGTCTTATCTTTTGTTTTAAAGAGATCACTGACTCTGCCTCTAACTCTTTATTTGGGTACACTCAGTTGTCACAGTTCTCAATTAGTCTGGATTTACTGGCATGTTTCAGTCCTTTTTATTGGCTCTTTACTACAACCCCCATTTTCCTTCACATAATAAGTATTTAATAGAAATGGTATTGATAAAAGTACAAATTATAATGATTATAAGAGATCCTAAAGGTCGTCCAGAAAGTAGCTAATATTGGGGACACATGTCTGGCAGAAGACCCAAGCAAAGTTGGAGCCCAGTGCTCCAGGTTGGACCACATTTGTTTCTGGACTTTATTCTCTCCCATTTCCTGTCCTTCAGCATCTAATCTATAGAGTCCAAATGGTCAAATCAACCCTGTGGCATCAGAAGGATGTTTAGGATGGTTGGCCTGAGATAACATGGGGTAACTTTAAGAAACCAATAGGAAAATGCACTGATAAAAAGGCACATCAGTTTCTGACTGAGGGAAGTGTGTTGTGTGGGGGTGTGGGGGGCAGGAGGCAGGGGAGTGGAATCATAGTCCTTTTTACATTTCAGTGTAGGCCAAACTTCTGTCCTCGGCCTACTTTTCTCTATACCCATACCTTGACCTGACAACCATTTCCATTTTCGGCATCCCCAGTCCAGTCAGTGCTTCTTTTCCAAGAGAACTGCTCTTCTCTGGTGCTGTAAGTCAGTGACAGTAATGGATGGAATTGCAAACTAAATTTTAATCAGACTCTGATGCTTACTAGTGTGTGATCTTGAGTAAACTGGGCAGTATCACTGTGCCTTAGTTTCCTCAACTTTAAAATAAAACTACTAGTAGCATTAAATGAAAAGCCATGATGAGTGACCCAGAGTGGCACACAGGAAGCCTTCAATTCACATTAGCTATTGTTACTAAAATATTGCCAGTCTCATAGTCAGTCAATTTGCCTCTTCCTCGTTTTCACTACCTGCTTATTTCTCAAACCAATCTCAAGTTCTTCTCAATCTTGCCTGTGAAATGTCTTCAAAATTGATTCCTATGTCCACTCTCCCTTCAGTATTTGAAGTAGTGTGATAATTTTCTCCTATCTTCCTGTTCCTCCCACTTTCTATTGAGTTCTTCCTTCACATGGATATCACTCTTGAAGGTATAACAACATATTAAGGTGGAACCCTTCAAGGCCCACACCTCCTTTTCAGAATTCATCTATCACCAGGTCTCTTCCTGAATATGCTTTCCCTATCCAAATTAGGCAGATCTATTATGTTCTAAAATATGCTTTACTTTCTATCAAAATACTGTCTTTCTCCCAACTCAGCTCAGACAGCACTTCTTCCTCAGAATCTGTTCAATCACTGGATGCAAAGAAACACTCATTCTCTGTGCACTTTGTTTACTCTCCAGTTAATTCACATATTGTATATCTCATACAGTCCCTGCTTCAGACCACTGCAGATATTTGATGGATGAGATTTGTCAACCTAAAAATTTCAGCACAGTCTCAAATGCAAATTTAAACTAGCTCCTCCTGGTTTCAACATGTATCTGTACCTACTGAGTGCATTCAAATTTAATAAAAATCTATTTAAAAGTTTGGAATGAAATAGACATGTAAGCTCAAAATGCCAAATTATCCAATTGAAAAAGACATTTCACTTTATTTGTAAATCTGGATCCTTGATATTCAACATTTAGCAGAGTGTCTTTGGCATCTCTCTCTTTATAAAATATTCTCAGTTCAAAAGCCTACATCTCCCAGAAAAGTTAGTGCCTTTTCTCCTTATTTGGAATTCTTTAATATCTGATATAGCCTGGTATAATGATTGTAGATGTATGAACAATTAAATGTACATGAATGCTTGTGAGCAGAAAGTCCTCAGCTTTGTCAGTTGTTCCACTCAGGTTTCCAGCCTACCGTTGCAAAGATCACAACAGGAAACCTATCAGCATCACTTAAAATTTGTTCTAGATCAAGCCTATTTTGTTTCCTTTACCAGTACATTAATAGCATATATGGAAGAGTGTCGGGGTTTCCGGGACCCCCAGCCTTGAGCACGGTCAAGATGGCGCCTGGCACTGAGCCAAAAGAGGCCAGCTATACAGTAAACAACCAGCGAATTCCAATGATTGGCTAGTTAACGATGTGATTAGAGCATGCCCCCCTCGTTTACCTATTCTATGCCTGCAGCTGTCCACGTGTTTACCTCGTGTGCTCTCCCCTGATTGGTTGAGGTGTATATAAGCTTGATGGGCGGGGGAGTAGCAGAAGAAGCTGAGAGTCGCAGCAGAAGCTGAGAGTAGAGTCACGGAAGAAGCTGAGAGTAGAGTCGCAGCAGAAGCTGAGAGTAGAGTCGCGGAAGAAGCTGAGAGTAGAGTCGCAGAAGAAGCTGGGAGTAGGAGCAGAAGCTGAGGGCAGAAGCTGAGAGCAGAAGCTGAGAGCAGAAGCTCAGAAGAAGAAGCTGAGCGTAGAGTCGCAGATGAAGCTGAGAGTAGAGTCGCGGAAAAAGCTGAGAGTAGAGTCGCAGAAGAAGCTGGGAGTAGGAGCAGAAGCTGAGGGCAGAAGCTGAGGGAAGAAGCTGAGAGCAGAAGCTCAGAAGAAGAAGCTGAGAGTAGAGTCACAGAAGAAGCTGAGAGTAGAGTCACAGAAGAAGCTGAGAGTAGAGTCGCAGATGAAGCTGAGAGTAAAGTAGCGGAAGAAGCTGAGAAGAAGAAGCTGAGAAATGGGGGTAGAAGGGAGGAAGAAGAGTGTGGGCAGGCGTGAGCCGAGTGGGAGAAACAGAGCGACCGGAGCAGGTGAGAGTTAAGCAGAGGGAAAGAGACCAAGAGAAAGAAAAGAGAGAAGAAGCTGAGAGTAAGGGTAGAAGCGAGGAAGAAGAGTGTGAGCAAGGGCGAGAGCCGAGCGGGAGAAACGAAGCCGCCGGAGCAGGCGAGAGCTGAGCGGGAGAAGAGTGAAGTGCAGGAGAGGGAAAGAGAGCGAGAGAAAGGGATAGAAAAGAAAGAGAGAAAGGAAGACTGTACGCAATATACTTCCAAAGCTTCAGACGTTTGTCGTGTCTCTCTCTGCGGGCAGAGGGAATGCGATAACTGGTGCCGAAACCCGGGAAGATGAAAAATAAGATATCTTAAAAAAAATTTTAACAAGTTAAACCGGTTATAAAAAAGTTAAAGGGTATCAGGATACGCCATCAGCGGTCCTGGGGACACGCGGAATGCGGTCCATTTAAAAGGTATGGGGATACGCCATCAGCGGTCCTGACGCGTGGAACGCGGGTTAAAAGGTATCGGGATATGCCATCAGCGGTCCTGACGCGTGGAACGCAGGTTAAAAAGTATCGGGATACGCCATCAGCGGTCCTGACGCGTGGAACGTGGTCCAATTAAAGTGAAAGTAGAAACACGCTTGAAGCGGTCCAATTAGGGTATAGGTAGTACGTGAAAAGCCGCTATAAAAATTCTAAGGCACACTTGATAGATAGTTTTCCTTTCAGTAAACTCGTTGCTCCTGGCAGCTAGGCCACTGTTTGTTATTGTAACTGCCATAACTAAAGCTATTCAAATTAGTAACAATGCGGTCTGAAACGTCTAAATTCAGAATGCAGCAACCCCTCAGGGAGCTATTTAAAAAACCATGAGACGCCATTAAAGGAAAAAACAGCTAAAGTATTTCTCGATACTGTGAAAAGGTTTCCCCTTGGTTTTTGGATGAGGGCTTTTTGAATACCCTACAGTAGAAACACCGGGGAAGGACTAGAAAATAAGGAAACCACTGTATGATCATATGTTCAAACCCTAGTAGAAATAAGCCCAGGGTTTATAGAAGAAAAGCTGCTCAGTGTGCCACAAGGGGGATCTTCATGAACAGGATCTAATAGCAACAGAAAAGAACTCTTAAAGAGAATAAAGTGAGGAAAAATTGAGTGGTGGTGACCTAGAAAATAATTGCTCAAAAATCTAAGAACAAGGGAAAAAAGGGAACTAAGTCTAACACAAAGAACCCCCAAAAGGAATAACCAAGTGGTAGTGAAAACTTAAGAACAAGGGAAAAAGGTAGGAGAAACCTAAGCCTAATAAAAAGAGCTTCAAAATTTGTAGAACCTGCCCGTATTTGAGGAGCAAATGGAGATACCATCAACCATTGGAAAAGCTTTGAAGAGGCAGTTGGGACTATTGGAGACGGCTATGCAGAGCAGTGTTACAATGTCTAATTGGAGAGCTCAGTGGCGGGAAGTGGCTGTTGAAACTGCTTGCAGAAACATAGTGGCAAGGTTTCCCGATAGAAATGTTGAGATGAGAAGGCCAATATGCTTCAATAGATGCACAAAATCGGCAGCTAGGAGATAATGCCCTAACAAAAGACAAGAGATAACTATAGTAAAATCTGTTACGCCTCTTAACTGTTCACTAACCGTGTGCTATCTCTCACAATGCTGGAATGGTTCTTTTGCCACCTGTGCAATTTGCACATTTCTATCTTCCTACCAGTCCTAGTTTCTGTTGCAGATATAGAATTGCCAGTGCTATTATCAAGAAACAGAAGAGGCTTTGACATTGCAACAGCCATGATCATTGTCATCACAGTCCTTGCAGTAGCAGCATTGACACAACCATAACAACGATCATTTGACCGAAAATACAGCTGCAGCCTTACAGACCATAGAGACTCTATCAGAGAGTGGACTTACTATAAGAATAAGTGGATACCTTGCAAGAACTTTTGGGACTGGGATGCGTTTATTCCCTGAGAGCTATTTGTGTTGCCCGTATTGTAACTCTACTGGGATGTATATTGTTTCTGTATTTAATATGGCTACATGGTTTTTCTTCTGTTTATAGATTTGTCAAACAGCGGGCAGGCTTAGGAGCTATGGTGGTACTCCTCTGCCTTGTCCTCCTTCTCTTCATTCGTTTTGGCATGCATCTACAAGCTAGCCAATAGAGAGATCAAATTATCTTTCATCAGGCCATGACCGCCCTAAAGGCCAACAGCCCCCCATTAGTATGGCTCTTGATGCTGGACCGGTAGTCAAAGATGGGTAATGAAGGAGGTGGCTGTGTACCAACCTAAGACAGGAGCTGCAGCATGCTCTGCAGGCTCTGATGACAGGTAAGGACATATGCTGACCACTCAGCCTAAGATAGACACGGTCCCGAGCCTTAGTTTAATAATAAAGAAGGGGGATATGTCGGGGTTTCCGGGACCCCCAGCCTTGAGCACGGTCAAGGTGGCGCCTGGCACTGAGCCAAAAGCGGCCAGCTATACAGTAAACAACCAGCGAATTCCAATGATTGGCTAGTTAACGATGTGATTAGAGCATGCCCCCCTCGTTTACCTATTCTATGCCTGCAGCTGTCCGCGTGTTTACCTCGTGTGCTCTCCCCTGATTGGTTGAGGTGTATATAAGCTTGATGGGCGGGGGAGTAGCAGAAGAAGCTGAGAGTCACAGCAGAAGCTGAGAGTAGAGTCGCGGAAGAAGCTGAGAGTAGAGTCGCAGAAGAAGCTGGGAGTAGGAGCAGAAGCTGAGGGCAGAAGCTGAGAGCAGAAGCTGAGAGCAGAAGCTCAGAAGAAGAAGCTGAGAGTAGAGTCGCAGATGAAGCTGAGAGTAGAGTCACGGAAGAAGCTGAGAGTAGAGTCGCAGAAGAAGCTGGGAGTAGGAGCAGAAGCTGAGGGCAGAAGCTGAGGGAAGAAGCTGAGAGCAGAAGCTCAGAAGAAGAAGCTGAGAGTAGAGTCGCAGAAGAAGCTGAGAGTAGAGTCGCAGAAGAAGCTGAGAGTAGAGTCGCAGATGAAGCTGAGAGTAAAGTAGCGGAAGAAGCTGAGAAGAAGAAGCTGAGAAAGGGGGGTAGAAGGGAGGAAGAAGAGTGCGGGCAGGCGTGAGCTGAGTGGGAGAAACAGAGCGACCGGAGCAGGCGAGAGTTAAGCAGAGGGAAAGAGAACAAGAGAAAGAAAAGAGAGAAGAAGCTGAGAGTAAGGGTAGAAGCGAGGAAGAAGAGTGCGAGCAAGGGTGAGAGCCGAGCGGGAGAAACGAAGCCACCGGAGCAGGCGAGAGATGAGCGGGAGAAGAGTGAAGTGCAGGAGAGGGAAAGAGAGCGAGAGAAAGGGATAGAAAAGAAGGAAAGAAAGGAAGACTGTACGCAATATACTTCCAAAGCTTCAGACGTTTGTCGTGTCTCTCTCTGCGGGCAGAGGGAACGCGATAGAAGAGGTTTGTTATTTTGAAAGATTACTCTTTTAAGTTTAGTGCAAACATAATCATAATCTGAATGGTGAGAATGCATCAATTGCAATTTCTAGTTTCAGAAAATCTTCCTTGTATCATGTGTTTTTTTTATCATTTTAAAAATTGCTATCTTCAACTATCTTTATCATTGGAAGAGTAATAGTATTTTAAAAGGTGCAAAATTATTTTCCATAAGTTTCATGATCCAACCAAGAAAAGAGGGCCCAAGGTCATATAACCCATCAGTCATCAAGACTGGTTGTATTTTTTTTTTTGGAGGGGGATGCACCAAGAGAAAATCCAGGACTATTTGGTTAAACTAAAATTGAAACTCTCAAGCAAGTAGTTTTTGAATGCAATAATAAAGCCAGTTACAGTGAAACAGGGCTATAATCCTAATAACTCAGGACTGGAAAAAGAGAATTACAATTTCAAGGATAGCCTCAGCAACTTAACAAGATCCTGTCTCAAAATAAAATTGGCTGAGGATGAAGTTCATTGGTAGATCACCCCTGGGCCAATCACCAATATCACCCCTCACCACACAGAGTGCAATTTATTCTGCAGATTTCTAAATGTAAACTAGGAACCACTGGCCTTCAGTGGTTAACAAAGTATCATCCCTGAGCCAAGGACATTATTAGACATTTGAATAAAATTTTTATGTCAGACCCTATGAAAGACCTAAGGACCCAGCAATATTTAATTTAATACAGAATCCAGGTGACTGGATCCTAATTTTCATATCCCCTGTGTACATACTTTCCAACTTCCAGAGATCCTGATAATGTATAGAACAACCATGTACTTGAACATTACTTATTGTTGGGAATACTGGATGAGAAAATTAGTATAATTTTAGTAATTCCCCAAAACTTTTCTAAAATGTCACATATTTCAATCATGTTGCACAATTCCCAATAAGGAGGAAAAGAAGAGGCCATTCATTGTTTACAAATACTTGCTATATTACACAGAAGCTCTGGATCCTGTCCCCAGGAGTTCACTGTAGCCACATAAGTCCTTTCTGCTCTACTCATTCCCAGAGTTCTGCTGTTCTAACCTTGAACCTTTCAGATAATGAGGCCTTTTATCACCATTTTCCAGTAAGACCCTAAATCTCATTGCATACATCACACTTCTGGCACAGAGATTTTATTTGGTATGTATAATTTTAACAAAAGATTAGGATGACCAGGCTAAAGATTTTTTAAAGTACTAGATTTGCTCATTGCTAATTTTACTTAAGATTACTAGTTTTGCTTCTCTGCCTAAGTTAAAATGGTTAAAAATCAATGTTTTGTTCTGTGTGACTAAAGCTTGTTTTCATGTGATAGGAAAAAGACCCAGGGGAAAGAAAGAAACTATATTACTCCTGGGACATAGTCACATCATGATAGGTTATCCCAAATCCAGTAGTAAGCCAGAGAAGTGAAATAGCAATTAGAATCTCTTTAGCTTACCATTTTCCTATGAGATCCTAAATCTCATTGTTTACACAATATTTCCAGCACAGAGATGGTACTTGGCAAGTATAATTTTGACTAGCTAAATGACCCACTCAAAAGGTTAACAGACTTAATTTTTTTAACCCTAACCTTTGTTGACATCTCTTTATGAATTCTTTGGTATCTTTTCATTTAGATAGTCTTTGATAATTACTGACATCATCTGTACCCCAGTCAACAAGTTAGATGCTGAGAGACACCTTGGGGAACAAGATAAAGTTCCAGTCTTGAGGGCCCACAGTCTACTGAAGTTTGTCAGATCAACAGGCAAAATACTAAGTGCTAAATATGGTGGGAGCCAAAGAACTGCAACCAGTTTGAAATGAACCACACTGGGGCCAAAGAATGCAGGGTGGATGAAACAACTCAAGAGTATAGTAGGGGAAGTTTGCACTGTGTCTAACCCTTCTTCATTCCTGTTCCTAGGGTCTGTCCTGCCTATACTCACAGATCCAATCAATAATATTGTGGGTGAATGAGTAACAATATTTTGACATAAAAAAAATTACCAATATCCACATGATAGAAAGTGATACTACTGCATGATTCTAGCATGTAAGTGAGTAATAAATAATGCTAGTCCACAGAGTTTGGCAAGGTAAAGCAACTAAGTCTTCTTTGTTTTTTTAATTTATTTTTTTATCTTTATAGACTGCATTTTAAGTCACTGTATAGAAATGGTGTACAAATTTTCATTTTTATGGTTGTGCACTATGCAGATTTACCATTCATATAATCATACTATGTACTATGTACTATGTACATATAGTGTAATGATGCCTGTCTCATTCCACCATCTTTCATAACACTTCCCCCTCCACCCTTTCATTTCCCTCTAGGTAATCTAATGTTCCTCCATTCTTCTCTCACCTCCCACCCCTATTATGTATCATCATCCACTTTCAGAGAAAACATTCAGCCTTTGGTTTTTGGGGATTGGCTTATTTCACTTAGCATGATATTCTCCCATTCCATCCATTTTCTGCAAATGCCATAATATTATTCTTTATGGCTAAATAATATTCCTTTGTGTATATATACCACAGTTTCTTTATCTGTTAATCTGTTGAATGGCATCTAGGTTGGTTCTACAATCTAGCTATTGTGAATTGAACTGCTATGAACATTGGTGTGACTGTGTTACTGTAGTGCTAATGTGAACTCCTTTGGGTATAAACCGAGGTGTGGGATAGCTGGGTCAAAAGGTGGTTCCATTCCAAATTTTCTGAGAAATTTCTATACTGCTTTCCAGAGGGACTGTAATAATTTGCAACTCCACCAGCAGTGTGTGAATATGCTTTTTTTCCCACATCCACGCCAAAATCTATTGTAGTTTGTGTTCTTGGAAATAGTAATTCTTTTTGCAGTACGATGAAATATTACTGTTGTTTTAATTTGCATTTCTCTAATTACTAGAGATTTTGAACACTTTTTCATGTATTTATTAGTCACCTGTATCTCTTCTGTAAAGAGTCTGTCCAGTTTCTTGGCCCCTTTTTTGATTGGCTTTTTTGTACTTTTGGTGTAAAATTTTGTAAGTTCTTTTTAAATTTTGGAGAGTAGTGCTCTATCTGAAGTGTGTACGGAAAAGATTTTCTCTCAGTCTGCAGGCTCTCTTTTCACATTATTGATTGTATCCTTTGCTGAGAACAAGCTTTTTAGTTTGAATCCATCCCATGTATTGATTCTTGCTTTGATTTCTTCTGATTTGGGAGTCATGTTAAGGAAACTCTCAAGCAATTGCTCCCAGGACATATTCACATCATGATACCCTAACTCCAGTAGTAAGCCAGAAAAGCAAGATAGCAATTAGAATCACTGTAGTTTACCATTATTCCAGTGAGACCCTAAATCTCATCATGTACACCAGGCTTCTGGCACAGAGATGGTACTTGGCATATATAATTTGACAAACAAAATGACCAATTCAAAAGGTAAACAGACTTGATCTTTTTTTAACACATTTTTTGACATCTCTTTATGAATTCTTTGGCATCTTATCATTTAGAGAGTCACTGTTAATTGCTGGTATCATTTGTACTTCAGCCAACAAGATAGATGCTGGGAGACACCATGGGGAACAGAATGCAGTTGCAGTCTTGAGGGCCCACAGTCTACTGAAGTTTGCCGGATCAACAGGCATAATGCTAAGTGCTAAATTGTGTGAATGTCAGAGAACTTCAACTAGCTTGAAATGAAACACACTGGGGATATGGGATGCATGGTAGATGAGACAAGACTAGAATCAGGCAGGGGGAGTTCACACTGTGTCTACACCTGCTTAGTTCCTGTACCTAAGATTTGTCCTGCCTAAACTCAGATACCTAAACAATAAAATTGTGGGTGGGTGAAGAATAGTCTTTTGGTAAGAAAGAAAAAATTTACCAATATCCACATGATAGAAGTAATTCTACTGCAAGATTCTAACATATAAGTGAATAATAATACTCTCCCAATACAGAGGGCTCCGCAAGATAAAGCAACAAAATCTTCACTGTTTTTTTTTAACCCAATGACCTGATGTGTTCTTTTCTTTTTTTTTAATCACAGAATAAGAACTTTATTATAATTTAGAAGTATTCAGGTGACTTTTCAATCCTAGCAGGAAAAATCTGTTGCTATTTTTACTTTTGAATTTATTTCAAGTAAATCAGTTCATTGAGTAACTGGATAATTATGTATTTTCTTAAGTTTTATATTTCCCTAAAAATGTCCAGTTTTTATAGTCAAATAAAATATACACAACACTTCAAGAACTAATTGTTGCACTCTGGGCAGCTGACATAAGTACACCATTTCTGTCTCAATAAAAATGTCCACCTCTAAAAGGGTGTGCAGCCCAGTTCCTATGAACACCATTTGTAAACCAACATGTTTACCAAATATGAGGCAGAATCCACCATCTTAAGCCTCTGCAAAACTGAAAGAAAGGACATCCTGAGATGTTCTATGTTTACAAGTTCATTTCCAAACACTCACCTGGAACAGCATGCTTGGCCCTTGCAATTTTTAGCAACTAACAAGGAAAAGAGGTATTGATATTGAGTGAAAAACTCAAGTTTGTAGCAACTTCTATTCCAAATATCTCTTCAACTTGCTCTCCCTCCTAAATTAAAGAAAATTTTGTGTTCAGGCAAAATGGGAACCCAGGAAGGGGCTCTTTCTTTCTTGTTTTAGTTGTTTTTTTATAGTGGACACTCATAGTTATAAACACAGAAAGCACACATACACATTTTAAAATTAATTGTTCACATCTTCCATTACTGACCAGCCCTTTATAGCTTAGAATCTGCTGTGAAAATATCCTGTCACAGCTTATTAAAAAGCTCTAAGCTGGGTTTTCCAGATTTTACTCTGAATGTGAGATTTGTGAAAATTCAGTACCATAGCAAAGGGGAGGGTGATATGGGGATGATTCTTGTCATGTTGGATATAGAGTCAATACTTCTGAGTCTCTCAGCAAAGTGCCACACTGACATTCCCTTTCACACAGGCAGCAGGATTTCTGGCCCACAAGCCAGAAAGAGGACAAGAAACAGGTTTCCCTGGCTGGTAAATCTGCAGTGCTCTTATTCTAAGTAGAGGCACACTCCCAATTCCAGAGTTCAATGAAGGATTCTCAAAGTCTAAAAAGATAGTCTTCAGTCTGGCAGGGTGGTGCACATGCCTGTAATCTCAGCAACTTGGGAGACTGAGGCAGAACGATCACAAGATTGAGGTCAGCCTTTGAGATTTAGCAGGGCCCTAAGCAACTTAGAGAAACCCTTTCTCAATACTACCACTACTATTTCTATGAATAATTATAACAAAGATAACAGTAATAATAATGAACAAGGGATGTAGCTCTCAAGTGCCCTGGGTTCAATGCCCAGTAACAAAAATGGGACAGTTTTCAAAAGAACAAAACAGTTTCCTTTCCTTCAAACAAGATCAGAAATACATTCCTATCACTTTCTAATCTTCTATGTGATAATTAAGAGTTAGAATTCAGATTTCCATGGTCTAAAATGGAACTGTCTGAACATAAGCTGCATATTGCTGTCCAAGGAATAAATACCTCGGAATCCACTGCCTTGTGAAACAGGTTTGAAATGCCTTCCATAATGTATGCAAACAAACATTGTGATATGACATCATCCACTCCTCTCATGCATCTGTGTTCTCCCTAAGTACCCTGTGGCCTTAAAGAGCTGTTTGGTTTCTTTTAAAGGAAAGTTCCTATAAATCCTGCCCTGAATTGTCTCTGGGACACTGTGAGTTTTTATAACCTATGCTTGCAGACCCAGGCAGGCAAGGCTGACCAAGGGAAAGTGCTAAAGAAAGGAGCCACAAGCAAATCCCATGCAATTCCTCTACCCAGGAGGGCTTATTTTAACAAGTGGCCATAGGAAGCTCCTGATCCTGCAAGTTGCCAGGGAAAGAAGCGACTGGGCATTCACTTGCAAGGGAAAGGACACTCCTACCAGGATCACACTTTTCATCTCCACTCAATTTTTGACATAGTTACTGAGTCAGTTAAAAAACCCATATGTTGACCAAACAACTTGAGTTGGCCTTGTTCACATGTGTCTACTCGGGCCTTTTCCCACAGCCCTTTGTCAGAATCATGCTCTCCAATGTCTTCTTGTCTACTTCTCCTTCCCTTTGCCCATCAAAATGGCACCTCTTCAAAGGACACTTTCCTTATCTTCTCTCAATCAGATTAGCTTTTGCTCCCTGTTTTATCTTTAGGACACAGTATAATAACTTTTTGCCATTGAGCATGTTCTGCCTCATCTCATGGTAATCTGCATATCTTTCTGTTACCTATCTCTACTCTTTAAAAAGCATCAGCTCATCTTCATTGCTACTGTAGTACTCAGGCCTTCAATACTTGATGGGTTGAAGTCATGCACAATTCTGGGTGTATTCCATCCCATCCCCTTACTCATCACTCACATCTCTACTTGCAATGCCCATGTTCAAACTTGAACTCATCATCTTTCTACATCCACTGCTTCTTAAAACTCTTCATTTTCCTATCTAAGATACCATTTATCCCCTCTACAAACACAGGCTGAGATTATAAGTATGTTTCAGGTGCCACAGACAAGGTTAAAACAAGATGGGATCACTGCTCATGGCTCTCTCCACCACCCCATGTCCCAGTTACCATGATGCATAATGCCATGGCCTCTGCAGTTTTCCTAGAATTTTTGCCCTGGGGTATGCACCCATTTCCATTCCTTATGTATTCAGCTCCTATCACTTTATAGAAGGTATCCTACACAGTACATAACCCACTCCACCTGCCTCAGGTCCCTGTTCCCAATTGGTTCTGTACACCGCCATCAAACTGTCACCTTAAGACAGCATACTCATTCAAAAGTCACAGTTTCAAGGAGGAAAAAAAGATAGCATCTTAGCTTAAGTTCAAAGGTCCCCCTTATCTGATTTTGGCTACTCCCTAACTTCCCTTTGTGAGCATTGCTTTGCTTGATGTATCCTGAACTCATCTAACATACACAGAGAGCCACAGAATTCCAAACTACCTGTCTTTCAACCTTCATCCCACAACTTCCCTGACCACCCAGAGCCTAGTTCCCTGGGCTCCCAACCCTCTCCAAGAGTGATCCTATCAACTTCCATGGTTCTAACTGTACCTCACATGTTGATGACTCCCTAACTCTTCTTCAGTCCCAAACTCTCCTCTCAAGCTAGAGCTGGATACTTTCACCCAAATGTCCTACAGTCTCCTCAAACTCAACATGGTTCCAAACGAACTGTTAACTCTTTACTCATGAGCTTATTCTGTCCCTTACCCTCTTCATACCCAACGTCTGGCTTTCCCCTAACCCCAAGTTAGTCCCCATGTCCCATTGATGGCATTCCCTGAGTCCCTCAGATCCATCTCCTCTGACCCTATCCCACATCCTCACTGCCTTTCACCTGGAATCTTATGATAACATCCTAAGTAGATCTGGCCTCCTTTTTCCAATCCATGCCTTCAGTATGATTTCAAAAGCAGTGAAGATTTGTGCCCCTTGGATTCTGATTATCACCTTATCTCATGCCACTCCCATTCCCTTTTGATTTTTCCTCCCATCTTACTGAGCTTCTGCACCTACCTAATGCACAAAACTCATTCACATCTTTTTGTCTTGCCTCTAGTTGCTTCCTGCCCACATACTCTCCTCACCCTGTCTACCAGAAAAATTCCTCCTAATTCTTTGATGCCTAGCCCAATGCAATCACACCCCCTTCACAAAGTTCTTCCTTTAACAAACTCCCTTCAGTGAAGTTAATTCAACCTTCTTACTATTCCTTGTGTGCCTCAGTATGCCTTTGTGTTGCATCTGAGATGCTGTATTAAGAAACTTAAGCTATTATTGATACCTACCAGGGACTGTTTATCCTTGTCTTTATACCAGTTCTAAGCACAGCAGCATATACATGATAAGCGCTGAGTTCATACTTGCTGAATTGAGCTGAGGTGCTTGTCTGCATGGTGTATTTGATTCCTGCCACATGTTATCTTACATGTATGTGCCTTGTTGCTATGGATAGGTCCTAAGGTCATAAAAACAAACACTTGTCCTTCTGGTGTCTCTTCATATTCTGTACATATAATAGATACTGGATTGCTACAATCCTTGAAGGCTACATACCTTTCCCATTTTCACCTAACAAGTTAGTATATATCATGTGTAATTAACAAGTCTCAATAATGCCAAATTACTGAGGAAACTGGCCTAAAATCTGCTTCTATATTACTCTCACCCCACTAACATTCAATAGCTCCAATATTCAAAACCTTTGTTTGATTTTTACTTTCTACTATATCAAAATTGTGAGTCAAGCACAGGTTGTATACATACAATCCCATTGACTCTGAGGTTGAGGCAGGAGGAATGTGAGTTCAATACCTGCCTCAGCAATGTTGTAAGACCCTTTCTCTAAATAAAATATAAAAATGGCCTGGGGATGTGGATCAGGGTTAAGTGCCTCTGAGTTCAATCCCTGGTACCAAAAATTAATAAATATTTACTTTTGACTACTTCTAGACCATGAATACTCTGACCATAATTTATTAATATTGTTTCTCCAAATCCCAGTATTAAACAATATATAACATGGGGAGACTGCAGAAAAAACATGGTCTCTCTGGAGCACAATATCAGCCAAAAGAGGCAGAGTTGTAAGTGACATTTGGCACCAGAATGTGAATTTCTCTCCAAGAAAATGTCACAGCATTGTAATAAGTACATATCAATCTCTTCATTCATTTACAGCAATTACCACCATGTCTAGTACACATTTCCATTCTCCTCTGACCCCTTTTCTTTAGTAATATATATTAATTTATGGAGGATATCTTCATTTGGAATAATAAAAGCTTCAATATTGTTAATTGCTATTTTCTCACAAATTCAATAATTTTATCAATTTTTGTATTATTGAACATTACATATTAAAAAGGTCATCAATTATAATTATAACTGGATTAAATATACGACCCCAGAAATAAGTAGTTAATAACTTACGTAGAATAGACTGAAAGGATAATTATCTTTTGATCCTATTCCAATATTATATAAACACACAAACAAAATTTAGAAAATTCTTGAAATTATTTACAACACCTGTAAAAAGAAACAAGAATGTGTTATAAAAGGTAGATAAAGCATTTTTATATTACATTAATGTTTTGGCAACAAAAGAAAGCAAGCTTCTTGTCACTCTTTTTCACTTTAATGAATTATCTCCAGGAAATAACATTTTCTGTTTTTTATATATGAGCAAGAGAAAAGATATATATTAACAATATTAATTTGTTATATTTATGTCATAAGGATCACCTTTTAATATAAAATTGATGATGAAAATGAATAATCTGGTCTCATTTCAATTTATTGGTATATTATCACATATGAATTCAAACATGATTTCAAAATACATACCTTACTTAGAATAAGCAATATCAAATACTAAAACCAATGGGTGCTCATGTGTGTGTATATAAAATTTATCTGCCTTAAGAAAAAATTTTCACCCACTAGTGCAAAAACTTATAGTCTATATATGTGGATTGCCTTTCCTTTGGTGGCACATACTTCAATACTGAATGCTAACTTTAACACATGTAAGAACAAAACAAATAATAAGTGCCTAAGAATAATATGGGACTGGGGCTGACTCAGGGGTAGAGCATTTGCCTAGGATATGTGAGGCACTGGATTCCATTCTCAACACTGCATATAAATAAGTGAACACAACAATTCCATCAACATCTAAAAAAATTAAAAAATAAGAAAAATATAAAAGAAAACAAATTAAAAAGAATTCCATCACAATGGCAAGGAAATATCACAACACTATATATTTTGTTTTTAACATTCATATTCATTTCATTTTATGCATAAAAAACAGATAAATTCATGACTTTCAGTAAATATACAAATATTTTAAATATCTTTTAAGCTCCTTATTTGAAGTCATTGAGTAATAAACATGTTGCACACTATACATTTCATATGGCTCCATTTTTTAAGTAGTAAAACTGCTTAAATTTAAATCTAATTTTGATTGGACTTTTCAATTTACCACTATTAATAAAGAGCAATGTCTGGGAGTGTATTTCCCATTGCTGTGCACAGACTTATAATTTACATGGGTCGATCTACTGAATGTACCACCACAAGCCATATAGGAAAAGATAGTATTTATTAAGACATATAAAGTATATACAAAAGGAAAATCATTCCAGGTAGCATACCAACTTAGCACCAGAGAGACATCATGGACATTTTGCAGCATACATAACCAAAGAAAGCAGTCTTGTCACCTTTGAGTTCTTCTCATCTCTCTTAAATACACTGGAGAAAACATATAAAGTTATTGTCTGGAGCAACTGGACTCAGTGCCATCAGTATGTTTGGTCTCCAGACCTGGATCTGGCCAGGAGCCAGGCTTTGAGAACAGAAACCAGATGTCTTTAAGTTTTTTTTTTTTTGTTAGTGTTCTCAGGCAGAGAGCTTATTTGTCCTTGAGGAGGGGCCCTGCCAGACCACTAAGTTTCTCATGCAAGTTGTTTACTCCTTGCCCTGATTTCACTTTTTGAAAGCACTCTTAAATAAGAATCCATTTTTCTCTACAAGCAAACATTAGCATTTAACTAATTTTTCAGCACTCCATCCCTGTGGAGGCACTGAACATAGTGGTATGAATGCTAAATTGGGACCTCAGTATCACTACAGTGGTAGGACCCTGGAGACAATTATTTAACCTAAGGTCTGCATTCCCTCATGTGAAAACAGTTATAATACCTATATGATGGACTTTTTGTGAAGATTTAAGAAAGCAATATAGTACCTAGCAAAGGATGTCATTAATGTTAATTTCTTTCACATAGTTTGTGCTATGCACTGAATGTTTAAGTGACCCCCAAATTTCTATGTTAAGGTTCTAAACTCCCAGGGTGATAATTATGGATGTGAGTCTCTGGAAGGTAATTAGGTTTAGATTAGATATTGCAGGCAGGAAATCATAACAAAATGTGTGACAATTTAAGAGGGAAACAGCATTCCCTGTCTCTCATATCTCCCCTGCAAACACAGGCACAAGAGGAAAGACCAGGAGACCACACATAAGGAAGATAGCTCTCTACAAAGCAGGAAGTAGGCTCTCACAAGAACTCTATGATGGCACCCTCATATCAAACTTCTGGACTCCAGATCTCTGAGAAAATACCTGTTTATTTTTTAAGTCATCCACTGTATGGTATACTGTTATGGCAACTTGAGTAGACTAGGCTAGATTATATTTAAAAATACCTTTTTAAAATGAGATTTTGAAAAGCAAGATAATTTTTATGTCATCCTAATATGACATGGTTTTACAAATCTACCACCTCAAATACAGTATCCACTACTATAAGTTACTGAAGAACACAAGAACAGCATTATTAGATTTACTGGTAGATGTCTGTTGATTTTCCAATTTGGCCAACAGGGAAAGAAAATAGGATAGGAACAGAAAGTTATACAAATTAGATTTTTCTGGCCCTTGACAATTATTCTTTCCAGGTCAACATTTCAGACATCAAAAGTAAACACTGACTATACTGTGAGCAAAATAATGAGAAAACTCCACTAATGACAATAAAAAAAAATCTTAAAAGTTAGTCCAATTCCTCCTTCTCTCCATGAGTACAAAAAAAAAGACAACATTACAGGTTGAATGCTAATGAACTCTACAGAGTTTTCTGGTATAGGCAGGTTTTACATCACAAATGCTATATAAAGCACATTTTAAATGCCGTAAATTTGTTTCTTGTTTTCAGCATTTAAAATGCAAAATGCCATCATTGTTTTAAAACAAATATTCTAAATAACTATTTTCTATTTAAAAGGTCCAGTTAAAATTGCTTACCTAAAATTCAAAAGAACCTATAATTATTCCTCCTTTCCACGTAGAAAAGAAGTGAGAATTTATAATATACATTTTTAAAAAAATATAGAGAACAATTTTATAAGTTGATTTTAATATGTAATAACTTTTTCCCCAATGAATCAACAAATTAGTAATTATCACTCTGGAAGCATAAAAGCTATGTAGAAAATGCCAGGACATGATACCATAATTATATAAAGATTAGGAAATACCAGTATGTGTTTAAAATATAGCATTAAAAGTATTCGGCACTATTACACACTAAAAAATTGTGCAAAAATAGAGTTCAAAGATAGTTTTCTAATATTAAGGGACATCACTATGTTCACTTTTGAATCATTTCCTCTGTTGCCATTATAGTTCTACATTCACAGTAAAATATTGCAATGTTTTTGAGTTAGTACTACTTCATCAATGGAGGGAATGAAGGAAAATATTATTACTAAAAATATTGGAAAAGAGTCGTGACACAGCAAAGCAAATGATTTTATACACCTGCTCTTGCCACCAAAATTGTAGGATTGAAACAGTATTTGAAAATTAAGCATATCTACACACATATATAAAAATCTGCTTAATCAACACAGCTATCCTCTGTTACAGAGTAAAAAGAACTAATACTTTCTATATTTTATAAATTAATGATTTAGAAGAGCTTAGGTGTACAGGGTTATCACACACATTGAATCAATTATTCTAATTTCATCTTTCCTTACTGTGTATATTTCTTTTGTTCTTCTGGTAAATAGAACATAAGACAGTCTACACTATTTTAAATATTGAAAACTGAAAGTTCCTTTGTTGGGCCTGAACCAAGGAGTAGAGTGAATTATGCACTTTATAAAAGCTTATTTTAGTCATAGGCAAATTAAGATAGTAACAAGACTTTTACTTTACATTTTTTTAAGTATAAAAGTAATGTAAAATTTTGTAAAATTACAGAGAAAAAATATAGTGGCCTATAAATTCTACCATCCAGAAGTCTTCCTTCTCTTTTTGGTATATTTCCTTACACTGATGTAAATTTTGATAATCTAAGCAAGCACTAATAAACAGGAAGAAATAAAAAAAGATTAATGGACACTTAGTATGGCCTTTTTGTGTGCTGTAAATATATATGTATATCATTCATGATTATGAATATGATAAGTTAATTTCAAAAAAGACTCAGGATGGGATAGAAGCTGCATAAATCAGAGACAGGTCCCTGAACTGAAATCTACTAATTTTTATATTGTCAATACTTCTGTAGCAGCAAGATCTGAAAGAGTGATGCCAATATTAATGTCCCTACATTAAACAGGTATTTCTTTGATAATCTTTCCATTCATATAGCAATAATGTTATTTTCATTATAAAATAAGTAATGAATTATATTTGGCTAATAAATTTAAAATCAAATAATTTTAAATTCAAAGACTATTTTTGAAGCACAGCATTTAAACCCTTAGTGCTTATGGCCTATAAGATGATTTGCCAGATAAAATTATAATATCTTTACATTCCCAAATTGTCTCTCATAATGTTAAAAAATAAAAACAGAATGTATCTTAGGTATAGTCTTTTTCTTTTTTTGTTCCAAACCATTGTTGTTGAAAGTATGCAGATGCTAGAATCACAAAGACTGAAATGACTTCATTAACAAAATAACATCCCAATGTTAAGTCAACTCCTCAACTCAAAAGAACAAAAACAAAGGATATTACCACTAGCATTTTTTTTTTCTGAAAACTTAGTCTTCAGCCTTATTTCTAGCTTTGAGAAAGATTTTAGATCAACTCAAGGCATCATAAGTCATAAAATCCCATTCATTTTCTTCTGTCCAATGTGTTAACAAAGTCAACCTAAAACATGGTAACTCAAATTTGTTTCTCTGATCATCTTGCATAATGCTTTTCTAAAGAAATCCTTCAACAAAGACACCCCCTCAAAAAAGTAATGTAAATATTGACGAGAGAACTATCCATCATTAAATCAAACATTTCCTGATAAATGACAGAAGGTCCAGCTGACTATGCTTTGCTGAGCCTAGTAATGACCAAGACTCAAAACAAAATCTGCTACTTCTGTGTCTAGAAAATTAAGACACAGGCAATGGAAACATAACCATTGAAGTGTCTTCAGTGGACATATTCACATAAGAGAGGCGCCATGTGTTTCAACTAAATGTTTCTGCCATTTTTGCAGAAGTAAAGCTAATTGTTAGTGGCCATCGGACATTCTAGTTCCCAGAAATGAAAGAACAAGAGGAAGAGAGGAATTTAAAGCAGTTCATGGTCACAACCAATTCAGGCAACCTGTTGTTAGCAAAGGTTCCCCAAGCTGAAGGCAAAATTCTGCTTACCCAAAAAAGGAGTGCATGAAAAGTAGAGGAGGAGAAAGCGAAGCCACAGGAGAGTCTATGTGGCATTGTGGGGGTGATTGGAGAGAGAAAACCTGGAACTATCCAGTGGATTGGGAGAGCAAAGGAATAGGGCCTAAAGACACCCAAAGCAATGACTGCAACCACACAATGCTTTGCACCCCTTCCCCTGGTTCTTTCACTGTCCCACGTTCCCTTCACCTCTGCTCCTGACTGACACTCGGGGTATGACTCACCAGCAGGAGGTTGCCCTGGTCTTGGTCTTCACCTGCTTCCCACACTAGGACTTCTCCTATTTCTTCTGCTTCTCCTATCCTCCGAGCAGGGCCCAGGCCTCTCCAAGAAGCTGGAAGCCCCCTGGCCACCGCCTTCTTACCTACATCCTGTGGACCCGTGCCCCTTCCTTCCTTGAAGGAGGTGACAGAACAGGGTGATCCATGCCCCCCAGGCTGACTCCCACTGAGAAGAACTCAGTGTCTCAGGGGACCTTCCACCACTTCCCCTCTGCCTCACAGAAAGACTGGCCTTCCCTAGATACCAAAACTGCAACAAGCATGGGAGGCGGTGGCCAGAGCCGAACCCCAGAAGGAGTGGGAAAGACATCCACGCACACCCTACCCAACCTATACAAATGCCTGGGTGACCTGGGATCCTTGCCCAACCCAACTGGTGACTGGCACGGGAGTTCCAGTACTGCACCTCTGCCCTCCACTTCCCGCCAGGCCTGAGCCCCTGGTCCCCACCCAAGCCCGCTTCACCATGTACCCTCTGGCAGGGGGCAGCAGGCACAGGGGACAGCACTGCTCACTCACCAGCACCTGTGGGGATGCATCCAAGGCAAGGCCCGATGCCTGGCTGAGGCTGATGTCCAGGCGCGGCTCCTCCTTCTTCTGTACTGTACTCTGGATGTGTGGAGCTGAAGGGACCGCAGGGGCAGTGGGGGCTTGCTGTGTGTATGTTGCCTTCTCCCCACGGCCTCTGGTGGACACCTCCACATTTTCCCAGAGTACAGTGAGTCAGTGAGAGAATAGGCTTCTTTTGAAATGGTCCAATCAGCAGCCCTATTGCAATCCCCAGTTTAAATTGAAACAAAACAAAAAAATTGTCCAATGTAAAATCAATTGTTTCCTATCTTTGCACAGTGGTACGCATGTGCAGTCTCTGTTATGTGAATGGTGGAGGCAGAAGGATCCCAAGTTCCAGTCCAGCCTGGGCAACCTGGTGAAATCCCATCTAAAAATAAATAAAGGATGGAAGATGTAACTCCATGGTAGTGTGAAATCAATCCCTAGTTCTGCAAAGAATAATAACCATAAAGTAATAAAAATAACAAAATAATAATTGCAACAGCAGAATTTGTATCAATATAAAACATAAAATTCACAGTTCCAGTATCGAATGGAAATTATCAGGAATGTCAAAATATCAGGAAAATATGTATAAAGAACAGTAAAATAATTCCACAAAAAGTGACCCAGAAATATCTAAGAGAACTAATAAAGATACTAAACAATTATTAAAATATACATTTTCTATATTTAAGATAGTAGAGGATGTAATGGCCTTCTTATAAAAATAAACCTCAAAAGACAAAAATATAGTGTGTGTAGTGTGTGTCATTAATAGCTAACCTGACATTACAGAAAAAAACTTTAACCTGAAATAGAGAAACACTGCAAATAATGATGAGTAGGGAAACATTTTTATATAGAATGAAAGATAAACTATAAAAAGAGACTATCTAAAAATAAAAATTTTTGACATTTAAAGACATTCTAAAGGAAATGCAAACACAAACCACACACAATTACAAAATATGTACAAAAAATACATTTATGCATGACAGGTGTAGAACCTTCAAAACTCAATAAGGAATAACCCATTTAGTGTACACTTTTTTAAATTGACAAAATATTGGAATAGAAAATTCAAAGAAATGATAAAAGGCAAATAAAGACTTAAAAAGACATTCAATATTGTTAGACACTAGAGGAATTCAAATTAGAAAGAAAATAATATGCCAATACAAAACTAATAATTAGTCTAAAATTTCCAGAAAATTAACTGGCTTATGATTTTGGAAAAAAATATTTGAACTATGTTTTTGTGTTATACACAAAGTACTAGTATATTTATTCTCAAGCTCTAGATTTGTCCATGAGTCAGAACCACAAAAAATACATACTGGTTAAAAAATATAAGGTAATGATAATGATGATGATAATGGTGATGATCATTGTTACTCTGATGTCTGACAAGTAGTGCTGAATAACTATTCAGTGAAAAACTTGAGACATGATTATTAGGTAATAGGATAAAAAACTATGACAAAATTTACTTTTTCAGTGTCTGCAATAAATAATATGTAACTATAAGTTAAATTCCAATTAAATTAAGAAGTTTAAATTTTCACTATTTATAATAATTGAAGAGACTCCCCTCTTTTATTGGAGGCTTTATTAGGGAAAATTAAAACTGGTACATC
The DNA here is from genome assembly GCA_020740815.1 of Sciurus niger. Classification (NCBI taxonomy): domain Eukaryota; kingdom Metazoa; phylum Chordata; class Mammalia; order Rodentia; family Sciuridae; genus Sciurus; species Sciurus niger. The sequence goes on from JAHUXG010012733.1 coordinate 481,616, forward strand.
TGTCTTTTGAAATATATGTAAAAACATGATTGGATTCTCCACTCAAACAATATGATTGAGCAATATGATTTATCTGCACATTCCCTACAAGAGACTCATGCCAAGTTAAAGATGCACAAAGTTGGAAAGTGACAGTATAGAGAAAAAGATTCTATAAAATTTGAAACAAAACCAAACATAAATGCAAGGTAATTGCTATATATAATTCAGAAAAAAGCTTTAAATCAATCACAATATTAAAAGACAAAGATGGTAAATGTAGACTGATAAAGGAATCAAAGTATCTGAAGAATTTAATGATGATAAATATATATGCTGTTGCCATTACAGCACTTAAATATGTAATCACTTATTGGTAGATCTGAAGAGAGAACTCGGGTGCATTCCAGTGTACTAGGAGTTTAAAATAACCCACATTCAACAATGCAACATAAGGAAATATTCAAATAATTACATACCCAAGAAATGTACTATAGAATAAATACCTTAATGTCTATGTATATAAGATGCTCTTATCCTTGAAAACAATTTTCAAAATCAAAACCCAAATTTTTCTCTATTGAAAGATCATAAATTGCTGATATATTCTATGAGTATGCCCTCTTTTCAGTAAATTAAATTATGGAAGGACAAAATTGATTATAAAATTAGAGAAGATTTTATTTGAATTGAAAAAATATATATTCCAATATGATATCATTATACTTAAAATATTATATTTAATCTCTCATAGCAAATAGAATAGGAAAAGATGAAATAAAATAAGATACAACTTGTAAGAAATACTATTGAATAATGGACAACATTAGTGAATGCTAATTTAAAGAAATTATTCTTGGGTCTGGGGCTATGACTCAGTGGAAAAGCACTTGCCTTGCATGTGTTAGGCCCTGGCTTAAATCCTCAGCACCACATAAGAATAAATAAATAAAGATATAAAAAAGAAATATTCTTATAGGCATATAATCTATAAGTGCACTTTTTATACATAATTTATAAATCATGATATTTTAATTATATTTTTTATTATAAATTTATTCATGATGATATAATAAAAATAATTGTTTTTCTCCTTACAAATCCCACTTATCTCATATTTCCATGATATGCTCTGAAGACAAGACTGGAAGTAATGTATATAAAAATATCCACTTAGAAGATTATGAAATTCACATAGTCGTGTGTATGAATAAAATTCCAGTGAACCTATTGTATCAGACATTCAGAGAAAGCGTTGAAATTTTAAAGAAAATAGCATCTGGCCTCAATATGATTTCATAAAATCTTGCACTTCCTTTCCAATTTATTTTATTTTTCCACATTTTTATTGGTGATGTATAATTATTTTATTTTAAATCTTTCATTGATGTTTCCAGATGACCAATGACAAGTAACTTAGTTATCTGTGCATTTTCTAATATTCACCAGTGAGTATCATCTGCTTCTCTTGTTAACAAATAAACTCATCAAATGCCTTATTTATTCAATCATTTATGTATTCAATTAAGGAAATGAACTTTAATATATATTGAATGACACATTTTCTTCTGAACTTCTTTGTCTACACTTGTAAAGGGCATCTCAACTTCAATGCATCCATAATTCACACTAAAACTTCTTCTGCCCCAAGGTAAATTCAGAAAGTGAAACGTTTTCCCTATTTTATTGATTCATACTTTTGAATATCTAGTTTCTACATTAGAAACACAAAGTTACAATTTCCACTGATAAAAAATGAGATGTCTTCATTTTGTTAAAAGCCAGAGAATGGAATAGAGGAGATGTTAAGAAAGCAATTCAACTAACAGTTCCAAAAGAACAGAGAAATCAGAGAAAAAAGAACTGCTCCTAACTTCTAAGTTTACATTTCAAACCTCCATTCAAAGTTCCAGGAGCATATGCATCAAGGTGCTTTACATCCCCTACCAGTCAAGGAGCAGCAGCTCTTCTTACATTCCCAAACTTGTCCTATCCTCAAAATTTCCTAACTTTGCATGGTCCTTCTGTTCTCATCTGGAGCCAACATAGGTTCAATATGAGCAATATATGTTCTTCTCCATGAACTTCCATTATAAAATATTCTGGTCTTTTAGAGCTGGAAGACAATTTCCCAAGTGCTTCTTTTCCATAATTCTGGTGGCTTAGGTAGTGTGTCTCAGGACCAATCCTTTTTCTCTAGCATTTTTTGTACTCAATGAATCCTTTTAAAAATTTCTTTCTGAGAGAACTCTTGGTTTCTAGAATTTTTATTCAACACTTTAAAAATATAGCTTACAGGATGTGTGTTTCCTGCCTATTTCAAGTCCTAATAAATTGGAAATCATTAGCTCTTCTACATCTTTTCTTACAACAAGAAGACAATTCCACCTAGTTTCTCCTGAAGAGCTGTTTTCTTGGTCATTTC